>CAJGYO010000012.1:13417790-13957790 GCA_904845875.1 Miscanthus lutarioriparius
ACACGTGTCGGGGATTCGTGTAGAGCGTAGATAGAACTTTCTTTGCTATTATGCATTCATTGGGAATCAATGAAATGAATCTTCTGCAGTACATAACAACGCTATCGTGTAGAACGTATTAGCTACGTATTGAGAGATCGTTGTATGCCACCGAACTCGTCGTTAGAAATTATTTATTCCTAAGTTTGTGAGAACGTACGGTACGTGCATACATCATGTTACTTGTGCATTTCATTCATCTCATGCATTCCTCCCCTTATAAATTGGTTCTCTCATTTTGATAAAAGTAGTATCAACTAAAATATGTTTCCCCGAGGTAATGAAAGAACTTTTGCTACAGATGGCCCGCACGAAGCAGACCGCCCGTAAGTCCACCGGAGGAAGAGCACCCCGACGTCCGTTGGCCCTGAGGGAGCACCGCACCACGGACACCTTCTTGAGCGAGTTTGGCATGCCAACTTTGCTTTGGAGAGTGCTCCATGATGTGGGGTACCCAGAGGGTCAAGAGCCGGTGTACTCTTGGAATGAGAGCCAGTTAACAGAGGATGGACTTGCAGTGGTGGAGATCACGGTTCCTGCTCTCGGTGATGCTCCAGATTGGGATGGTTGGCATTTGGAGTTTGAGGGTCGTACTCCAGCTGAGGGTGCAGAGGGGCAGCCTTCCGTGTCATCGAGGACATTATGAGCAGATTTCCCAAAGAGCTTGCAAAGAGCTCTAGTGGGTACTTTTTCCTAGGGATGATCCTCGTGATGCCATTTGGGTTTAGCCTCGGGGAAGTGCATTGGTCGAGGTCCAACCGAGGGACAAAGAAGCTAGCGACAACCGGCAATGAGTGCTATGTTCGCCGCCATTAGAGCGTGATGAGGGTCTCGAGAGTACCCTCTGGACTTTGACCGCTTTGCGTAGTGAGGATAAGCTCAAAGGAAGAAGCGTAAGAATAGACAGAGCACGTGCTATAGCTAGCTTGCAGGAGCAGCTTGGGTGATATGAACTTACAAATGAGATCAAGCGGTTGAGAGAGGTGATAGAGCTATGCAATGAAAGTGCATACGTTGACTCAAGCCAACAACAATGCAGACCGCATGATTGGACAATTGGTTCAGGAGAGGAATGAAGCCTGGAACGCAAGAAACCTTCTGCTGCAGAGAGTCGATGAGCTAGAGGAATACAACGGCAACCTGCACGAAGAGTTTCACGCGCTCTACAATGGGGTTGGCCCATATGCTCCAAAGAACGCCACCGGCATGGACATCGATTTACGCGACAACCGAACGAGCCTGTAGTTTCACCTGGAGGCGATGGTGACGTCTCCGATCCCGACGATGGCCCCGAGGAATAGGCTAGTTGCCTTGCGCTAGTATCTAGGTTCTGTCGCGAAGACCTTTCTTTTGTTGGCATGTAACCTATCGTATGTTGTTTCGAACGTATGAGACTTGGCATGTGGTTGGAACTTGATGTTCGAATGCGAGATCTGAACGCATAAAAAGTCCAGTGTATGTATGCTGGCAATGTGACTGTATGGATGCGATGTTTGCCGTTGAAGTAATTCGATTTAGTGTTGTTGTCTTAATTGGGATGAGATTGTTGTGCCTCTATTTTATTGCATGAATTTATTCTCTCCAGTAAAATCAGTACGGCATAATTTTTCTTCACTCACAATCATTACAGCTTCACTCAATCGTTACTTGTTGCTGAAATATGCAGATGACAAACACTCGCCGAACCACGTATGAAGCCGCTGAGACCGGTGCTAACGGTGCGGGGACCGGTGGTGGTGGTGATGGTGGGAACCACGGCAACAACAATGAACCTCCCCATGAACCACATTTGCCACCTCCTCCCCCGTTTACCCCCGAGATGTTTCTCGACAAATGCGCTTTCGAGTCGCAAGCAACACGGAACAATCCCGAGAAGAACATGGAGGATTTTCTCATGCACCATCGCCAACAACGTTCAACGTGGTAACAATCAAGGTGGTGGCATGGGAGTGAACCAATATAGCAGCTTCAAAGATTTCA
The DNA here is from genome assembly GCA_904845875.1 of Miscanthus lutarioriparius. Classification (NCBI taxonomy): domain Eukaryota; kingdom Viridiplantae; phylum Streptophyta; class Magnoliopsida; order Poales; family Poaceae; genus Miscanthus; species Miscanthus lutarioriparius. The sequence goes on from CAJGYO010000012.1 coordinate 13,419,810, forward strand.
TGGACACCAGGCCACCCGTATTCAAGGAAGCCACAGAGCCACTTGATGCTGAGGAATGGATCAACACAATGGAAGATAAATTCCGTGTGTTGAGAATGACCGAGGTTCTAAAACGGAGTATGCTTTGCACTTCAATTGCGAGGACCGGGCGGAATGTGGTGGAAGCACCATCGCACACCACCTTCCCTCCAAATGCTCGAGATTTCTTGGAGAGAGTTTGCCGAGGCTTTTCGTGGAGTCTATATTCCACCGTGTGACCGAAATGAAGTTGGGAGAGTTTCAAGCGTTGAACCAGGCACCAAAACCGTGACGCAATACCGCATGCTTTCAACAACTTGTGTCGCTATGCTCTCGACATGGTTGACACAGATGCTAAAAGAATAGCCGATTTCAAGAGAGGACTCAATCCAAAAATGATGAAGCATGTCGGTACCAACAACCGCGTCAGATTCAATGACTTCATCAGCGACTGTCTGAAGCAGGAGAAGAATAACAACGCCAGCACTGCAGCCAAGACACGCAAGAGAGCCTTTGAAGGTGGGCCGTCTCAAGCTAGAGCACCTATGGGAGGTCGTCCTCCATATCGCCCATCGGCACCTGGCGCTAGGTTCAGCCACCTCACCAAGAAGTCGAAATTTCCGTGGACCTCAAAAGCCGTACAAGATGGCGAGACAAATTTAACAAAGCACCAAGAATCTGCAGTACAAGGCGCCAAAGGAACTGGGATCTCACGACAAGAAGAGAGGACCTGCTATAACTGTGATCAACCCGGTCATTTCTCGAGGTTTTGTCCGTACTACCAAGAAGAAGCAAAGAGACTTATAATGCTAGAGTGCACAAGACAACAAAGGATGAAATTCGAGAGGAGAGCCCACACTCGCTGGTAAGTTTCACAACAAAAAACCCCGCAGCTTGTTCTATTTGATTCTCGGATCATCACATTCTTTTATGAGTCAAGCATTTGCACGTAAACATGGACAACTATGCACGTAATTGGGGTATGGGTACAGTATAAGTTCAGCGAGGGTCGATGTTTTGACTAACCGGATGGTTCGAGGGGCAACCCTTGAATTAGGTAGCGAAAAGTTCCGAGTGAACTTGATAGTTATGCTGGATTAGTCTTGGATGTCATTATAGGGATGAATTGGATGAAAGATTGGGGAGCGGTCATAGATCTTTGAAGTCGAGTACTTACCCTTAAGGATCCCTCGGGTGAGGGTACTTTCCAAGTACCATTGCCTCGGAGAAACGTGACCTTATAAGTGTTACATGTGCTACGGCGATCATTCCTATTCATCGATTCCTAGTGTGTGAATTTCCGGATGTATTCCCGGATGAGTTACCCGGTCTTCCACCGGATAGGGAGATTGAGTTTGGAATTGAGCTAGTACCGGGCGGCTCGATTTCAAGGAGACCCTATCGGATGCCTCCAGATGAGTTAGTGAAATGAAGAAGCAATTAGAAGATTTGTCAAAAAAGGGGTTTATTCGGCCAAGCAAGTCTGAGTGGGGATGTCCCGCTTTGTTTGTGAAAAAGAAGAAAGAGGGCACGTTGAGAATGTGCGTGAATTACGAGCCACTCAATGTTGTGACCGTCAAGAATAAATATCCCTTGCCACATATCGATGTTCTGTTTGACCAATTATCCAAGGCCAAGGTGTTCTCAAAATAGATTTGAGATCCGGTTATCATCGAGATCAAGATAAGGCCACAGGATATACCGAAAACCCCATTTTCCACCAGATACGGGTTGTATGAGTATCTTGTCATGTCTTTTGGCTTGACAAATGCTCCTGCATACTTTATGTTTTTGATGAATACAGTTTTCATGCCAGAATTAGATAGGTTTGTGGTAGTGTTCATCGATGACATTCTGGTGTACTCCGAGAATGAGAAAGATCACGAAGAGCATCTCGAGAACCGTCTTGACCAGACTTAGAGATCATCAATTGTATGCTAAGTTTAGCAAATGCGAATTCGGTTGAAGGAAGTTCCTTTCCTTGGTCACATTCTCATCGAGAGAATGGAGTTTCAATCGATCCAAGTAAGGTGCAAGAAGTTATGAATTGGAAAGCACCGACCACAGCTCCTCTGAGATTAGAAGTTTCTTAGGACTAGCGGGTTATTACCGCCGCTTTATACCGGACTTTTCAAGATTGCAAAACCGATGACGAGTCTCCCTCTAGAAGGAGGATCATAAGTTTGTGTGGACGTAAGAGAGTGAAGCGACTTTCCACACTTTATGAAACTGCTGACCACCGCTCTGTTCTAGCACAACCAGATATCGAGAAACCATTTGATGTGTTTTATGACGCATCAAAGACTGGATTAGGATGTGTTCTTATGCAAGAAAGGAGAGTCATTGCTTATGCATCACGTCAATTGAGGAAGCACGAGGTCAACTATCCAACACATGATCTTGAACTTGCTTTGCGCTTGTACACGCCCTAAAATTTGGAGACATTATCTTCGGGTAATGTGTGCAATATTTTCACGGATCACAAGAGTCTTAAGTATATCTTTACCCAACCGTAGCTAAACATGAGACAACAGAGATGGTTGGAATTGATCAAGGATTACAACTTGAATGTGCAATATCATCCCGGTAAAGCCAATGTAGTGGCGTATGCCTTGAGCGTAAAGTCACATTACTTGAATGTGCGTACCATTACTTGAAGATGGATTCGATCTAATGCATCCTCGCCGTGTTACATAGTATTCAGATTAGTTGCTCTTTGGAAAGTAAGATCATAGAAGGCCGAAAAAACCGACAAGGGATATTCCACATGAAAGAGAAAATAAAAGAAAAGCCGCCTCAACACTTTAAAGTGGATGAACAGGCGTGTTGTGGTTTGACGACCGCCTTGTGGTTCCCAAGGATCGAGAGCTTAGAAATAAACTCATGGATGAAGCTCACCTTTCTAAGCTATCTATCCATCCCGGAAGTAGTAAGATGTATCAAGAATTAAGATCTCGTTATTGGTGGACCAAAATGAAGAAAGAAATTACAGCATATATGTTGTCGATGTGACACATGTTGTCGAGTGAAAGCAATTCATATGAAACTCCGCCGGATATGTTGCAACCCTTATCATCCCGAGTTGGAAGTGGGACGATATCGGTATGGATTTTATCACGGGTTTGCCCACTACTCAAAAAGGACATGATTCGATTTGGGTAATTGTGGATCGTCTTACCAAGACCGCTCATTTCTTGCCCACAAAAACAGAATATCGACCACCTCAATATGCCGAGAAGTATATCGCAGAAATTGTGAGGTTGTATGGTATACCAAAGACCATAATATCTCGATAGAGGCTCACAGTTCACTCACGGCTCATTTTGGGAACATTTACACAAAGGCTTAGGAACTAGTTTGATTCGCAGCATCGCTTATCATCCTCGACATGATGGTCGACCGAACGAGTGAATGCTGTTTTGGAGGATATGTTAAGAGCACGTGTATTGTCTTCTAAGGGATCATGGGAGTCATGGTTACCAAGTAAGCGGAGTTTTCTTATAATAATAGTTATCAAGAAAGCATCAAGATGGCCCCATTCAAGCTTTATATGGCGTAAAATGTAGAACACCATTGAATTGGGTCGAGCCTCGATGATAGAAGATATTATGGCATTGACTTTGTAGAAGAAGCCGAGAAGAAAGTTCATATTATTCAGCAGAGAATATGAAAGCTGCCCAATCACGTCGTAAAAGTTATGCGCATAAAAAGAAGGAGACCCTTAGTTTTGAAGTTGGTGACTATGTTTATCTCGAAAGTCACGCCAATGAAGAAGAAAAGGTTTGAGTCCAAGAAAGCTTGCCGCGAGATTCAGAGGACCATACAAGATCTTGGAACAAAGAGGTCCCAGAGCCTACAAGTTAGAGTTACCCGAGACAATGAGTACAGCTTTTCCCAGTTTTCCATGTATCACATCTCAAGAAATGTTTGCGTGTTCCGGAGGAAAGAATAGAACCTCGAGGTATTCAACTCAAATCAGATTTGGTGTATCGTGAACAACCAAATCCCGTGTTAGACACCAAGGAACGTGCTACTCGGAATAGTGTGGTGAAAACATACAAGATACAATGGGATCATCATGATGAGGAGAGATGCAACTTGGGAAACAGGAGAGTATCTACAAAAAGCTTATGAAGAATTTTATAACAAATGGTTCAGAACCCCAAATCTCGGGACGAGATTTTTATAAGGGGAGGGTCAGAACACCCCTAGTGTTATGCCTACATTTAGGCACTCGCAAATCATGCATATCATGCATCATCAAGCATCCTAATCATGCATGCATAATCTTGCATATAATAATGAAACATTTCTTCAAAACATCTCAAACATGTTGTGAAACCCAGAATGTTGCATACCTTTGTTAGAATTGTTTTGCCCTCGATTTTGTTTGCTAGGTTAGTAGAACTTGTTTGGTTATGATTGTAAATCATCTAGAATTGTTTATCACAATTTTTGGAGCAAGGTTTGTATTTGAATTATTGCCAAATTTTGCTTTAAAAATAATCCTCCAAAAAAATAGGGTTCGAGTCAAAATTGACTTTAATTTTATAATTTAAAATCTATAATGAATTGGATGTTGGTCTTAAAATCAAAGTTGTAGAGGATAAAATTTTGAGCAACTTTTATTTTTGGTCTAAAGTTTGAAACTGCTTTGATTTAGTCCAAAAAAATTCGTTTGAATGAAAAAGGAATTCAAATTAATTTGAAAAATCTTGTTTTACCTTCGTGGGCCTTGCGCCTCACTTCCCTACCCAGTTCAAGCAAGCCGGCCCGGCCTAGCTCGGCCTCCTCAAGCCTCCACAAGCCAGGTTCTCCGACCGCAGCTCTCGGGCCAGTAATGGCCACCAGCGGGCGATCAGACGCCGGCGCCGCCGCCGGTGGCGCCGCTCTGCTGGTCCCACCGCCTGGCTCCCTCGCTTAAGCTCCCGCCAAGACCACCAGCACTGCCAGACCACTCGCCCGCCCATTTTTCATTTCCTTCATGGCGCTCTCTCAGAAGCAGCCACCACGGCTCCTCCATCGACGCCGAGCAAGCGCCCGCCCGCCACAGCCTCCACCGCCACAAATCACCACCTCCGATTAGCGCCACTCCGCCTTCACCTCCCTAGCTATTCCATCTCGCCGCCGAGCCGAGAACCCAAGGTAGTGGCCCCATTTGAGTTTCACCGCCACCACAACTCACCGGAGTTGGAGCTCGTCGTGGCTAGCACAAAGACAGCCTTCTCTCTTCCTTCCTAGCTCCCGCCTTGTCTTCTCCGTCATCACAAGCATACTCGTGTGATGATGTCACGCCCCCGTCGGCCCCCGCCTGGCCGGAGCAGCAAGCGCCACAGACCGCCAGGCGCCATGGCCGAGCCGCCGAGCTCCGTGGGTTGGGGTGCTTAGGGTCGATGAGGGAGCGAGGTTAGAGTACCAATAGACGCGGTTCTTCACGTAGGGCACGCCGGTGCCGCGTGATTTCGTCGGGGAGATCACCGTCGGCGAAGCTCGTCCCATCGCCAGCTGCTGACGTGCGCCGCCTCCCCTGTTTCAGGTCAATGACACGCGGTCCCGGCTACGTCGCCGCCGAAATAAGGTGGGAGCCAGGCTTGGGCTGCTGCTTGTCGTGGGCCGTCGGATCCCTTTGGGCCGCCCAAGATTAAGTAAAGGAATTGTTTTCATTTATTCTTTATTATTTGAAATTTGAAATGGTTTGAAAAATGTTTGGGTACTCAATTTGCTCCAAATTTGTTGAAACAAATTTTGCTAGGTTCCTTATCATCAGATCTACTTGGGAAAAATTGTGCATGTCATTTTTGAGATACTTTTCTATAGGATTTTATTTAATCTTGAATATTGCTGATAACTTGAAAAATATGTAGAAAAATATATAGGCTTCAGAAAAATATGATTCCAAGTTTGTTAATCTTCTTATGTCATGTACTTCCTAGGAAAAATATGTTTCATGCATGTGCTGTGGGAAAAATTTGAGGTGTAGTTCAAGTACCTTTAATGGCTGATTTTTGTTATTTTGCTAGAGCACAAATTTTGTATAAAACATGCATGTGACAATTTTTGTACAGTGATTATATACTATAAAGAACATAGGAAAAATACTCAATCTGTTGTTTGACACTTTTCATAGTACAAAGTAATTTCATGCTCATTTTTATGCTATAGCTTGTCATTTTTATGTAGGATAGTTTACTTATCCAAATGCCATGACATTTTTATGGTAGTCTGTTTAGGGTAGTATTATGCTACTGTATTTTTCTCAGATTTTTAGGAGCATCAGAAATATATGTTGCTATTCAAACCTATTATTAATTAGGGTTTAAGCAAGTGTTGCCTTAAGTGTGATTAAGAAATTAGTAAAGCTTTGGTGTATCTTTGAAGCATTTAATAAAATATGTTGACTTAACATATTGGTAGTAGAAGAGAATGCAGATAGATGACATGTGCTTGTAGAATAGTTTCTTGGATGATGTTGACTACCTTGCCTTTCAACATATCCATTGCATTCATCTCCTTCGATGCACCGATTGCATAGGCACTTACACGCATTGCATCATACAGATCGCAAACCGAGAACCCAAATCGTCATTCCCGAGGAGCCCGAGGAGCAGTTCGAGGTGCAACCAGCAGGAAGTGCCGTGGCCGACGAGGAGGACGTTGAAGAACTTCCTGAGTGCCCCGATCACCGTCCCGAAGCTCCTTCGAGAGAGGCAAGCCCCCGAGCATCTTTCTCCCGGTTTGCAATGATTTCAATTAAATGCTTTACTTGAAATTGATGCATTACGTTCAGAGTTGTTTGCAACCGCTATCTTTGCATTATACCTTGTTTACCTTTGTTATACTATATCCTTGTTACCCCGGTATCCGCAATGAAGTCAATGCTTAGTCGGCTTAGACCGGTAGAAGTCGGGTGATTTCTGCCACCGCGAGCTATAGGTGGTTACCTGGATCTGCTTGGATGGCTATGAAGTCATGGTATAACTAAGTGTTAAATGAAGTTGAGACCGGCGGCGAGACTTGCGGGGTTTTGGACCGTAGTGTTTCCGTCAGGTCGATTAAGGACCGACCGTTGTTGGGCCTCGAGTCATGTTGAACGATGCCTTACATTTAGCCGGCCGGATAAAGTACCTTCCGACCGCTGAAGCCGGGGAGATTTTCGGGCGAGTAGATTGCCCCATGAGCGCCTTGTCGCGTCAAGCAGTGTGGTAGGACACGGGCGGGATGATAAGACCAAAGTGCGCCGGTCGGCCCCCGGTACATGTGGTTCCCGCAAACTCGAGATACAGAGAAAGTTGACTCGGTGATCAATATCTCACTTTAGCGGGTGAGTGAGATTTGTGTAAGGAATAAATCACCACCGGGTTAGGAATCGATTCAATCGCCATCGCTCCCGGATAGTGAGCACTTGACTTGAGTTACTTCATCGTAGTAAATGTTTATGGAACACTTGGACAGCTTATAGTGAATATGACAAGATGGAAGTTGTTTAATGATCGATGGTTATCATTAATTGCTTAATCACATGTTTACTCTAGTATAGGTGCAAAATCTAGTCGACAGTTAATAATAATTAGCTTGACAATAATGCTTTTAGAAAGGTTCTTGAAATGCTAAAAATGCTTCTTTTGCAATCGAGTCACTACCCTACTATAATGCCTGCATAATCCTTGGTGTCATTTAATTTCGGTTATGTTTGGTAAGTCCGGCCGAGTACATTCTCGCACTCGTGGTTTTATTCCCACTTGTTGCGTATGGGCGGATGTACTATGGCTACTTGTATCAACCGCTCAGATCCCGCAATGGGTGATGCTTAGGACCATGGGCATGGTCATTCCTTACGCCTCATCTAATGCTTTTGTTGGAGATGATCATTCACTGGCACTATATTTAAACTCCAGCGTGAGTGTGTGTGTGGTTTGAACAAATGACTTCGCTTACTTTTATTCGAACTGGTTTGTAATAACTATGTTTAAACTCGATGTATCCGAGATTGCGAACTTTTATGTAATATGTGATGGTGACCGCTAAACTTATTACGATCATCATGGTCGGGACACGAGTTGGTTTGAAATCCTTTGTGATTTCACGGACTACCGGGTTATATGGGCTTAAGTTTGTTCAATCGTCTGCGCTCCTGTGGATGATTTTCTTACTTAATTTCAGATAATTGGTCGGTTCACATTACGAATCGTCTTCGATGCCAACCTGTTTGCAAAACAGGGGAATCATCATGCGTTCCGGCTTCCTTGAATTGGATTCGGCTCCTTCTTCCGCCAAGTGTTGTTTTGATGGGAATAATTCTGCGAGGTCATTCTGCAGGCCTCTCTACTCCTGGTCTTCCTTGGTTGTTCAAATTGGTGGCCCCGACTATGTTCCCTCCTACTTTCTCCGTTATGGCTTCCACCTGGTCCAAGTCTTTCAAAAGCGGACTTCCTTTGATTTTGATCTTCTTGCCTCACGGATTGTTGATCCGCGGGTAGTCTTGATCGGGTTCTCTCTTCATGCGTTCTTGGGATCGTTGACCGGAGCAAGTCCTGGAGCTGTTCGTACTTCTCTCCGTGATGTGAAGTTGCCCCGAGTTCTTCTAATGCTTCTCGAATCTTATCGTAAGGCGTACTCACCGCGCGCTCTCTTCGCTCTTTGTTGTGATTTTCTTTTGTCGATTCAACCAATTCGACTCAGATCCGGTCCAGAGCTTCTCTCTGTTGTCGAGCGCGGTGTTGGCGCCCTTGTTTCAACTTGTTTTTCCTTTCTCTAGCCTCATCTCGACTCTCGCTTTCTCCATCGTAGCCACAGGCAAAGGGTGATATGTTGGATTCGATTCATCCGATGACCGACATCGGGTGCTTCTGGGGGGTTTAATGGTGACCAAGGACGTCGAACCATGAGCACTTCCCGTGCGTGAGCCGTTCCGTTATTGGTGTTAGTTTTCATACTGTCGGAGTTGTTGATGACTTCAGTAGGCGCCTCGACGTCGTAGATTGAGTCTCCTTCTTGGTAAGGTAGAATAGCTGTTGTTGTTGTGCCGACTAGTTGGGTTCCGCTATCCTCAGGAACGGATCCTAGCCAGTGGATGATACAGTCTTGCGATGTTATCGTTAGTACGAGACCCTCCTGAGCTCCTGTCAGTGGTATCCCAAGTGTTGGTTTGAAAGACCTTTCAAACTGTCCCTGATAGGATTTTGTCGTGTTGTCGAGCCCAAATGGAAAAGAACTTGGCCTTTTAAAAGAATTCTGAGGATAATCCGAGTTGTTTTGGGTTGTGCTCTGGAATCTTGCCAAAAAGGAACTCGATTTCTTGAAAGCACTCGAATAAGACTTCATCTCGGATACGGAGCTTGAATTCGAGTCGGATGCGTGTAGCCGTGGAATCTTATTCGAATCGGGTATTATGGGCTGCGCGAATCTTCTGGTGAGCTGATCCGTCGTAGTTGTCGAAATAGAGGATTCTTCATGATGATCCGGATCTTTGAGGAGATGGCTTTGAAGCTTGCCGTAGTTGTCCGCCTCGCAGATCCATGAGCCGAAGATGAAAATCGATTCCGTCGGGAAGATCATGTTATTGAGGTCCATCGAGGTCTCGGATGCAAAGTCGCCGAAATCCCCTACCTGGCGCGCCAGCTGTCGATGTTTTACCACCGATAGCCTGCCACAGGGGTACCATGGCAGTATCGTTCGGGCTTCGGCGTATGCTGAACTCGATGGTAAACGCAAGAGACAGTCGATTTATCCTGGTTCAGGCCCTCGATCGTAGATCGAGTAACGACCCTATGTCCAGTCGACGTTTTGCCTTTTGCGTTGGATTGATTATGAAGTGTTATGTTGTACAATTGTTGTTCTCTCTTTCAGGAGCCCTACCCTCCTTTATATTATCAGGAGGCCAGAGTCCTAGTCGGTTTACAATGAGATTTACTAGAAGGATTACTTAATAGTTCTTCTATTTAAGATTACATGGGAAGAATCCTAGTTGAACTAGATCTTTTATCTCTCTTGCGGGGTATCCTGTAGGTCCCACATCGACAAGTATGTTTCAAGTGTTTCAGACGTTTCAGAGATATGTTACAAGTGTTGTATATCTATGTTTCAAAAGCAGATCAGGATGCTGCACATGTTGTAATGGCTATACACATATGTTTTAAGTGTATGTTCCAAATATTTCATCTGTACCAGACGTATGTTGCAAGTGTTTTATCTGGATGTTGTAAAAGTATATCTGAATGTTGCAAGTATATGTTTTCAAGTGTTTTCAGGTGTTTCATACATATGTTTGCAAGTGTTTCATCTGGATGTTGCATATGTTTGCAATGTTTTTCAAATGTTTTTCAGACGTTTTTGCAAATATTTTAGACGCTTTGTTTCAAGTGTTTCATCTGTCTTTTTTTATGTTGCAACTGTTGCATCTGAATATTTTAAAAGTAGATCGGGTGTTGCATGTGGGATGCGCCTGGGAAGCGGCTGGCGGCACGGGCGACGTCCAGGGCGACGCGGGCCCACTGCTGGTGCGCTCGCTCGCGAGCTCGACACGCTAGGCGCTCACTTCCTCCCTGTGCGGGCACTAGGCGCTAGTGCTCGGATCAGACGTGCGGACGCTCAAGTCCGCTTTGGAAAACCTATTGATTTAGCAATTGATATTTTTAGCGGTACTTGTTTATTATTTGTGACGCACTGACTGACCCTTAGGGCACCGACGACAACAAGATATTGTGGCACGACTATGACTAGCATTGCCACTGACACAATATTCGTGTGACGTGTTCCCTCCTGACCAGGAATGCAAATTTTGAGACGGAGCTGTTTAGGATAAGCCCTCCGTCTCACTTTTACTTCTCCGCTTCCAAAACCTAGACAGTCGCAGCTTGCGACGCATCTCTCCGTCTCCGCTTTTCCCCAAGCTTTGCAGAAACGAAAACCACCCTTCCACCCTCGTCGAGAGAGCCAGGTAGGGCAATGGCGCCCCCGCCGACCGCCGCGTGTGCGGCGTCGGCGGATCCGGTAGATGCGGAGTCTCTGGAGGTGCGGTGCGCGGGGTGCGGCGAGGCGCTGGAGGTGGAGCGGGGCCTGACGGAGTTCATCTGCCCGGACTGCGCCACGCCGCAGTCGCTTCCCCCCGAGCTCATGCCGCCGCCGCCGCCCCGCCGGAAGGCACTCCCGCTGCCCCGCGGTGCCGCGGATGTACGTGGCGCGCGGCTCCCCTGCGGCGCGTGCGGCGCGCTCCTCAGCGTGCCCGTTGGGATGACGCGCTGCGCCTGCCCGCTCTGCGGCGCCGAGCTCGCCGTTGACACCGCGAGGCTCAGGCACTACCTCCTTTCCTCCGCCGCGTCGGCGGATGCCGTCCCCGTGGTGCCGCTCGGCGCCTCGTCCTCGGAGCCTCCCATCCTCCAAATCCGGCAGGTATTGTGCTATACTTCTCTGCTGTGTAACTGTGTTTTCCCCCTTGTGGAATTTTATTCTTAGGATTAGGTTTCTTTTAGAAATTTGGTAATAACAAAATCTAGAGTGAGCTTCTATCATCTATGTACTCAGTGTACAATTTAACAATGTTTAAACATATCGAACTCTTAGCTTGACTTGATGGGTGGTGCAGTGCTTTAGAGGCTTAATCCGAGAAAATCATCGTAGCTTTTGGCTGCTCCTTATGCGCTTCAGATTCAGCAAGAGAATCCAAACTTTGCAAGTTTTGCCAGACTAATAGCTAACATTTAGCTAACTTGGATCAAACAGGCACATACAGAGCATGCTGGCCAGTTTATTTCAGAGTCGCCAGAATCAGAGCATCCAGAATCAGGGCATCCTGATTACACGATTGATGGAGAAGAGTTACATGGGGTCCCCGACGATACTGCAAGGTATCAGGAGCAGAGGAACATATATCCAGGCAGCTCCAGAATTGTTTCTGCAGAAAAGAGACATGGTGAGCCTATATCTCAGGTCAGGCACCAGACTCAAGATCTTACTTCCAGCCATGCTATTCGTGCAAAGCAGTCATATCAACAGAATCCGGATCGAGTTATTGAGGCGCTGCAAAATCCTGTTAATTCTGCACTTTTTAGTGAATCAGGGTGTGTTGCAGATATTAACGATACTACCTCAACGGATATAAATGGGACAGTTGGGCGATCCATTTGCCCCAGAACTGTAAGTGTCGAGAGGGGAATCATGCAGACTGCCCAACAGATTACGCATAAGTCACAGAAACAACATTCTTGTTACGTGACATCTCTTGAGCTTGCTCAGGCAGGATCAGCAAATGGGACAATTCATGTTCAGGAAAAGCAACAAAAACCTGGAAGCAAAACAAACCACAGAGAAGGGCATGCGCTCAACTGGTTCATGAGACTATTGCAGGCAACGACAACAGGGGCAGGAGGCAGTTGATTGGCCTCGATGTTATGGGTTCAGAGAGGAGACAAGAACAGACAACAAATGGTGCCACTCAAGAGGTGCGAAGGGAACATTCTGAATCTGCGATTCGCAAGGAAATGGGTAATCAAGTAACTCACGTGGAATCGGAACAGCCAGGAAGCCACAGAGTTCACGCAGGGAAACGGAAAGGCTTGGTTGCTGCTTCAAATTCAGTTCTTCAGCTTAGGCGTAGCAAACGTTTGGCAAAAGATTCATCTGCTGCCACAGACAGACAACTTGTCATGGACACTGAAGTAATTCATAGGCAAAATGTTGGATGTCAAGCTGTTTCTCCAAATGGACTCATGCCAACGGCCATTATAGATGCTGAACAAACAGAAAGTGAGCCTGATGAGCAGTCTCCAGTACATTCGTCTGATCTGTCAGATACTAATAGAATCATCGACAATTTATGTAACAGTTCATTGCCTTCACCTGAGTTTCTTCAAACATGCTCTAATGAATCGGAGAACCTTCATATAACTACGCTACCTTCTCCAAACCATGACATGTCGGATGCTGAGCATTTTTCTTCAAACCTCGACATGGCTGATCCTGAGGATTTTGTTTGTACCTATATTCCTTTAGATGTTAAAAGGGCCCTCGCAAAGCAAGATTCCAAGTCATCCCCTCATCATATGACGTCCCAGCAAAGTTCTGGCGAGGCATACCTGCGAGATTCAATGGATTCAGAAGGGCAGGAAGTGCAGCTAGAATCTCAGAGAAAAGGTAATTTGCATTTCTATCATCCTTATTGTGTGTGCCACAGAACAAGTCATAAAGAAAGGATGGAAAATGGCCTTACTCCACTCTCATTCGTGCTCCCTCCCCTCTTCAATGCTCTATGTTAGATAATTTTTTGTTATGCTGAAACCATGGCAAAATGGCAATAGTCACCTGTGTTTTTGTCTTTTTGATGGGATCATTGTGGCAGTTCCATCTGAGAACTTAGTTGCACATTCATATCAAGGGGTAGTTGTGCAATTTTGGGCTTTTAATAGATGAATCATACCACTAGGAGAAAAGTGACCTGTTGGGGACTGCTTGACTACGTTGTCTGATGAATCCCTTATTAACCAATTTATCGGGGGTTAATACTTTGAAGTCAACGTTGAAGTTTAACTTTTCCTCTTGGTCTCTTTTTAACTTCTGAATGGTGACTCCGGTGAGATAAACAGCTAGTTTGACATTAATGGAAAATTGTGATATGGAAGTAATAGAAGACAATATGCATCATTACACATGGATTTTTTTTCATTGTGATTGTGAGGAACTCATGGGTGTCAATCTTTTTGGTATTTTTACAGTAACCGCGATCTATATATTTGAGACACTGACTGAGCATAATCTGCAAACCTGTATGCCTTTTATTTAGCAATACCGTTTTTTTAACCTGTAAATATGTTTTACACCCTTGCAACAACAGTACATGAACTGAGAATGGCTAGCTGCTAGTGGTTTTCTTTTCTTTCCTGGTCTCCCCAAATCTTATAGTTCATGAGGACAATTAACTTGGGCTAGTCCAACATATCGAATACAAAACTTGAGTGTTTGGACTTGATCCAATCGAACACAGGAGGGAGATTTGATATAAAGCGGACTGCAGTTCCCTTTTGTTTCTTGGCTGAACGGACCTTGAGTCTGGACATTTCTTTTTCTCATCATTATGGCAAGTTACAGGACTCTGGGTTCAAGCCATGTTGAGTCAGGTTGTGTGTGATTTCAGATAAATGATTGTACAGCTGTTAAGACTTCTGATATTTTGCCACCTTCCAAATAGGTAGACGTCCTCGTGGTTTAACACTATGTCTGAAGGTGTGGACCATGCATAAGGGCATGCACATACCAGTTTCATTGAACTCTTCAGGTCAACCTATTGGAAAAGAAGCAGCCACATTGACTTCCTTTCTGGGTGCATTAGCACGGGATGGAATACTGGTACCTCTTACATACCATAATTGGAAACTTGTTCCTGAGAAAAATAAGGATGCGATGTGTCATATTGTCAAGGTATGCACTAATATGGTTTCTGTTTTTAGCCACTGTCTTTAGTTCTCTTACACACTTTATCTATTGGTGTAGCTCAAATTTGACATTGCTCCGTTTCCAAAGTCATGGGTTGTGAAGAATTTAGCAAAGAAGTGGAGAACTTGGAAATTTCAATTAAAACAACAGCATTTTGATACTCATGAAACAGAAGAGGAGCGCCTTGCCGATCGGAATCCTCGTGTCCTCGAAGAACATTGGCGATTCTTAGTTGCATATTGGAGTACTGAAAAAGCACAGGTAATACTTAATGTTCCATTTCCTGTGCATAGCTTCTGCTGCCGTTGTGATTTGTGATTTTGTTGCTTGTTGGATATGATTAGTTTGTTTATCTCTGATCAGGCTTTAAGTGCTCAAAACAAGGCTATTCAGGCAAAAGTAACCACTTATCAGACCTCAGGGACGAAGAGCTTTGCACGTAGAATTGAAGAGGAGGTAATTTAAGGTTGTTCCTTTGCTTTCACTGTCAGTAATGCACTAATTGTGTTATTCTGTGCAACAGAAACAAAAATGGCCAAATAAGGATGAGCCAACTGTTGAGGACTTGTTCATATTGACTCACACACCCAAGGATGGGAGGCCTGTGATGAAGGCTGCAGCTGATGCCATTGTGAGACACGAGAAACTAAATTCATATGACTTCTTTTTTATTTATGTGGAACGTGCATGGAAGAGCTGAGGTTTCATTTTACATCCAGGCACGGCGACTCCATGAATTACGTCAAAAGCAATCAGAAGGCCCAAAGCGCCGACGGGGGAAGGCAGCCTTGAAGGCATCTTTGGATGAAGCCATGGAGGCTAAGAGAAAGGCTGAAGACGAGACAGCTGCATTGAGGGAGAAGTTGATTGCTATGGAAGAAAGTCAGAAAAAGCTGCAGGAGGCTACAGCCATCAAGAAGAGCGCAGGTAACCTGAGGAACAAGACTTCACGGACCCGAAGGAATTAGAAGGTGGACCGTCGTCACCTCCAGGTTTTCTACAGGTAACATCCAGCTATAATTCTGAGTTGTACCTTCTAGAAAATATCCATCCATTATCATTGCTTCTACCACGTATTCTGATTCGGACGGGACCATATTCGACATCATCCATGCAGGTCCAAAATCAAGCTCTGATGAAATTTTGGAGCCCCATGTGAAGCAATGTTTTCAAATCATCTAATCGACCCTAGTTGCTATGGCACCGATCAGCCTGACTAATCGTGACTAATCTTAGTGCATAACTGATCGTCATGGCACTGTTAAGCCCGACTAATCATGACTAGCTGTGATTAGTTGGACTACTTTGATAACATTTCTGAGAAGCCAAGTACATGTGTAAAGCTGGCTCTCTGAACCTTGAGCCCAGTCTATGAAGATCGACGTTGTTCCAATCGACCTAAAGTCCATTCAAATCGAATGATGATGATGATGCAGTTTGTGATGGCAGGCATCGGTTCATTCTTTAAGCCATTTCCTCTCCATGATTAGTAACTAGATAGCTTGCTTAATAGGTGCACTTTCATTTCATTATTTGTACGTGGATGATTTATTCCTTCAGTTGTTTATGCGTGATGGCCTGACGGGTGGAACTGGATCAAATGAACTGAATGAACAGAGAAGAGATGCAGAGAAGACCGGCCATGGCTCCTACAGTGTGGAGTCGTGGAGGCAATGGGGAGGAACGCCAGAGAACGAAAGCGATCCCCCACGGCGGAAGTGTTGAATGGATGGTCTCTTTGTTTGATTGTGTGAGCAGTTTTTAGCTTAAAAAAAACTGGCTTTTGGTTTCTGGTTTTTTTAAATAAATTTTGAGCTTCTCATCACACTAAAAACCTACTTGTCTGCAACCTGCGCAGCCGGCAGCCCTAGTCGTAGTCGGGGTCCAGACTCCGCCCAGCTGCAGCAGGCAGCCAATGGTGGCGCAAATGGAGCGGGGCCGAGTAGAAGTAGAAGGCACAGTCGCACAAGCGCACGACGGCATGGAGTGCCGGCACAACTTGGCAGCTCGACAACACCGCGGCAAAGGCGCAGCAAGCCGCCAAGGCGTGGATATGAGCCCCGAGACGCCGTAAGTGAGACAGGATACATGCCCGGGGCGCGGCACAAGCAAGCAGACAACACGCGGCGGGACAGGGGTGCGTCATAATTATTCAACTAGTGAAGGCCACGCGCCTTCGCGCGCGCCGGTAAGGGGATAAGCTCAGGTTTTTGAATGTACGATTCTCATGCCGTATATGATATGCTGTCTTCGGGGATGTAATAAGTTGGAACATGCAGGATGCTAATTGAAGGAGCAGACTGAATATACACACAATAAACAAAAATGTGTGATTTAAAATTTTTGAATGTGTAGTAGCCACACGTAAAATTTTGAATGTGGAGAAGTGCGGTGACTAACAAAGTATATAGATATATATAGAATGTATATATTACACACGTCGAAGAGAGTCGAGGATGAAGCATACATATACATTACATGCATAGAGATATGTTACATGTGCAGATAGTCTGTATGGTACATTAGGTGGGATCATGCAGCAGACAGGAACTAATCCATGGAAATCCAAATCAAAAGAGAGAGATAATCCAGTGGCAGAAAGAAGAGGGAGTCAACCTGCAGAATGGAAGCAGAGGAGGATAAACTCATACAGCACACAGGTCTGATACAATGCAGACATGAGGCAAATTTGGGGGCACACATACTGATGGATAAGTCTCATGTGTGATCTTTGTGGGGCTGTACTGCTCACATGGTCCTTGTGGCTGTTTTTCTGCTTTTAGGACAGCATCTTAGACTAGAGGACAAAGAGACAAAGATCTTGTAGAGGACAAAGATCTTAGACTAGAGGACATCATCTTAGCTTTTAGGACAAGATATTAGCATCTTAGACTAGCATCTTCTAAGATATCTTGGTATCAATAATAATTTATAAATGTAACCCCAACCCCTCGAAGTTGGCATGGCATTTGAGTAAGAAATAGACAAGAAAATTGCCCCAACTCCTAGTGTCATCCTCTCTCGATGAGAGTAAGAATTCTCCTACTACCAAGAGTGAGAATTCAGCGATACTAACAAGTGGTATCGAGCCAGATTATCCTCAGAGCTTTGAGCATCTCCTGCTCATCTCCTCTCCCAAACCACACAACAAATTCAAATTGCATGGTTGGAGCAGCGGCCCGCCGCCTCCCTCCACTCCTCACAGACAGACGAAAGCAAAAGGTCTGGCAGCCTCTCCCCACGCAGCAGCCCCCAGAGCGTCATGTCCGCAGGCGATCTCAGCTTCGGTCGCCTCGAAAGCACGCCAAGCGTCGGCAGAGGCCGAACTTGCCGCGCAGAGAACGCGAGCGAAGCAGCGGCGCAGACATTACGCGCGCAACAGCGCAAGGGCGCCGAGGTTGGCGGCCAGTGGAGCTGGCAAAGCAATGAGCGCAGGCGAAGCGGCGGGCGGCGCGATGCAAAGCAGGCGGCGGCGGCGGCAATGAGGTCGAGGTTTCACAGGCAAAAAGATCGCAAAAGTATTTCGCACGACGACACCGCCGACGCGACCTCGAAGCCGCTAGAGAGGGAGGCAATGAAGAAGCGCTGGCGGCATGCGGCGTGGCCGCACACGCCACGAGCGTAAGCGGCAGCCTGAGATAAAGTGCGGACGCGCCGGGCGCCTCGAGGAGGCGCGCAAGACGGCGGCGGCGCGCTGGGCAACCAAGACGCCCACGAAAGCGCGGCAGCTTTCAGACAGCGCGGACGCGCGGTGGCGCTCTGGAGAAGGCGCGCTTACTTTACGGCGGCGGCGCTCCCCGGAGGCGCGCGCATGCGGCATGGTGGCGGCGGTCGATGGAGAGCGCGGCCTTCACGGCAGCGGGGCTCTCTCCCCGGATCGGCACCGAGCAATGTCGATGGAGAGCGTGGCCTTCACGCGCGGCGTGACTCTCTCTCCGGATCGGCACCGTGGTTACCACGGGCTCCAGTCGTTGTCGTGGACGCCGGTCCGGCGGTGGGTGGCCTACCTCACCAAGACCAACTACGCCGAGTGGGCTGTTTGCGGTGATGAGGGTAAAGCTCCAGTGCGGCACATGTGGGAGGCAAATTTAATCGGTCGGCGCGACGCCGACCACGACCTAGATCGACGGGCGCCGGATGCGCTTCATCGCCGCATCCCCGCCGAGATGCGCTTCTCGCTTACCGAAGAAGCGGATCGCCAAGGAGGCTTGGGACGCCATCGCCTGCAAGACGCGACGGCAAATGATCATATAAGCGCAAGTCCACACCGCAGCACTTCGCAAGGAGAGGGAGAACTCGCCTTCAAGCCGTGTGAGGACGCGATGACTTTGCTCTCCGCCTCAACACTCGCTGCGTAAGATGGTGCGCTTCGGCGACGACACTTATGGCGAGGAGAGAGCCGCCGAAAAGCTCTTCCGCCGCGCGTCCCGAGAAGTACAGCATGGCTCGCTCGATCGAAGTCTCTGCCGGATCTCTCCGATGATGTCGATCGAGGAGGCGATAGGTCGCCTCAAGGTCGCCGACGGCGATGAGCCACAGCCCCTCTCGGGGCCCATCACCATCAAGCGGGAAGCTCCTTCTCACTGGGAGCAAAGGGGCTTGCCGCCCGTGGTGACCGGAGGAAGGGGGAGCCTTCTTCCGCGACAAAGCGGCCGCATAAGCGTGCAGCAAGCCGCAAGCAGGCGCAGAGACGCCAGACAGTTGGCAGCGAGGGACGTCTTGCCGAGGGTGATGCTCGGAGGCGCCAGGCGCGGCGCCACGGCAGCACAAGCCGCAAGACGAGACGACACTGCCATTAATCGCGGCCGGCTTTGGCCATTGGGCCAAGGATCGTCGACACCACGACGCGGCCAGCCCACGTCGCACAAAGTGAGGAGGAACTGGCTCGTTTATGGCACATGCCAAAGATCGAAGCTACCTCCGAGCAATGCACCGCCGCAGCGGTTCTTCCTCCACCTTGACGAGCCAAAAGCACATGCCCTCCTCGGCGACGGCTCCGGCAGCGACAAGATCGACGGTGGTGCCTCGACACGGCGCCACCCCCATCACATGACCGGTCGACGGAGTTCTTCACCGAGCTTGACTCTAGCGTCCGAGGCTCCGCTGTTTGGGGATGCCTCCTGCGGAGATCAAGGGCGCTCGGCTCGTCATCTTCACTGCATGTGTGTGTCTGGTGAGCACAGCCGCTCACCGGAGTCTACTACATCCCCGCTGTTGAGGAACTCCATCATCGCCTTGGGACACCGGATGAGAATGGTTCGCGCGTGGTGGTTGAGGATGGAGTCATGAGGATTTGGGATCGCCGTCGCCGCCTTCTTGCCAAGGTATCCGTAAGCGCAAATCGACTCTACATCCTTAACGTGCGGTGGCACAACCCTCTCTCTCGCCGCTTGGATGACGAGGCGGGCGTGGCGGCACGAGCGCCGGGCACCTTTCACTTCGAGGCCCTCAAGCGGCTCGATTGCACACGGAGATGGTGCGAGGCTGCCGTGCCTCGACCATGTGGAGCAACTCTGCGACGTCTGCGTGTTGACAAAGCGCAGGCGACTCCCCTTTCCACAATGGGCTAGCTTTCCGAGCCAAGGAGAGGCTCGAGCTTGCCAGCACGGGACTTGTGTGGCCCGGTGACACCGGCCACACCGGAGGACGACGCTACTTCCTGCCGCCGTCGACGACCTCTCCCGCTACATGTGGGTGATGGTCCTCGGCAGAAGAGGGAGAGGTCATGACGCCATCGCGCGCTGCAGTCAAGTCGCCGGGAGGCGGTAGCGGCGAAGTCACAAGACCGACAACGGCGGCGGCGAATTCACGGCGCCGCAATTCGTCATCATCACAATTCAGAGGGCATTCACGCCATTTGCTACTCCGCCACCGTCTGACCGCGCAGCAGCAACGGCGTCGTCGAATGGCGCAACCAAACGGTTGT
Source organism: Miscanthus lutarioriparius (assembly GCA_904845875.1). Classification (NCBI taxonomy): domain Eukaryota; kingdom Viridiplantae; phylum Streptophyta; class Magnoliopsida; order Poales; family Poaceae; genus Miscanthus; species Miscanthus lutarioriparius. The sequence goes on from CAJGYO010000012.1 coordinate 13,440,178, forward strand.
GGGGATGGCTCGGGCCCTCCTCAAGCGAGAGGGGATGCCATACCGTCTTCCGGGAGAGGCGGTGGTGACGGCCGTCTACATCCTCAACCGCCGCCTACCAAAGGCGCTCGACGGCAGACGCCGTCGTCACGAGGCTTGGCATGGCGCAAGCCGGCGGTCTCCCCACTGCGGGTCTTGGTACGCCTCGCGTTCGCCAGAAGCTTGGCCACATCGGAAGCTCGACGACGGCGAGCACCGGGAGTGTTCATCGGCCACGCTGAGGGCTCGAGGCCCTACCGCATCCTCGACCAAGACACAGGTAGTGCGCACGCGCCACGACGCCAGGTTCGGCGGGCGAGGATGGGCGTGGACAAGGCGGTGGACGATGGCTCGGCTCCGACGTGACGACGACTTCAACTGTCGAAAGTACGCCCACTTCGAGGGAGTCAGGTGTAGGCGCGCTCTTCTGCGCGCGCGTCTACCCCAAATCCCCAGCCTCCACCGACCCCGGCGCCGCTACTTCGACAAAAGACACGCTCTCCAAATTAGAAGTAGACCTCGGGCATGCGATGAGTTCTTCACGGCTCCACCACACCACGGTAAACGCGCCACACACCGGGATCGACAGCACCTCTCCCGCACGTCTACTCGGCTTGGTGTCGAGCACAACATGTTTCGGGCTGAGCTTCGCTTCTCCGCTCTCTCACGATTTAGGAGCGCGATCGACGCTGCACCACGACGGCGAGCCATTGCAGATACCGTACAATGGAGAACCTTCTCGGTGACCACCGGTATGCCGGGACCGGTGCCTCACGACCTAGAGGCGCAGCTTGCACCTTGCGCGGCGACGACGGCGAAGCCTCTGATCGATGATGCAGAGGTTTCCAGAGACACGCGGCATGGCGCGCGCCGCGATGCAGATTGGAGATGGATGCGGTCGAGAAGAACCGCACCGAGGAGCTGCTTGACCTTCCTCGTGGTCACCGCGCGATCACCCTTAAGTGGGTGTTCAAGTCAAAGAGGATGAAGCCGGTGCCATCGTCAAGCACAAGGCTCGCTTGGTGGCACGAGGTTTCGTCTGGCAGAGGAGGGTCGACCGACGACGACGCCTTTGCTCCCGTGGGGCACGGATGGAGTCCGTCGCGACTCCTCCTGCGCTTAGCGCCTGTGAGGGTCGGCGTGTTCATCACATGGACGTCAAAGTCGGCGTTCCTTAGCGGATTTGAAGGAGGAGGTCTACGCACCGGCCACCACGGATTTGCGATCCCGGCAAGGAGGGCAGGTTCACTGCGCCGCAAGGCCCTCTATGGCTTGCGCAGTATCGCACCGAGGCGTGGAATGCCAAGTTGGATTCCACGCTAAAGGGATGGGCTTGAGCAAAGCCCGCACGAGGCGACCATCTACCGAGGGGCGGAGGAGGAACCGCTCACTGGTGGGTGTCTACGTCGACGACTTGGTGATCACCGGCACCAAGGATGTGGAGGTGGCGGCATTCAAGGAAGAGATGAAGGCCACCTTCCGGATGAGTGACCCGGGCCTCTCTCCTTCTATCCGGCATCGAGGTGCACCGTAATGACTCCGGATCACACTTTGACGGCATCATCGCTTACGCCAAGCGCGCCGTTGAGCTAGGCCGGGCTCACCGATCGCAACCCACTCTCACTCCGATGGAGGAGAGGTCAAGCAGCCATGACAAAGACGACGGAGGAGGAGGTGGACGCCACGCAGCATCTGCTGCGTCTTGTGGGGAGCCTTCGCTACCTCGCCCACACACACGGCCCGGACTTGGCATTCTCCGTCGGCTCGTTAGTTTGTTCATCATGCAATGACCGACGACGATGAGCACCAAAGAAGTCGTGAAGAGGATCATCCACTATGTTGCGGGGACTCTCGACCACCAGGCCTCTACTACCCGAGGTGCCACTGGGCGCACACTTCGCTTCTGGCATAAATGACAATTTTTGGCGACATCGACACCAAAGAAGAGCACGAAGCGGATCCTCTTCTTCCTCGGCAAGTGCCTCGTTAGGCAGCAATGGCCAAGCAAGCGGCAGTGGTGGCCTCTGCCCACCATGCGAGGCCGAGTACATAGCGGCCTCCACCGCCTGACTCAGCGCCTGCTCGCTGATCTGCCAGGTGATCTCCTCGGCAGAGACACTAGAGCGGTGGAGCTCTGGGTGGACAAGAAGTCCGCCTGCCCTGCAAAGAACCCGTGTTCCACGAACGCAGCAGAAGCACATCCGGGGAGGTACCACCACTTCATCCGAGGTCGCTTGGAGGAAGGGAGCATCAAGGCGAGCTACATCAACACCAAGGACCACTTTATGGACACTGCTCACCAAGCCCCTTGGGAGGATCAAGTTCCTTGAGCTCTGCTCCAGACCGGGATGGTTCAACTCTCCCACAAGACGACGACAAGACTTAGGGGGAGAATGATGGATAAGTCTCATGTGTGGTCTTTGTGGGTCAGATCGCTCACATGGTCCTTGTGGCTGTTTTTTTCCGCTTAGGAGGACAGCATTAGACTAGAGGACAAGCAGGACAAAGATCTTAGAGGACAAAGATCTCTTAGACTAGAGGACACAATCTTTAGCTAGGACAAAGATATTAGCATCTTAGACTAGCATCTTGATATGCTTGGGCTGGCTAGCAAATACTATAAATATGTAACCCCAACCCCTCAAAGTTGGCATGGCATTTGAGTAAGAAATAGACAAGAAAATTGCCCCAACTCCTAGTGTCATCCTCTCTCGATGAGAGTAAGAATTCTCCTACTACCAAGAGTGAGAATTCAGCGACTAACACATACAACAGATAGGTATCCTAGCAACAATAACGAATAATTATGGGTTCTATAGGGAAATAGAGTAAAAGAATACGTAGTTCTGTGACCGAATCCTGTAGACACATATCACCAATCTTTTCTTACTATATGATGCCTTACCTATTCATGAGGTTGCTGTATCTTTTAGCATTCCATATAAATAAGTTTAAAACTTTCCTAATCTCTTCTTCCCTAGGACTATCTGACATATCAATAATAATCTTAAAAAATGCAGCTATTGGAGCCAAGAATTTAAGCTTATTGGCATCTTAGTGTCAAAGACTATGTAAAGCAAAAGAAGAGGAAACATATTTTATATCATACCATTTATGACAATATCCCTATCTATGAGTATTGTGATATAATGTTGAAAGGACTATTGTTCTGAACAATAAAATCGCTTATGTGCAACAAGGAATTTTAATGGCTTATCAACACACACTATAGTTCACAAGAAATGCTGGCAGGTATGAACTGCGCTGTGTGACTTCAGACGCAAAGTAGATAGTAGAAGCTGAAGATTTATGGCTAAAAGGTTGATTTTCAAATTGTTTGAGCATCAAGTATCCAGCATGAACACCAACCGCTTAAAAGGGTGATGAAGGTGTGTAACAACCCACATCTTGTTTACCAGAAGAGAAATAGGAGGAAGGTGGAGCTATTAATTGCCATAGACAGGTTATCAGAGCTAGAGCTCAAACTCACGCATACCTCAGTTACTGGAATTAAAAGAGCATTTCCCATGAACCTGCGGCAAAATGGAGAACAGTGAGGCCACACTGAAACTATTTTCCCATAAGAAATAGTAGTTAAAATCAATATAAGAAAGTGTGGGATAACCCTGTATTAAAACAAATGATGGAATGAGATATTGAGAAACAGCTGTCAGATGGTGCGTGAATGAAGATAGCTGTTGAATTAACAATATAACAATGGGGCTTCAAAGGTAATAAGCTGTGTAGCCCCACATTCAGTTAATGTAATATAGCATGGGACATGAATTACCAACTCCAGAGCTATGGTTGGCAAGTACATGTAAACGGTAAATAATTGGCAAATAATTTCTGATTGATATAGTATGGGCTCTCGCTGAAAATGCTGCAGTGAACAAGGAAATCTGAAAATTGCCTTATAGATGTGTGGGCAGCATGGAAGGCAATATAGAAGGCCAGTGTATATAAGTGGAGCTCTAAATGGTTTCAGACATTTTGGTATTCAAAGCTGAATTACTTTACAGTGACTCACCAGTGACATGACTGCATTAGCAGAAATAATGAATTGAATTTAGTTTCTAGGTAGGCTACTTTGAGGAAAGTAACCGGGAACAAATCATCAGTGAAGAAGAACAAATCATAAGTCTAAAATATTGGAGCCTGATATATTCTGTGGCTATGAAGAATATAGGAGCCTAATACATTCTACAATTTGGTACTGAAGCATAACCAGAAAAACTTAGAATTTTGCTATGTGGACAAATATATTTTTGCTATGGGTTTGGCAGTACAATTTCGCAGAAGCAAAAGTTACAATTACAAATGCTAACTTGCCAGCGAATTTAGATGTTTGCAGTGGAAAATAATAGCAGCGGCGTAGTTGCTTTTCGTAGAACAAATTTAACTACCCTATTACTAACCTGGAGCAGTGAAATCATGACAGGGAAAGTCTGTTTTATGAACGTTTTTTTTAAACCATGAGGTAGTTACTTCCTGATTTAGTAGGCTTACTTGCTTAGGCAGTCAAGCTGAAGCCTCCTGATGGAAGGCTTGGTCCTAAGCACTGGCATACTTCTTCATTTGAAATATAAATATAAGGTAGCAGAGAAAATAAAGGCAACTGTTTTTATTCATAGAGCTGCTATTGATTATTATTACTTTTGCAAATACGTATTGTGTAATTCGTATGCACTCAAATGTTCTATCCTTGGTAATGCAATATCCTGATATCTGTATTACCGAAAATATGTAGTCCTATTTTGGCATTGACACTATTCTAGCAAGCACTGCTCGGCGCCAACCGTGTATGAACAAACCAAACTATTAAGTTTCATCGGGCTTTGTTCTATTCTCAGAATCAAAACACACACATGATATGAAGGCCATTATTTTTGTAAGCTAAGAAATAATTGTTGTAATAGAAAGATATGTAACCTCTGAAACATCACTGATCAATGGAAGGTGAACAAAAAGAAACAGGTCATATTTATACCCCATAAATAGATACCAGAAAGAAACAAGGAAAAAATGGGTGAACATACCTTGGTCCTGTGGCTAGCCAGCTGTCAATTGCATCTATGGCAAAAACAACTTCCATGGGAAAAAATCAACTTTAATGAGAGGAGCAACCTAATGTACCTTGAAGAAGAGGGTGAGGAGATTAATCCAAAGAAGTACCTAAAAGTAGTAGGTATTGACTGGGTTATCAAAAGAAAAAAATAGTGGAGCGATTAATCCTGCTCAATTGATGAAGCCCAGGCAACATAGCTGTAAAAAATCAGTAAGATGAAATGAGATTGGAAAAACATCAGAATGCAGAGACCAGATCAGGAAGAGGCTTGCTTACATTGAGTTGGACTACTGCTGCTTAAGCCTATAAAGGGGATCGGTAAAAACAAGGGCTGCATGCAGTAGATTTCTCAGAATCAGCATACAGCTAAAAAGACAGGGAACCCGAGCTCCAGGATGCACCCCCAATTTCATTTCCCTAAAGCTGAAATATTTTTTAATGTGTCACCTCAGCTTTCCCATCTGAAACAATGTAACAAAAGAAGGCACTCCCTTGGAACAAAGAGGTATGTCTATTTTACATGATATTAAATCTGCACCTTTGGATGTCCTCACTTGCCCTGAACAAGGCATTTGGTCGTACCATGAAATCTGTGACATGGAACAAATAAACAATCTAATCAAGTACAGATGCTTGTAGAACGTTCTTTAAACAGTAGAGCACGGAAATAATAGCCTATATGGAAGTAGATCAATGAAGTAAGACAAACAACTATTTACACGACGAAACTATTTATCGTACATCATCGCACCATTCCGCGCATCCGGTGCAGGCATCTTAACATTACAGAAAAACAAATAAACAATTCATGATTTGTAAAAGCAAGTATCGATCTATAGTACGAGACCCACAAAACTTTGCGGTGAAATTTTCTTTTGTTTTGGCAGTCGTTGGTGTGTGAATCCCGTCTGGTTTTTGCATCGGGATCCCCACTGTTATTATGCTGCTCCCCCGACAGCTTCAGCTTGTGGTAGAATGACGATAGGAATGAGTATAAGACAATCCAATTACGGAAAATTCTGTAAAAGTTGTGGACGCCAAAAGGTAATAGGAATCTAAAAGAATAGCTGGCAGTATAACAACTCCATTTTTTCGACCTGGATAGAAGAAACTTTTGGTACTGTGTGCAGAGAGAGAGAGAGAGGGAGGGAGGGGGTCTCACATCATCTGTTGCCTGAGAATTAGTGGACCATTGGACCATTGATTATAAAATTTTACCATTGCTGTGTCAAGTTCAGGATGGTATAGCAATGAACCGATCATTTAAATTCAGAGTAATCACGTTGGGAGAAAGTTCCTTGCCTTATCTCGTAGCCTGCAGAATCCAAAGAAAAGCAAATAGGTGACATTACTGGTTATCTAGTCTCTGCAGAAGCAAGCGAAGGTTAACTCTTAGTTCAACCTGGTTGAAATCCTCGTCACTTTTTTTTTTGTTCGTGTTGCTTGTCATCCATGTGTGCCTACAAAAAATTATTTTGTTGTGTTGCTTGCCATCCATGTATGCCTAAAAAAAAAAAATTTGGAAACGCTGAGCACCTAATTGGCAAACCAACAAGGCAATTTATGAATGGTGAGCAACGAAAATAAAGTCGCATTCGAGGAATAGAAGCTGCCAAGCAAGAACTTAGGAAACCATCGCCATTCATGTATGCCTATAAATGCTTGTTTTAAAACACTAAGCACGTACATTGGTAAACCAGGTAGGCAATTTGTGAATAGTGAGAACTGAAAATAAAATTGCAATGTAGGAATGCAGGCTGCCCCCAAGCTAGCAGTCGTAGAAAACAGCTAACTAATAAGATCAGGGCAGGTTACTAAAGTGTAGAGCGGATCTTTTGGGACTTCAGTAACACACTGAGTAAACTATCAGACACAAGGCAAACCGCCAAATCGAAATTGACCAAAAGAAGGAAGAGCTGAACATATAATTAGAGTAAAAGGTAATCATTACCCGGCTCAGAGCATCTTAAATTGCTATGTACCTAAATATAAATGTAAACTCATGAAATATATTCCATCAATATTGGACTGAACCATTGCTTACTTGCAATTCTGGAGCTGGTTAGCACAACATGCTGGTGGAGAGGGTAGTGAGGAGCGATGGGCCGTTGCAAGCCATGTTGGGGGACGTAGTCATTGTAGGCATTCGATGAGCTGCAAAACAGAAAAATATTTAGACAAGATCCAAATTTGAAACTGTGGACACACATAGGTTGTAGCTGCACCGAGGCTACACTAATTTGAGGGTCGCTCTCCATAGTATATATATGTCTGAATCTTGAAGAATAATATGCCACTGAGAAACATGACAGACACATTAGGAAAAGTATCCATGAATTAGTTCTTCCAAAATCTAACAAGCGGCACTATATGGAGCTATTGAACACTAATGAAAAAAGGAAACAATGTGAAGCACTGACCTTGTAATGTGAATTTGAGCTATTGAACTAAGTAATAACTGCCATGAATCAAACAAGGGAAAAAAACACTGACCTTGCTACTCTTTCAAATAATGTTATTCCTTTTTTTATTTGTCAGCAAGAAGGCTTGGCATCAGAGTCGTAATCCAGGTGTTATCGTCAATGCGATGCATTCCATCCAATTTCCAAGGAGCTGCAGAGCAACGAGAATCATGTGGCTATAAATTACGATTAGTGCGCTGCATTACCCAAAGGATTTAAAAAGAGATGAATTAGTAGATATCTGAAATAGGTACCTGAATCTTTTCCAAATGAAGAATCAATTTATTGCAGCAATGTCTCGATGCAAAATAGTTTGCTCGCCTTTACAAATGGATGTAGGGTCCTAACCCTGAGTATTTCATTTTTTTTAAGTATAAGCAGCATGATTAGTGGAGGTATAAGTTGTTTATAATAGATATGGGTGTTAAGCAGTGAGCATGTACCTTCGCAGACAACGGAGTTGTGGAGGAAGATTTTCATGGAGGACCTATGTTCTATGCGGCCTGTTGCTCCATTGGGCAAGCCTGAAAATCGGGAGGACTGAAAAGTGAGCTTACCAATCACGAAGAAACAAGATAAATTTTCTATTTGAATCATCAAACTCTTAATAGAAATCGGCAACACAATAAATGTTGCCACAGAGAGGCCTGGGCTGCTATCTGTTGCAGCAAGCAGAGACCGGTGGCCTATAATGGTACCGTCGCTGTAGCCTACTGCATACAGGCCTGGGCGGGGGCGGGGGGCTGCAGCCGACTTAACAATGTAAAATTTAGGTGATAAACACGCAACCTATCAAGTCTAAAGTTCCCTTTTTGAAAGCTTAAGCTTCTATATTTAAATGAAAATTCTCAAATAAATATTTGCTCTGGATGTACATGGACTCAGCAGGTATGAAGCTGTAGGCAAAATTAATAATTATGCTAGAACCGGCAGATACAGAGATGAATTAATAAATTATTGCCTACAGCTTCATCCGCAAATCACAAACATGAAATACTAAATTTTGCGGATGAAGCTGTAGGCAAAATTAATAATTATAGGAGGTAAAACTAATGGCAACAACATCATCAGTAAGATATAAAGCCGCTTGAGATTTCGGTAGCTGCATAGTGGCAATATGCTAGAACTGTTGCTGCAGCTGCATTCGTACGGTACCATCTAAGTCTTCAGAACCAATGTAATCTAAATCTATCTTATTTGTAGAGAACATACACTATGAATAGGTATTCGTTTTGAACAGATCACTTGCACATGGAGGACAGTGACACACAGGTTATTGAAAATTGTAATGGAGGGGATCTGGGAGAGGAGCCACGAGAGGAAGTAGGGGAAGAAGATGGCGACGTACCGGCAGATACAGCCGCTGAGCTGTGCCGCCGACGACGACGACGAGGAAGACGCAGCTAGGGTTTCGTCAAGCGCTTGCGGATCGCCGGGAGGAGGCAGCGCAGGGGGGAGCCACGGCGGGGCGCCGCGTGCCGAGGGCGCCGTCGCCGCTGCCCGTGTCGGGAGAGAGAATGAGAGAGAGCGACGAGGAGAAGGGTGGGAAGCAGAAGTTTCAGGAAGGAGAAGCGGAAGCGGCGGTATATATTTGTTTGCTCGAATTCGGAGGAGAAGCTGGCGAAGCGAAAGAGAAGCAGAAGAGAATCCGGAGAAGTGAATGAGAAGACCGGGAAGCCGCTCCTAGAGGAATCCGCTTCGAGAGATCTAGGCGATGGAAGATCGGACGTGGAGGTCGTTTTTGGGCGAGGAGCCGACAATGAATACAGAGTTAAATTTCGATTTCGATTTGGGAAATATGAACCATGCAGCGGCACTAGAACCTGGGGGAAGATACGGAGATGAAGCATGAACCAAGTCCAGTTATCCGAGGCAACTGAATATATCCGGTGATGACCGTCTATAGCGGTGGCTACAGCTATCCGACAGCTATTCAGCACGTTCGTTTGGCCGTGGCTTATCGTAAACGATCGTAAATTTATAGTCGGAATGGTATTTTTCTCTCACACAAACCAGTCAGCAGTACTTCTTCACGAACCAGCAATGAAACGAACCAGCCAACCGAACAGGCTGATTCTTGTCTATCCGACAGCTATTCTCATCGTGAGGCTATTTTACGACTTTGTATAGAAAAAAAAATAGGCTCTAATAAATATGGTATCTGTCTTTATAAAATAGAAAAAAAATAGGCTCTAATAAATATGTTATCTGTCTTTATAAAATAGAAAGCTGACTATACCTTAATTTAGCCAACCATAGGCACGGGCTATCTAACCTTGTAAAATAGCAAGGCCGTCATAGATCCCTTCTTTTATAAGGCGTTTTATATTTTACAAAATTGCTAAACAACATGATTTGGCTATTAAATTTAGCCAACCTGTTGGAGTTGCTCGTCTCCAACGGCGCATAAGAATAGCTATCTCTAAGAGTATCCTAATTTTTTCTTCCAAAAAATCTATGTTTTTCAACTCCTAAAAATGTACTGAGGAAAAAAGAAGTATTTCTAATAGTTTTCAATAATTCATTCCTAAAATATAAAACACAATTCTACATAATAAATCATATATTATTTCTAAATTATTTTAACCAATTTTATATATTCTTATTCTTTTGTACATTTTACATCTAGAACCCTTTCATACTATCTATTCTTTTTCCGCCTTTCCACTTTTAATTGACTGATGAATAAGCGTGTATCCGCACGACCGTGACTCCGCGCAAAGTTACGTGCGATGGGGATGATTTTCTCAAGTGTATAAATTTTAGGAGAAAGTATTAGAAGTCGTTGAAGAGGGATTTTTTCTTATCTTATCAAAAACTAAGAATTAGGAAGAAAAATAGGGTATTTTTAGAGATGCTCCGACGTGGAAAGTAGAAATAGTTAATAGTTAGAAAAAGGAAAAAGTTAGATAGTGTGACGAGGTTGCAGACATGTCAGAGACCAAGAAGATTTCGGGACATGTCCTCGCTAGGCTCTCGAGGGCTCGCTAGCGCGGTAATTTTCGGTACTGTCTCTCCTCCAATTGGGCAGGTACTCTTTCCGAGATAGCGACTTTTAACACCGTGAGGGGCGCCCTAAGTGCCCGTTCCGAATTTTTTATTTGTTTTGACCCTATTTTGAAAGTTTTTCATAAATATGTCTCTGAGTATGTTTTTAAAATCTGGACCCTTAGCTCGGCGTCATCGTTGGTGGCGCCAATCTCAGCGTCCAAAGGGCTTGGCGCCTAGATCGGGGCCACGTTGGCGGCGTGGACGCTGACCTGGCAGCACGCACGGCGTCGGGGTTATTGGCGGCGAGCTTGGCGCCGTGGTTATTAGCGCCGTTCTCGGTGCCAAGATCTATGGCGTCGAGGTGGTGTTTTAACCTAGCGTCTAATCTTCCTGCTCAAGCCTTCTTCCTCTTCTTTCTCCTCCTCTCGGGTTTTTTCTGTTCCCATTTTGCCCTACCTCACGAATCGGCATATTAGACCTTGAAAACTTTAATTTGATCCGTAGATCTTCGAGAGCAAAGTATGCTCGCTCTCTCCTAGTTTTTTTTCACATCGATTCGGTATATATTAGTCGGATTTTTTAACTTAAGAATCGTCATTACTTAGGTTTCATTCAATTTTAATATTTATATTATACAACCGTATGATGTCAAGGCGTCGAAAAGCTAGCAAACCAAGGTAACCTCAGCGCACATTGTTATGTTATGAGTTCATTGTTGTGGATCAAATGGGAACCCCTAGATGTAGGGTTTAATGTTAATTGCTTTTCGGTTCTTATAACGAAAATGGCTATTGAGTGCAGTGGAGTTGACTTTGGGATACTTTTAATAAAATGAAAGGCCCTAGTGCACAAAAGAATGACCTATAGAAAAAAAAGAAGTTTCCATCTACTTATTTAATCCAATCTCAATAATACTACAAGATGACCTCTTCATGGCCCTAGCCTTTCAATTAAACAACATTGAAAGTTGTCCTTCCATCCTGTCCTCTTTTCATCCTAAAAAAACTATAGAAAAAAAGTTTCCATCTACCTATTTAATCCAATCTCAATAACATAACATGATGACCTCTTCATGGCCCTAGCCTTTGAATTAAACAGCATGCGAAAGTTGTCATTCCTACTCCCATGCAACTCTCTCTGAGCTACTTGTCTTTTCTTTTCATATTGTATCATAAACTCATAATAAATTTTACATTTATGCTCTTTATGCAGCGTGTCCCTCAACTACTTACTCCCTACTATATCTGCATTCTTCTTAAGGATAAGAACAATCTTTGAACCAACACAAGCAGTGGTAGGTGCAGTAGTCCTCCCTGCACTCGTTGTTACGACCTAAAATAAATAACTAGATTAAATTGTTTATCAAGAACACATAATGAAACAGAAAACATACATGAACATATTAGACAAGTCAATATCATTATGGTATTCCCAAAGTTGTTCCTGCTCGATAATATGCCATGGGTATCCTTCTGCTTTACAACCCCTAGTAAATCTTTTTTGGTGTGTGTTAACAATTTTTAATTCAATTTTGTCATCTATAGCAAATTGTCTTACTGCCAACTTAAACTCCTTCATGCAGGGGTGCACGGTACTAAGATCTATGTTGGCCTAGGTCGTACAAGATTGTCATCATCGATCAGAATAGTAGTACCAAAAGTATCCTTCACAACAAACACTTTCCCTTGTCCATCAGTGGGAGCTGCTTTGGCAACCTCCTCGGCCTTCTTCGCAATCCCAAAAGCTCATACAACTTCTCATCACCAATGATTTCCATCCTAGTCAAAAAGCTATGCTTTTGGGTGTTGGTGTTCTGCATTTTGTAACACCATCACCAACAACAGGAGATCAACAAGAGCTAAACTAGCCTCGGGCTCACATCAAGCCTGGAGGAAATAGTTGATAAGGAGCAAAGTTAGATGTGCAAACTACTAATTTCCACAAAACTTAGGTAACACTACTTGGAGTTAGTTGCTACAAAAGTTGCATGTTACACTACCCACATTACAGGAACGAGATCAGGCCAATGGCATTCAATGGCTATTGTATCATGCTAAGACTATATACTTTAAGGTTCTTGAGCACATATATGAGGTTTAGAAATCAATCGATGCACAAATCAAACCGACCTAACCTCTCTGCAATTAGGGCCAATTGCACCTATACCATGGTGACGTCAGAGGGGCCGGTAAGGAGTGGGGGATGAGAGTAAACTTGGGACGGGCTTGGTTTGGGCGGCAGGGCCAGGCTTGCATTGGGTTGGAGGAGTGTCGGCGAGAAGGTGGAGGTGGGTTGACATAGGGGCTACGGCGAGGCAACACCAGTGGGCGCGTGTGTCCATCCTGTTCCTCCATACACACAGGCGTCCGTCACCTGGTCAATGAATAGATAGAGTGCCAAAGGTAAGGGGCTACTCGGTTCTTGGTGGAGGCTTGCCTTGCCTCGCCTCACTATGCCGGTGCTAGCAACGAGGAGCTCGTCGGGGCCGATTTGGCTCTCCGCGAGAACAAGTTGAACCTTGCCCAAATAATCCCCGAGGTGCTTCAAGGAAGTGTAGGGCTCGCTCGCTATTCTCGTTGGGCAAGACGTAACCGTGCATAGCAAAAGAAACTAAGTAGCCCTTAAATAGTTAGGTCATGTGTCAACAAATATCAAGAATGACAAACAATTTCAAAACTCATCAAAATACATTATAGCGTGCAAGCCTGCATTCATAATGGCACATTGACAAAACTTGGATTTGGTACGGTATTTAGGCAAAACCTACTTCTAAAATTGTTTAAACCACAAAATTCCTGACTTGTAGTATTTCCTCAATCCTAAAATACTTAAAGGTCATCATTCTCATTTCTCAATGTACCTTTTTCTTCTATTTCTCTCTCTTCTTTTTTGTTTTCTGTGCATCATATCTTTTTTATTTCTCTTTAATTCTTAAAGCTAGAAGGTCAATTATTTTAGAACGGAGGAAGTATGTTTGTTTTATTTTTTTACATCATATCAATATATATTTATATTATATACATGCAGACATAAAAAAACTTAATGTCCCATCGTGTTTCAGTTTCGCATTTGTCACCCAACCATTCTTGAAATCTTCAAATACCGGGCCAGACCAACCAGCCCACTCTGGCTGTACGTTTCGGTTTCTCTCCTCTGCTCTTCCCGAGCGTGGAAGGAAACCGAGAACAAGACACCCCCGCTCCGCTGCCCCGAAACCCTCGCCGTGCGGTCGCCGCCGATGGCCGGCGACTCGTCCCCCTCCCCGGCCTCCGCATCCGTTCAGGTGCTCTGCGCCGGTTGCCGCGGCGTCCTCGCTGTCGGCCCCGGCGTGACCGAGTTCATCTGTCCCAAGTGCCGCATGGAGCAGCGCCTCCCGCCACAGCTCATGCCTAAGTCCACCTCGACCTCGTCGCCTGCGCCCAAATCCCCCGCGAAGCCTTCTCCCCCTCCTCCTACGCAGCCCCGGAGGGGTGCGCGGCCGGCTCAGGGGGTGGACCCCACGAAGATCCAGCTCCCTTGCGCGGGCTGCCAAGCCGTCCTCAACGTGCCCCATGGCCTCGCCCGCTTCCGCTGTCCGCAGTGTGGCGTCGACCTTGCCGTGGACCACGCCAAGCTACAGAAATTCCTCGCCTCCTCCCACAGCGCCGCGCCATCGGGCCCCGCCCCGACCTCGGTGACTAAGACGCAGCCGCCTCTGGCGACATCCCTCCCCGAGTTGCCGCCTGGCGTGGCGCAGCCGCTGCAGCTAGTGGCTGGCGCAACAATTCCCATGGTGCTGCCTGCCGCCGAACCACCCGAGGAGATCAATGAGGTACGCTGTTGTGTGATCATGTCAGTACCTCGTGAAGTAATCGTCTGGACAGTCAACACGAAGGGTGAACGGTGGGGATGAGTGGCATTGTACTCTCCATACGATAATACGTTGCAGTAATTCTATACTGAAACAGAAAATGTTGGAGTGAGGAATTCTGCTTTGCATTTTGCAATTTTTCCTTTCGTATAAAAGAGGGCAATTCACAGGGGGTTGAGGGGGGGGGCATAATCTGAAGAGTTTCATTTATATATACTTTGTTGGCAGAATTGTATGTTTTGTCAATTTGTAGTGATCAACACAGGGAACAAATATCTGAGTTGTGCACTCTTCTTTCATTTGTGGCAGTTCAATTGGCTGGTCAGTAAGCACTTCTAGTTTTTTAATTGACGGGCAAGTTAGCTCAGTTCATATTTGACACCTTTCAGATTATCTATGCTATTTTGCACTATTGTTTTATTTATTGTACTCTTAGTTGAAGGCCTGGTGCAAGCGGTAGAGTCTTACCGCCCGTGACCGGAAGGTCCCGGGTTCGAGTCACGGTCTCCTCGCATTGCACAGGCGAGGGTAAGGCTTGCCACTGACACCCTTCCCCAGACCCCGCACAGAGCGGGAGCTCTTTGCATTGGGTACGCCCTTTTTAGCCTACCCCAACTTGTTTGGGACTTAAAGGCTTTGTTGTTGTTGTTGTTGTTGTTAGTTGAAGGATGTTTTGTCAATTTGTAGTGATCAACACAGGTAACAAATATCTGAATTGTGCACTGCTTCTTTTCCATGGTGTTCTTCTTTCATTTGAGGTAGTTGAATTGGACGGTCAGTAAGCACTTTTAGTTTTTAAATTGATGGGGCAAGCTAGCTCAGTTCATATTAGACAGTTTTCAGATTATCTATGCACTTAGTGCACCTTTTTTTTTTTTGTAGGTTGAAGGATTTGTATAATGTTGCGAATGTGCACAATATGTTTCTTGGTTTATGCATAGCATTCTCCATTGTAATTGTTAAAGTATGATCATTGCATGCAAAATTTCCACAAGGTTTTATCATAAACATCCAGCCTGTTTTCTATGTTTTATCGTACTAGTGTCTCAGGTCCCAATGTTGCTTCATAATTATATCAAGAAGCTTTCAACCTTTAACTTACTGGGACTTTGTCAAGCAGGTTGCCATTGATGTTGAGCGTGATGAAGATGAAGGTGGCACTGTTGGAGAAACTTTCACTGACTATGTAAATACTCTATCCATTGACTTAGATGCTGAGTACACACTTGCAGAATTGCTTTCTGTGCTTATAGATACGTTTTGTCCAACTGATTGTGAATTTTGCTATGTTTGCCCTTATTTCCAGAGGCCTCCCAAGCTATCACTTGGTCTATCTCATCCAGATCCAGTTGTAGAAACTTCTTCTTTGTCAGCTGTACAACCTCCTGAACCAACTTACTGCTTGAATATCATGGATGAATTGGATGAGACAAAGGCATTGTCTTGTTTGCAAATCGAAACAATAGTTTATGCTTGTCAGGTTGGTTACCATCCTATGATTATTCTATGAAGTTTTTATAATATCACACTTCTTGTAAATATTTGTTTTGTTGTATGACAGAGGCACCTTCATCATCTCCCTACTGGCCATAGAGCAGGTTTTTTCATTGGTGACGGGGCTGGCGTTGGTAAGGGCCGAACAATTGCTGGATTAATCTGGGAAAATTGGCAGCAGGGAAGGCATAAGGCAGTGTAAGACTTGAAAAATCATATTCATCAGCTATTCTTGATGATTTTCCAACAATTTCTTAAGTTATGGCTGCCTTCTTCATTGCTTGATCTTAGTTGTTGGTTGCAATTCCAGGTGGGTATCTGTCGGTTCTGACTTAAAGTATGATGCTCGAAGAGATTTGGATGATGTTGGTGCAAAGTGTGTCCAAGGTGTGAGACCTTTTCACTTCGAGTTGCAACTTGATTTATATTGCACCTTCAACAGTATGTGATTTTGATATAATATTTATCTAGAATGCTTGGATTAGTGTGACACAGTGATGAGGAAATAAAGTTATTGAATAACAAGTGCCTGAATCTCCTGATACACACCTCTTCCCCCCCCTATAATTTCTGGGAGTTGGGAGGTCCTTGATGAATTTCAGTAGTAACATTTTTTGATAACATTTAAGCATCCAGTCTGGTCTAGTGCTTCGTACCATCAAAGGGGCACACACAATTAGTTAATTATCAGAAGAATTTGCTTTCTAGCTGTTAAGCAGATTGATTTATCTATATCTATTATTGGTATTTACAACTGATGTTGGTATATGTATTATGCAGTGCACCCTTTAAATAAGTTACCGTATTCTAAGTTAGATTCGAAGGCCATTGGAATTAAGAATGGGGTAATCTTTGTAACTTATAGTAGCTTAATAGCATCGTCTGAGAGAGGCCGCTCCCGCTTGCAGCAATTGGTTCAATGGTGTGGGCAAGAGTTTGATGGTCTCCTTGTGTTTGATGAGGTAATGTATTTCACTTGAATTATCATCATTTGGTATAATACGCATTTTATAGCCAGGTCTGCATACCTGAATATGTGATGTATGCTGAAACAATGTCTCTTGCAGTGCCACAAGGCCAAAAATCTGATTCCTGATGCCGGAAGCCAGCCCACTCGCACTGGTAAAGCAGTTCTTGAGATCCAGGTGTGTGATTTATAGCTTGAGCTTATCGTAATCTGGCTGGGAAGAAAACCTTTGATCTTTCTATTTCCAATTTAGTGAGTCTTAGTCATCACGAAATATTAGAGAAACTATGCTTAGCACTGAAAAAAATTGTTTGTGATTACATTAGTGAATTACCCTTATAGGAATTGTTTTCTCTTAAATAGAGTTTTTGGTGCATAATTTAAAGGAAATTCAAGGCACAATACATTTAAGAAGATGCTTTAATCTGATTCTGTTTGTTCAGTTTGTGAGGATCATTTCAAGAAGATGGTGTAATCTGATTCTGTTTGTCAAGTTTTTGGTGCATAATTAAAGGAAATTCAAGGCACAATACATTAGTGAATTATTTTATAGGGTCTGATTGGTTCCTTGCATTAGTATTGCATTGTATTAGGTGTTATGCAGCATACCTTTAACCTGCATAAGGCTATGTAATTAGCTGTTGTTTGGTTCGTCTTAACAGTGTTATGCGTGTGATTGATTTCTTGCGTAAGTGGTCAGACTGAGCCTTGGGCTGTAGAGTGGGTGCGGAAGGGAGGGTGCAGAGCTGGATATGCACGATTTGGCCGAATTGGGGTGAATTGCACTACAGGGGCATGGATAAGGGGCTGTGCAGACAACCAATCAGACTTCAGACCCATAGAAACCATTTACTCTTAAATAGAGCAACAATTATTTTATTTATTTGCGCTAGCCAGGATTCAAACTATCATTGTAACATGACCAAACATGGCAGGAAAAGTTACCTGAGGCTCGGGTTGTTTACTGCTCAGCAACTGGTGCATCAGAACCACGAAATTTGGGCTATATGGTTCGGCTTGGACTTTGGGGTGAAGGAACATCATTTCATAATTTTTCACAATTTTTAGGTTTGTTGCTTCATCCTTTTTATGTGAATCTTTCCTTTTGTTTTAAGTTCTTTTATCAAGTTATCTTGCACTCAATGAGACAATAAGTAATTGGTGCGTCCATGCTAGATTGCTAGCAGCAAACATACTTCTTTTTCCCAATTGAGATTGGCCCTATTTCCATTAACAGCGCAAACATACTAGTGTCATTAAGAGTCTAGAGTATTAGACCCAAACCCAATACTGGACCCTAAATTATGATCACAATATACCTTAATAGGAATTTCAGCTGTAACAGCATACCAGTTTGATGCGTAAAGGATGGCTCAGTTGGAATGAGCATATCTTTTACAGATCGCTGGAACATATCATACTAGCAGAGCTGTAGGGACAGGTTGACCTGTTCTCTTAATAACTCAATCTGCACTGATAGTTTAAATTATCATTTAAGAAGTGGGTCTAGTGCTGTATTTTCAGTTAGGCTATGTTATGCTTGTCACTTATTGCTTCATGTTTCGTTCGGTTATGTTATGCTTGTCACTTATTGCTTCATGTTTCGTTCAGGACTAGTCTTTGTACTTGAAGAATCACATGCCTTGAATTATTTCTGTACGTTCTGTGATTCATTATAAATCTAAATGCAGTTGCTCAGATTTAAACTTACTTTTTAGGTGCTCTTGAGAAAGGTGGTGTGGGAGCACTTGAACTTGTTGCCATGGACATGAAAGCTAGGTATCTTTTCTTCTGCCAAATTTCAATTGTTATGTACATGAAGAGCCCATCTGTAATGGGTAACATGTCCCAGTCGTGCTTTCTTTAAATGGGAACTGATTAGTTTTCATCCAGCCTTTTGTCTTTAAGTATAAGTACTGGCTGGTGCATTCTGTTTATCAGTGCAGCTTGTTGAGTACTTCTATCGTTAAACTGTTGCAGGGGTATGTATGTATGCCGTACATTAAGTTACAAAGGGGCTGATTTTGATATAGTGGAGGCTCCACTTGAGGAAAGAATGATGGTAAGACCATACGGTATTGACAACCTTTCTGCATTGAAACTAAACTAAATTGAATTGTATTCTCAGCCTTACGACTGGCGTTGGCACTTTGCCCTTTCATTTGTTTTACCACATCAGTGTTTTTCTTCTGTTCTATGAGTGTTTTTTGTAGAGAGGAACCATTGTCTGAATTCTTCCTATTATTTTTCTTTTACCAAAAGTTTCTGGGGAGTTCCGCACAAAAGAATTTATAACATGAAAGGTGTATGTACAGCAAGTTAAATGCTGGAATCTTTTTATATTGTATCTACATAGCGTGCCTAACCATCGAAAGACTAACGAATGAAAGTCTTCCTCTATCCTGTGCAAATGCAGGACATCATATCTAACTCTATTCATTGTTTATTTTTGTGGTAGCCTATCCAAACTTGCTTGGGACTAAAAAGTTTTCTCAATTTTTAGTAACATCCATGTGCAAGTGCAACTTCAGCTTATGTAACTATTCCTAGGCTGTGGATCTATATGTAGCTCATGATAAAGTTTCTTAATCTTATTTGTAATGCAGAACATGTACAAAAAGGCAGCTGAATTTTGGGCTGAATTGCGCCTTGAACTCCTATCAGCAAGTGAATTATTTGCTGATGGCAATTCAAATCAAATATGGCGGTTGTATTGGGCCAGCCATCAGGTATTGCTTCCTTACCTCTCCAAAATGAGCTTGTATGAAATTTTATGGCCTTTGCATACTTCACCTTGACAATCCATGTGTGTATTGTTTTCCAACATAACATGACCCCTATATGTTTTGCATAGTTGAACTTGAGAAATAATTCTAAATTCTAAATTTGTATAGTGTGAATAATACACACATGGAAAACATGACCCCTATGGTAGATAATAATTGCCTAACATGCTTAAATACTTGCTGTTCGTTATGCTTCATAACCGATGAACTACGTTTTACAGCGTTTCTTCAGGCACATGTGCATGTCTGCAAAGGTACCTGCTGTTGCGAGGTTAGCTAAAGAGGCCTTGGCAGAGAACAAATGTGTGGTGATTGGTCTTCAGAGCACTGGAGAAGCTAGAACTGAAGAAGCTGTCACAAAATATGTCTGTTCACATTTTGTACTGAACACTTCCTTTTCTTTTCATCTGTAGCAAACACAGATCCTTGCAAATTAGATTACTACTACAAAAATCTGAATACTTGATTATTTGAAATTTGAATCAGGGAGTTGAAATGGAAGACTTCGTTTCTGGCCCTCGGGAGCTCCTTCTTAAGTTGGTAGAAGAAAACTACCCTTTACCTCCAAAACCCGATTCTTTTCAGCAAGGTTTGTTGCTGTTATTCAGCATGTAAATCTCATCCAGTTTTTACCATCCTTGGGTCCAACTTGTTTGCAAACTACTGTGTAATGCTTAAAATGCTGGTACTTGTAAGTTAGTTTACGATCAATGGTCTTTCCTTCTGCTAAATATGCATGACATATTCTAAAATCCATTCCCACTTGCGTAAGCAAAGTCATGCTCTGGGGTTTGGTCCTTTCTCATCTTGCTAATAGGGGTTACATCTGGTAAAAAAGGGGATTCAATATTTTCATTGTGCCTACTTATTTATATTAAAATTCTGCTGCATCTTTTTTTCTCAATTCTTATGATTTTTCCTGTTGCCTGCTCTGTTGTGATTTTTTAATGTAAATTCTTCTATTAGGTGAAGAAAAAGTCACAGAGATCCAGCGTAAGCGCCATTCTGCACTGGATGTATCGTTTAAAGGGCGAGTTAGGAAAGTGGCGAAAGTGGTAGATGTGAGTGATGACGACACCGATGATTATTCTCCATGTAAGTTTCCTGGTAATGACATGGTTTTTGTTTCATGTTTTTCGCCATGTAGCAAACAAACGTTAGTTACATGGTGTGTCACTTACGCTTACAAGTATGGCTTTATATTGAAATAAAATGTATTAACTGGAAGAAAATATCTCAGAGGAACAGAAAGTAATCAGTGAAGGAATTAATAGGTATGAGATATGATTCGAATGCAATACTGGGAAAAAATGAATGAAAATATAAATAAAATGTATTAACTCTGTGATGAAAAAGAACATTAACTTGCCCTGTAGGTTGGTGCATCGCAGACCCATTACGAAACAATCGAGATATATGGACGAAAATGAGTTCGAGAAAAAGGAAAAAGAATGATGACTATATGTTTAAATGTTCCAAGATGTCCCTGGTAGGCAGATGGACATTGGGACTTTCCATGTGATACTTAGTATAATAGGAATAAAGAATTCCAACTATAAATTGTACAATCTTTTTTTTTAAAAAAACTATAAATTGTACAATGTTGCTTTAAAACTTAAGTGTGCAATAAATGAGTAGTACCCAAGAAACTGGTACTTTGAATGATCCTGCTGCACGCTATCAACAGTGGCACTTGCTGTGGCATGGTATATCGCTACAGCCTGACTCCACATAGCCATAGTTGTTGATCAGCTACTTTGAGGCGCCTTAACCAAATTTCACCCTAATAGCCATTGTGATATTGTTGTAATACACAGTACTTTGTTTTAAAAATATACCTTATAGAAATTGCTGCTCAAAATATCATCTTGTAGACCATGTAGGAATGCCCTAGATGACTAAGGTTTCCAAATAGAGGGAGTACATGAAGATGAGAGGAAGTATACTTTACCATATAGAAATTGCTACTCAATATATATACACAGGCGCCCCCAGGCCCCAGGCCCTTTGGTTGTTTGCGTAGTTGCCCTCATCTCTTCTCTCCCTCTCATTTCTACATGTTGCTTTTGAACTGTTAGCTACAGGAGATGAGAGGAAGTAGCTGTTTTTTAGGGCTGGACTCGATAAGATAAGTATGCCAGGCCCCAGGCCCTTTGGTTGTTTGTGTAGTTGCCCTCATCTCTTCTCTCCCTCTCATTTCTACATGTTTCTTTTGAACTGTTAGCTACAGGAGATGAGAGGAAGTAGCTGTTTTTTTAGGGCTGGACTCTATAAGATAAGTATGCCAGAATTTTGTGAATGAAGCAAGGAATAATCTAATCCACTATAGATAAGTACACCAGAACTTTGTGAGTGAAGCAAGGAATTATCTAATCCACCAAATCAGGCTGTTCAGACTTCAGAGCCTCTTCATGAGGATGAGCACACCTCCACCTCCTGCTTACCTTTCAACCAAAGTAGCCATATCAGTAGTTCAGTACTATTCTTACATGGATGCTTTCCATTTAACAACATTAATATTCTAATACTTTTAAATGTTTCAGCTGAGTCAGATCATGAATCAACAGAATCTGATGAGGAGTTCCACATGTGTCAAATCTGCAACACAGAGGAGGTGACTTTTCTTCCTTGGTATTTATTAATTATTTACTAATACAGAGATGTTTGCATTTATTCTGTTCCACATTCTTTTACCTTCATTGAGGATGATATACTTTTTTGATATGCATAATGACCTTGCCTGTATTCATAATTATTGATTTCCAAATTTGTCCATACCATTTCTTGTATACTACTAAGCATGCTTTTGCTGTATTCATAATTCTTTCTTTTCATATTCTGTACCATGACCTTTGGCTGTAATGCTGTATTCAGAACATCTCTTGCTGTGGCTTGATAATAACGCCGAAAACTTTTTGTAGTTGTAGAATGCCTCAGAACAATATAACACTTTTTAACTTTAGAAAAAAGGTTAAATAGAAGTTTAATGCCATCTCTACTTTTGTAATCTTTTTTTTTGTGAAATTCTCTTTACAATATCTAATCTATCAGGAGAAGAGCCTGTTGCTTCATTGTTCTGGTTGTTCTCGGCATGTTCACCCTAATTGTCTAACACCACCTTGGACTGGGATGATTACGGATGATTGGGCATGCTACACATGCAAGATAGTAGAAGATGAGGAAAAAGAGCAAGATGTCCATGTAGCTGATTGTTCAAAGAGGTGCATATTTGTTAGACGAATCGCGATCCTTATAACTTATGCTCAATGGCCCCAGTTTATGCTAGTTGCTTTTGTGACTTATAGGTACGATTCTGCAGTAGAGAAAAGGTTGAAGATTTTGGATCTAATACGCTCCTTGGATCTCCCCAATAATCCCTTGGATGATATTATTGATCAGGTAGTTTTGGTTTGTTGGCAGTAATAATGTTGAACATTACAATCCGTACTGTTTCTCAAATTTATGATTTTTTTGGCATTTTATTCATGTATGGTATCGAAGGATAATCTATGTGGTTCTCTAGGATAGACTGTATAGGTAACTCCCAGCATCTTAGTTCATTTCAGGGAATCACTCCACGGAACCCACTCTAGGAGTGATTCCCTGAAAACTGCCATTTGACAGAGCTCCCCCTGGAATCATTCTAGGAGCTCTTGGGGCCCAATTGTAGTGGAGTAGTGGTGGGATTAGTCCTGCATCGAGAGTTTAAAGTGCAGAGTTATAGCATTATATCCTTGACAGTGAAAATGTAGCAACTCCAGGTTATTTTTTTGTTAAGCAAATATCTGGCAAGTTGTTTTTCATACATGTGTAGGCTTTGTGCTTGGGATGAGATTTTGATGAAATTTGGACCTTTGGATTCTGTAAAGATTCCCATTTATCTAGCTAGTTTCTACGAATTCATTGGTTTATATTATGGCTCCTCATGTTTTTCTATCCTGTCTTCTATATATATGCTCCTCTTTCTTTTCCAAAATGATATGTATTGTAGATGCTTGTTACATGCGGGTACCAGTCTATCAGGCTAATGCCTGGCATACATTCCAAAGCATCAACAGGGGTGGTTGGAGGGGGCCAAACTATTTGTTTACTGTCTGAATAAGGGATGTTTGGTAAGTTAAGCTGTCATCGACTAGGTTTAAGGTTCAAATCATCCTAAGGATGACCCTGTACCTCTCTTCTCATAAAGCAAGGTATTCCCAGTCCCAGTCAATCATCTCTGCCCATGCTGCTTGTGGTTTTGCTGCTTGAACCGTAAAAAACCAATCTCTAAACTGAAGGAAATAGATAACAACTCAACAGTACCATCCCCAAGGAAGAACATGTGTTGTTCTTATGGGCCCTGATGGGCTGGATATGACATTCGTATATCTCAACTCGAGCTTTCTCAGTATAGAGCTCTAGCACCTGCTAACTAAAAATTAGTGCTTTGTGGCATCCATTTTGGCTGAAGACATGAGCTTTTTCATTGATTTTGCTTTGTTCCTCTAACTTCTGTTCATCATCTAGTATCTTTCTGTTTTATTTCGTTTCACTTCATATGTTGTTGTAGAATATGGAAGCAGTGATAAGCAAGATGATTTGCATATAAGATCTTAATTCAGTCTATTCTTAGTTCCCACATACTCTTAGCATCAGATTGTACATGCATTAAGAACTTTCCACATTTGTTATCTTGTAGCTAGGGGGACCCAATGTTGCTGAAATAACTGGACGTCGTGGAATGCTCATAAGAGCTTCGGATGGGAAAGGCGTGGTTTATCAGGCGCGGAACGCGTGAGATAGATTACTTATGCCATTATGTTTTATGTTCTGGGCTTACGGTTCAGCGAATCCCATGTATATTTGTTCATTACTTTGTAGGAAAGAAGTCTCGATGGAGATGATTAATATGCACGAAAAGCAGCAGTTTATGGATGGCAAAAAACTAATTGCAATTATATCTGAAGCAGGGTCAGCTGGTGTTTCTCTCCATGCTGATAGAAGGGAAAAAAACCAGGTCTTATGTTGCTCCATTTTAGCCATATGTGACAATTATGCCAGAAACCAATCTATCAAAATAATGCTCAAACTGCTTGCGTTAATTTTGCAGAGAAGAAGAGTACACATAACACTTGAACTCCCTTGGAGTGCAGATCGTGCAATACAGCAGTTTGGGAGGACCCATCGTTCTAATCAAACTTCGGCCCCTCAATATAGGTCCGATATTTATTTACATGCACTCTTTCTTGTACATTTGAATTTTGATTGCACACTGTTGGCTGCTGCACTTCACTCAGATGAGGGTTTTGTGGTATTATTTCCTTGCAAATGAAGACTGAAAGGGTGTAGATCCAGACCGGAGGAGTTTTTTTTGGAGGAATTGAATAAAGCACCTGCAATGATAGCTAGAAGTTAGAACAATTATTGAATTGTCAACAATTTGTTGTAGGTGCAGGACTCCTTTTTTGTGCTGGTAACTACTGATGGCTGCTGGCTAACCTGGAATAGTTAATGACTTCTCAAAGCATTATATGCAGTAATTTGAATGACGGTCTCTGTTTTACGTAGCCTACATGTTGGAATGCATATAAGATTGTTTTATCAATATTTTTTGTTTTATAACCAGCAAATTTATGCGGAGTCTTATTTAGTTGTCTATGTGGAAAGAAATTTTTTCCACAAATGTGATGTTCTCAGAGTAGCTGTGCATCAGTCAAATGTTGAGATAATCAAGTGAACTGTTTTCTAGTGTGGGGAAAACACTGTTTTTTTTTAAAAAAAAAGGGATCATGGCTCTCTCAGTTCTCACATGTTTGATTTATACTATTTTCACATTGCAAACTGTTTCATATGATGCATGAACCAGATAAAATTGTCTATATATCTGAAAAAATTGGAACTCCACTGTAGGCTTCTTTTTACAAATCTCGGTGGTGAAAAGCGATTTGCATCAATTGTGGCAAAAAGGCTAGAGTCCCTTGGTGCTTTAACACAAGGAGATCGCAGGTTTTTATTGATTTCAATTAAATTGGGAGAAAAAAATCAGCCAGAACATTTCAGAGGCAAAATTTCTACTTTTGCAGGGCTGGGCCTTCTTTGAGTGCTTTTAACTATGATAGCAATTATGGAAAAAAGGCGTTAACCATGATGTATAGGGGAATAATGGAACAGGTTTATACTAGTACAATCAATTTTATGGTATTTCCTTTTTTGTGCCTACAACATTCTAAGAGTTGGTTTCAAGGTGATCAGGATTCTTTTCCAGTTGTTCCTCCGGGGTGTTCTGATGATGAAACTAGCATCCAAGAATTCATCAATGAAGCAAAAGCTGCTCTAGTATCAGTTGGAATTATTAGGGACGCTTTCGTATGTAAGTTAATTAAAAATCATTGTAACTTAAGTTTATGCTTGCTTTGCTAATTTGCTAACGTACTACTAACCTTTTGTTATGGCTTTATTGCTTCATTTGAAGTTACTTAACTGCTTATATTTCACATTTTTTCACATAATGACAAATAAGAATGCTTGATATCTGTTTGTATACTTCTTTTGGTATTATTGAATTGAAGATAAAAGCTTTTCCTATGATATGTGTTATTTATTAATTTTTCATCGGTATTTATTTATGTATCTCCTGTACTGATGGGAAGGGCGGGCCTGGTGCAAGCGGTAGAGTCTTACCGCCTGTGACCGGAAGGTCCCGGGTTCTAGTCGCGGTCTCCTCGCATTGCACAGGCGAGAGTAAGGCTTGCCACTGACACCCTTCCCCAGACCCCGCACAGAGCGGGAGCTCTCTGCACTGGGTACGCCCTTTATCTCCTGTACTGATGGACTTGTTAGCAGCCCTTGAAACATTTCTTTACCAGAATAGCCCTTGAAATGCTACAATTCATTAAGCATATTGATAATTGATTGAACAGCACATGAGAACTATGATTTACAAATTGTCTGCGTGAGAATTGAGCAATTACCCAGTTGGTTGGGCCTCCTGTCAAGGAGGCTGTCCACCCACCCTCAACACCTGATGCTTGCAAAGTGGAACTGCCCCCTAGCCATCCAGGGCTATGTGTTATTCTACATATAGTTAAAGTTATAAAAATTATGGCTCACTAGATGATTTTCCTCAGGCAATGGAAAAGATCCTGGGAAGCTTTCTGGTCGGATTGTAGATTCAGATATGCATGAT
Organism: Miscanthus lutarioriparius; assembly: GCA_904845875.1. Taxonomy (NCBI): domain Eukaryota; kingdom Viridiplantae; phylum Streptophyta; class Magnoliopsida; order Poales; family Poaceae; genus Miscanthus; species Miscanthus lutarioriparius. The sequence continues at coordinate 13,466,982 of CAJGYO010000012.1, forward strand.
GTTGCTCGTTTTCTCAACCGCCTTTTGGGGTTGCCCCCAAACATCCAGAATAGGTGAGTTTGCATGATCCACATATCTTCAAAGAGTTGGTTGGACCATTCTAATACATTCTATGTAACAGGTTGTTTGATCTCTTTACAAGTATACTTGATATTGTCCTTCACAATGCAAGGATAGAAGGGCAGCTAGATTCTGGAATTGTTGATATCAGAGCTAAGAATGTTGAAATGACAGAATCACCTAAGGTAAAGTTTTATTGTGATGACATTTGCTTTGGCAGCTCTATTTCGTTAACCATCAATGAATGTTGTCCATGCAGACTGTTCACACTGATAGCTTGTCTGGTGCTTCGACGGTACTATTTACTTTCACCATCGACCGGGGAGTTACTTGGGAGGTAAGCAGACAGTTCAGGAGCGTCATTGTTTGTTTTTCCTTGAGAACTTTGACATCATTGTAGTTTTATGTAAGTGCAATCCATGTTGTTGCAAAACTGTTGTTTACCTGCATAATTCCTTTTTTGAACATATGTATAAAGTTGGCAAAAGCGAAGCTTGAGGAAAGTGAGAAAGATGGTGCTGGTACCTCCAATGATGGGTTTTATGAGTCCAGAAGGGAATGGATGGGGAGAAGGCACTTCATTCTAGCTTTCGAAGGGTATGTTTTGTATGATGACTAATTTTTCATTTGTTAGTTATTTCGTGTGGTCCACATACATATATGAAAAGAGCAAGAGAGATCAGTAAGGACCTGGAAACAAGAATTTCGTGTTTAGGTTACCCTTTTTTGTAGAACTATATCTATACTCTAGCTGTATTTAGGATTTTGCATTTACCCAAATGTGCAATTTAGCGCACACATAAATTGAAGTCAAAATGGAAGATACAACAACAACAACAACATAGCCTTTTAGTCCCAAGCAAGTTGGGGTAGGCTAGAGTTGAAACCCATCAAGAGCCCCAAGTCACGGTTCAGGCACTTCAATAGCTGCTTTCCAGGTACTCCTATTCAAAGTCAAAATGGAAGATAAGTCAATGAAAAGGAAAACAAAAAGAAGCCTTATTGTTTTCTTGAGGACTATGATGCATCTTTATAAAAGAGGAGAGGCAAGAATAAAAGTTAAAATTTTCTGTTTGCAAACAACGAGGGATGGAATGAGTGACAGAAACTTGCAAGTATGAAACAGCGATATACATGAATAAAAAATATGAGGCTTACTGTAATGTACTGTTATTTATTTGATCAGATGTAGGACCTGAGTTGTTCTTAATTCTTATTGAACCAGCTCAACTGAAGGAATCTACAAAATAATCAGACCTGCTATTGGTGAAGCATTGAGGTATGAATCATATCAAAAAAAAAAATCTTGGCAAAGTTTAGTGTTAACATTTTACAGTGAATAATAAAGCTACATGATTAATTAATAGCTAAGAGCCTAGCAGGTTTCATATCTAATGTAAAGGATGGCAGTTCCTACTTTTTGTTACTACTCCAGTTTACTTTTGCAGGGAGATGCCTTCAACTGAACTAAAAAGCAAGTACAGGAAGGTGTCATCAATAGACAAAGTTAGTAAAGGATGGCAGGAAGAGTACGATGCTTCATCGAAGCAGGTAACACCACAAATTCTGTTTCCTTGGTCTATGAACGTAACATGATGTATTGGTTTTTTTTAGCAGAACATGATGTATTGTTATTCTGTAAATTATTGTACTGAGGGTTCTTTACCCAGTGTGTAATTTGTGTAGCTTACATACTTTGGAGACATGTAAGTTGGTAAGAGTCTTTTCCTCGTGTTATTAGTGCTGCACTTAGAAATATAAGTTATTTTCAGCATTGATGTTTAGAAAAATGGAAAAATTAAGTATGCTGTCACAGCACTGGAGTGTTTGTCATATTTTTGCGACTTAATTTCTTATGCAAGCAACATCTTGTTGTCTGGTCTCCAAGGGATTTTCAAGCTGCATAATGTCTGTCTCCATGTGCAAACCTCTGTTGGTGCTGTTTATGGTGAATAGCTATATGTTTGTGCACTCATTCTATTTTAGTCCTTGTATTGAGTTTGTGACTAACTTTATTTTCCATATTCTATTTACACCCTTAATTTCATTTAAGTTTGACTAAATAGATGATGAGTTTATTGTGTTGCTTTCTTTTTTCTAGTTTGTGCATCACTGATCCGGTGCTTCTTTACCTCATTTCAGTGTATGCATGGATCTAAATGTAAAATTGGGAGCTACTGTACTGTAGGAAGAAGGTTGCAAGAGGTTAATATATTGGGTGGCCTCATACTTCCAGTTTGGGGTACAATAGAAAAGGCCCTGGCCAAGCAGGTTTATTTCTATGCCTATTACTTTTACTTGCAAGTTGCACTATATTCAGAGTTAAATGTTGTGATTCATCTATATTCAGCTGCTTGATCTAATTCCAAGACATGCCATCTTACCTATATTTTTGTATCAGCCCCTCTATGTTCTATTAGTTCCAAATAGATATGCAAACCACTTCCTTACTCCTTAGGGTAAGGACGCAGTAGTCTTAAGGATTCCTCTTGAAGAATAATGGTCTTAAAATAACAAAAGCTGGAAGTTGTGGGATAAATCAGGAAAAAGGGCAATTGCAGTTTCGAAGCCATGGTGGCAGCTAGGCATGACAATTCATCCATGGGTGTGGCATAATCTCCATGTAGGATTGAGGTGGATTGGGGACTGACAGGAGACGAATTACCAACATGGGTGCCCCTAGTGACACATTCTGAATCTAGATTTTATTACTCCCTCCATTTTTAAATATACGATGTTTAGGGCAAGCTAATTAGTGTCCTAACACCATATATTTAAAAATGGAAGTAGTGTATTATAGATTCTGATTTGACAGCCTTTGGTGTTTGTTTAAGCTGATATTTTATCTATGCATTGGCATTTAAATTTTAGTACTATATGTTTACAAAAGTAGTATGCATATAGTGCTCGCATGAACTGTGTTATTTGTAACTTCCGACATCTTACCCTAAGATTTTTTTTCCTGTTTCTGGATGAACTTTATTCCTGCCTCTAATGAAGGTAGATCGATCTGGAATAAGCCTTTTTTTAAACCAAACATAGGGTAATTCTAGGAAACCTACATATCACAATATTGCAAAGTTACAGGTTGAGTGATTTACGCACCCTCTTTCTGAATGTTGCTTAATGGCCCTTTGCCTTCTGTAACTGAACAGGTACGCCTGATTCACAGGAGAATACGTGTTGTCCGTTTAGTCACAACAAATGACAGTCAGCGAATCGTTGGACTGCTGATTCCAAATTCAGCAGTGGAGTCAGTACTAACAGGTTTGTTTCTGATGTCCCAGCAATCCTCTCAATCTCATGAGTATTAGTTGTGGTCAGAACCCAACAGGGACTATTTGTAGCCTTCTTAAGAAAATTGATTTTGTTTGCTATTGTAGCTGCTTGGGAGTTGGGAGGTTTAATTGTATGACACTCCCTGTATCTACAACATGTGCTAACTGCTAATGCTCAAGCTCCGTTCGTCATTTTTATTTTGGCATGCATAAGCTCAATTCAAATGCTATCTTCTGCAGGCTTGCAATGGGTCCAGGATATTGATGACTGACATGGAAAGGCTTGAATTTTGTTTTTCATATGCATTCATTTTACTGGGGTTTTTTCCAACCTTTTGACACTGTTCTGATGTTAGATGCAGCAGCATTTAGGGCCTCTGCATATTTGATTGTGTTTCTAGGTAGATAGCAAGGTAACTTACGCGAAGCGATGAAATTCTTAGCTTACAGGTCAGGCAGACAACTTTTGTATGTAAAATATGCGGTGCGGTACCGCTGTTGTCTCTTCTTTCTTTTCCTCTTTTGTTCTCTACCTGGTTTATATGTTGTATACTCCATGTAAAGCTACTAAAAAAGCTCAGGTTAACCTCAAAGAAAGTAGCACCTCACAATCTGGTGCTGCCATAGTGTTTCCAGTGGAGTTACTGCTGATGCTGAACTGAACAGCACAAGAAAAACAAGGGCGCATTTATATTATGATCAAATCATGTACGTGCAAAACACTATGTCCAGTGACAACTGACAAGATGTGTCTGTTGACTCTGTTGATGATGATGTTGGAGTGTTGGACTGATTTTTGACGTTCGGCTTGAAGCTTCGTGAAAAATAATGACGTTGATGATTCATTTTTTTATTGTAGATGTATAATAAAGGGTTTATAGCTACTTGTACATGGCGCTTGTGCCTACGATGAGGGAAAAGAAAATTAGACGAGCGCAAGGAATAACAATCCATTGTATGAGTGGGTAATGGCTCTAGATGACATAGAAATAATAATATATAGCCATCGACTGGTATTATCAGCTGCTGTGGATGGCAGCAGCTAGCACAGGTCTACAGCATGAGACAGGCAACAGCCGCGGCAGCAGTTACGGCTGCAAAAACGCCACCTGAACAGTGTGACTTACTCGGTACTCCTGTTAGCCATCTCTCTCTGGAATCCTGCTTCTAAAAGACGGGCAGCGGATCGGGCCACGTCGCCCGTTAGCCCATTAGCCATCAGATCAGGCAGACAAGCAACATGGTCCGTCCGATGGTGGAGCGGTTTGGGTCTCTACCCGCTTATTGCGCCCATCCGACGGCTCGCGAATCTTCTCGGCCCGTTGGCCCGTCGTGCTCCTTGGACGGAGAGCGGGCGGAAGCAAGGGCGCGGCGATCGGCGAGGAGACGCGAACGCGTCCAGCCGCACGGACGCTGCCGCCAGTTCAACTGCGAATCGGTCGAGTCCCTCGACCATGCACGAAAGTCTAAAGTATTTGTGAGACGTTGGTTCTCGGATGACGCACATAAATACACTATCATGAGAATTGAGATAGAACTTTGTGCCAGAAGCTTCCGAGTTGTTCTTGACGAAAGGACAGGGAAATGGTTTGAAAAATTGCTGCCCAGTCGTGGGGAGAAATCACCAGAAATCGCAAGCCACGAATTGCGGTTGCTGCTAACAAAAAGTAAATTCTTATCAAATCTAAGCTAGTCCATCATTATCCGATGTTGGTTCTCCAGGTGATGTGTCAGTGCGACGACCTTGACATGTTGGCCACACACTCGCGCCTGCGCCACTTGAGGGCAACCAAACAACACACTTGCCTACTGCCACTCCTTATAGTTGAGCGATAATGACACGCCACGGGCATCCGTTCCATGACTCTCGTCCGGATGTGCTCTAAAAAAACTCTTCACATGTGGCTGCCCGTTCGTCCAACTCCCCGCAGCACCTCCATCCCACGCCATCCCCCGTGGCGCTTCCACTGGCCAACCCAGTCGTCGGCCCATTCTTCCTGTCCCCACTCGGCCAGAGCTCGCTCGGCAGTCGCCTGCGCCTGCGGCCAGCCCCTTCCTCCCAGTCAGAGCCTGCCGGCGGCCTACGCCTGCCTGTCCTTGCCTCCCTCTCGCCCGCATGGGACGGCGGCAACCCGCAGCGTGGCCAAAACTCGCCGGTGGCCTATCCCCGCCCCCTCCGCTTGTCTTAGAAGGGGCCGCGACGGAGGTGCCCTCCGCCTGCTCATCCCCTGCGTTGCGTCGTAGGGAAGAAGGGTGAAAATACATGTTGCAAGTCTATGTTTCAAGTGTTTCATGAGGATGTTATAAAAGTAGATCGGGACGTTGCATATGCTACAATGGTTGTACACGTATGTTGTAAGTTTCTATTCCAAATGTTCCATCTGTTTTTCCAGACGTATGTTGCAAGTGTATTTATTTGGATGCTACATATATTTCACACATATGTTGCAAGTGTTTTATCTGGATGTTGCGTATGTTTTGCAATGGTTTTTTCAAACGTTTTCATGTGTGTGTTTTCAAGTGTTTCAGACGCATGTTTCAAGTGTTTCATCTGTATTCAGACACATGTTGCAAATGTTCTATCGAGATGGTTCAAAAGTAGATCAAGTATTGCATCTCTCTCCTCGCTTTTTGCTGCCTCGCCTCTGTCTCTCCTCCTCCTCCTCCCGGCATCGGCTGGGCATCCGCCGCCCCCTCCCCCTATTCTCGATGTTAGTGACGTTCGGGGCGGCGCGAGCACGCATGGGCGCGCGAAATTTCAATGCTGGTGACGTTCGTGACGGTGCGGGCCTCGCGTGAGGACGCGAAACAGCGTGGGTGTCTGGACGACCCATCCATCTATACGTCGGCCACTACGACTACGAGACTAGGACTATAAACACGACACTCACACAAGTTAGCACATATCCTAGAAAGGAATACTCAATCATATCAGCGATGTATACAAGGAAAACTAAAAAAAGCAGCGGCGGAGGAAAAACAAATTGTAGCTCGACTAATCATCTTTGCTTGTTTCATAATGTCGACCTCTAAAGATCTAACTTCCATATTGATACAGTAGCTGCTATGCCCACGCAAAAACAAATGATGACACATAGAAGCTCTCAAATTCGCAGTGTCTTACGAGCAGCTTAATAACCACGAAAGACATCATATATGCTATATAGATACGTACTCTCTCATATTTTAGATTAATATTTTAAATTATTTAACGTTTTGATTTTTGAGATATATTATTTTTTATTATATATCTAAATATATAAAAAAACTATAAATGTCTTATAATTTTGAATAGAGCCAACCGCGACGCACTTTCCAAACAGGGCTGCTCGCGCGCGCTCCGGCAGGCAGGCAAGGCAGGGATGGGGAATCGGCTTGAGAAGAAATGAGACGAGACTTCATAGGGGAAGCAGGGTATACCCTGGGTGTATCTGAAATTAGTGGCGCCTCTTTCCACAATCTTGGCTGCTGGCCTGCCTCTTTTCACAGTCCACACGTGCCGACTTCAGAGTGGAGGCTCTTTCTTGTCTTTATAGTGTGTGCGGATGGGAAAGTTTTTTTTTCTATATATATAGGGTTGAGATGGCGGATTAGAGAGAAGAAATAGTTCTTTCTAAAATTAATCACGCCGACTAATCGTAATAAATACGAAATTAAAACCATCGGCCTAGCCAAGACTACACCCCTCTATCTGAGTTATCAAGCACCTTGAAAACATCCTCAACAAGCAACTAAGGTGCCGGGCTAGTTAGAGCTCACATAATCAATTCTAAGAGCAAAGTCACATAAACCTATGCCACTAGTACTTTAAGTATGGGGAGCTCCTACACAACTAGTAAGCAAAAGCACAAAGCTCCTAAGCTCACTAGCAATGCTCGATACCAAGGCAACTAATGCCAAATTAGAGAGCGTAAATTACTTAGCTATACAAACTAAGCAAGGTGACTAACAAGATTACTAAAATCAAATTAGCCACGCAAGGGAGCTACTTCTATGCTACACAAGTAAGAAGGTAACTACACTAGCGCAATGTATATGAAAGTAAATATAAGCTTGTGTAAAGGGGATGTAAACCAACGGAAAGACAAGGATGACACGGTGATTTTTCTCCCGAGTTTCATGTGTTTGCCAACACGCTAGTCCCCGTTGTGTCGACCGCTCACTTGGTGGTTCGGTGGCTAATTGGCATCACCCGCCAAGCCCACATGTTGGGCACCGCAAGAACCTATCCACAAGTGAGGGTAGCTCAATGACATGCTCTACTAGTGTTGCTCTTCACGGCTCCGCAGGTGAGCACAATCCCCCTCACAATCACTTCTCTGGAGCACCGCACAATCTTCTTTGCGTGCTTTGACGGAGACCACCACCAAGCCGTCTAAGAGGTGGCAACCTCCAAGAGTAACAAGCAACACCGGCTTCCAACTCGATCACCTAGTGCCACTCAATGCAACATCACGATTCAATCGCACTAGAATCACACTCACTCTCAATCGGATGCAATCACTATGTGCACAAGTGAGTTAGAGGCTCTCCTAGCACTCCCTAAGCATGGACACTAAGTCCTAAGGGTGCTAAGCCTGTGCCAAGGCCGATCACACACTCCTTTTATAGCCTCAAGGGCTAAAATAGCCGTTACCTCCTTCATTCTGATTTCTGCGCACTGACTGGACTCACCCTAGAGTTCGGTCCAGAGTACGGTCACGCTGCGCTCGCCATGTGTACTAGCCGTTTGAATGTTACCGTTGGGCGCCAACGGCTCCAACATGCGCAAACGAACTCCACGTCCGGTCGATCGACCGGACTCACCGTCACCTAGCTGAAAACTATTGCACTATAGTTGACTAGATCCACTCTAAAACTAAAGCATCTCTTATTCAATTCTCATAAAATTCATGCAGCATCTTATACCATAAGTCTAGATCATGCATACCAAATTTTAAGCTAATCCAAATAGATTTGATCACTTAAACATGGCGAAGATCACAGCTAACTCAGACTCTCAATTATAGGACAAAATTCTTCACATGAGTTATACTTCATTAAATGTGAATCAAACTTAAAATCAACTTGTTTGAACACTTTCACAAGATTCAATCCACTTACTAAAAGTCATCTCATGAATTTATCCAACACAAATCAATCTAAACTTGATTACTAAGTTATTTATCCATTCAAACATCTCATAGCAAGCAACATTACATATTTATCCAATTCAATCAACTCATATGCACCCAAATGAAATGATCAACAAGAGATATACCTTGGTTGGCTCATGATCATCCAATTAGCAAGATTCAACTCATATCTTTGCAAGTCATTAATTATAGCCAATAAATCATCCACAACTTGAATATGACACTTATATGTTGATAGCATTTGGACTTCACTCAATTTTCACTTGACATTGGGTTTGGATGTGCACTAAGCTTCATAACTTGATTCAACACATGATGAACAAAGAGAAATCCATTGAATCAAGCCTCCAATGCCCATGGTACCTATAAATAATCATTCACTTTTTGATGGTACCCAAACAAGTTTGGGTCCTCTCAAGTTAGGACCAACATACTTTAGGTATAGCCTTGCTATGAGTAGCGGGATGTTTTGCAATTACAACCAATGAGGTACCATTGCCATCCTTCCTAAGCATAGAATCATCATCAATTGAAATATGCTTAGGAGTGTTACCTAGGGGACCTGAATATGCCATGTGTCCCCTTTCCCGGTATGAGTAGCAAACTCTCTTTAATTGAGCCTATTCTTCCTTGCTCATGTGTTGCTTCTCATTGCCTTGCCTCTCATGAGTTGCTTGAACCTTCTTCTCAAGCTTGGTAGGACACCTTGAGGCAAAGTGTCCCATATCCTCACACTTGAAGCACTTGATGTGAGCATACATCTTCTTCTCATCTTGTGTCTTGCTCATCATCTTGGCATCTTGAATTTGCATTGGATGCCTTGCCTTTTCACCCCTTCTTGTTTTCTTCATATTTTTCTTCAAGTCACCACCACCTCCATGGTTGATCTTGACTTGCTCTTGAGGTGTCTTCTCTTGCTCAACTTATGGCTTTGGTTGAGCCTCTTCTTGTTGTTTCACCAATTACTTGGTTGGGTACATTGAGGTGAGATGTCCCCAAGTACATCACTTGAAGCATTTGACATGCTTTAGCCTCTCCCCTTCCTTCTTCAACTTGAGCTTCTCAAGGTTGGGGCAACCCTTTTCAAGATGTCATATTTCATGGCATTTGTAGCACATAGAATGAGAGAGCTTTTTTGTAGTAGCTTCTTCATCCTTCTCTCTCTTTTTCTCTCCCCTTGGTCTTGCTCTTATTGAACCCAATGCCACTCATATCACCATAGCTTCTTTTGTTGCTCAACATGTGCTCGAAGGTGATTTTGGTATTGTAGCACATCTCTAACTTGTTGCTCAATTTCTTCACTTCTCTCTTGAGTTCATTGTTCTTCTTCAAAAGGTTAGTCTCACAAGAGTTAGTCATATGTTATGTCGGGTTCAATAAGAGTTAGTCATATGTTATGTCATTTCTAAATGTGAAGAGCATGGCATTTCTAATAAATCATCACAAGAGGTGGATACATGCTTTTTCCCTACATCACAAGAGTTAGTCATATGTTATGTAGGGTTCATAAACCTAGGGTCCCTCGGGGACTCGCTTCCACGCTAGGGCTCGGCCCAGGAAAACAACATGTAGCTCATGGGCCGGCCCAAGAGCCTAAAAATACGACGGGCCAGAAGGACATTCCAGGTCCCCGACCGGAAGGTCTACCCGAAAGAACAAAACACCCGCTCGTCAACTTCTTCGGCCCACCTCTCCGACCAGAGCACTCGCTTCGGGCACCAGCCACCTCTCGGGCGGTCTCTCCGATCGAAAGGCCTAGCCCAAAACACTGCTTCCTACTCCGAGCCAGCGTTTCCGACCGGGGGTCCGTAGGAAGCCTGCTTGCCGCTCTTCTCCGACTGGCACGACCAGGACTGACTGGGGCCATCCGATCGCGGTCGCCCGCTCGGAAGGAACCAGTGGCGAACGAAAAAGGCAGCACACAAGTCAAACCACAATACCAAGGACCATACCCTGTACACCTGCGGGAACAGTGCTCCACAACCTCCTTGACACAAATAGTATTGTAGGTGCCAACATTTGTGTCTACAGTATTATAGGCGCCGTTGGACTCCCATACGGCAAAAAGCCCCCCACATGCCTCTGGGCATCGATAGTGGGCGCCAGGATTCACCATACCCGGTACACGTGGTAGGGCTCCTCACATACCGATAGTATTTTGCAAGTACCGACATCCACCCTTCCTGAAGAAGCCAACGCATCCTCCCATGTGCACCTGACATTCTACAGTGACATCAACAGTATTGTGGGTGCCTACCATCATCGCTACCCTCGTCGGCGTGGGCAACAAGGCTTAGAAACATCCATACTCTCTCCTTCTCTCCTGTAAAGTCATCCCCTTTATCTATAAAAGGGGATGCGCTCCCTCCAATGAAGGAGGTCGACTTCTTCAAGTTAAGATTCACTAGATCGATAGCTCACGGCCCCTCAAGCACACGCTTAAAACACCTAGCTTATAGCGGAGTTCCGATCGCCCTCGGCCCTTCCGGTCGGACCCGACCGGGCCTCTCGTACACCCCACCTTTCTCCTTCTTGTTTGTAATCCCACTACAGACTTCAAGCACCTAGGCTCAGGAATAAAGTCACCGACCGACCCACACTGGATGTAGGGCACGTTGCCTGAACCAGTATATATCCTGTGTCATTGAGTGCTAGGCCACATCCGATCACAATGTACAACAAAACTACAAATATTCACTAGTTGGTCACTTTCTGTACCGACAGTTGGCGCCGTCCATGGAGAAGACGTTGTATGTTCAACACTTTTTGGTCATCGGATGGCCCATTTTTCCACCACCCCCGCCATGGCGGGCTCGAGAGATACGATTCGCTTTGGCTCGTTGGAGTATCCCGCACTCTCGCCTGCGGGGATGCAGGTTCCACTCATTTTCGAGCCATCCCAGGCCTTTCTCTTCGAAAGCCTTGACTTCATCACCGATCGACTCGGTGTACTCCACCTCCGCGAGGAGACTCGCGACCTAGCACCCATCGTAGAGACGTCCTCCATCGACTCCGGACACGCGACCTCAACGGCGCGACATCTACGCTTCTTTCCGAGCAAACTCTCTGCTCAAACCCCACTGTAAGTAATACGCGTACTTTTATTTGCCCTTTATTTACTGTCTCCCGCCGATCACCCGGAGGGACTGCACCGCCTACACCACAAACATCGTACGGTCGGTTCCCTTACGACCTCGCGTCCTCCGTGGATGCTTACGCTCGGGGGCTCCGAAGGCGCTGGCACACCATCCCCACTCACATCCGAATTCGTAGGAATGGCAGGCTTCACTCCTGTCGTTTCCCACAAACTCCCGGATAACAAGGGCGAGAGAGCGGTTCCAGCATCGGTGATGTGGCGCACCACCACCATCCATCTCGAGAGTGCGCTATGGCGGACGGTCCAGGATAGCCGCTGGTGGTTGCGGAGTCTGCGCAAACTCACACCCCTCTGGACACGCGTGCGGAGGCCCTCGCGTCTGCGCAAGCGCACGCCGAGGAATTACGACAACGGCGGCGAGCGGCCGCCGCTGCGCGCAAGACGGCCGATCGATCGGCACGTTGCGCCCCATGCACATGGCCCGGCGGGTGGCGCCTGGGGTCGCGCTTCGCCGGTTCCAAAGACGACATCGCGAACGAGGGAATGATGTCCCACACCGCCGGGCGGCTGTAATATCATTGTTTGCAAAGCAATGCTTCTACGCGGTGTTCCTGAGCCCGTCGACCCCTAGGAGCGGGCAGTCTACTGGAACCTCCGGGTTCTAGTAAAGGCCACCACCGTCCAATAGGCGGAAAGCTCCACATCGTGACTCCGACCCACGCCCTCTCTCCCCACCGGGGGATGGGGATGCGCCATCGAATCGCTCCATTCGCTTTGCCGCAGCGCGCCGTCGAGCTCAGCTTTCGTGTCACAGCGGCCGCCACGGTCGACCGGCGCTTCCACTCCCCACACCGATCGCCGGTACGCGTGGCGGCCCAATCCGCACCAGGACACTTGTAGCGTCATCAGCGACCGGCATCAGGCCCGACATGATAACGATGTCCGCCGTACGGTAGCAGGCAACATGGATCCCGGCCGAACCATTGAGGGAAGTGGTGAAACGTGCCCCCGGCGCGGTCGCTAGCCAGACGATCGGAGCCCTAGGCCCGGGGCCATGGGCCTTCAGCTGACGCATCCGGAGAGCACCGTTCCCACAATGTTTTCGGCCACCCTCCAACATCACCAAGTACACTGGGGAGACAAACCCAGGCATTTGGCTCGAAGACTTCCGGCTCGCCTGTCGAGCCGGAGGAGTGGATGATGATGATTTCATAATCCAATATCTTCCCATTTGCGTGGGGGAACATGTTTGGGCATGGCTTGAATTCTTCCCGCACGACAACATCCGCGACTGGGCGGACCTCAAGAGGGTCTTCGTCGAGAATTTCTAGGGGTCATACGTCCGCCCAGGAAACTCCTGGGACCTCAAGAGCTGTCAGTAGGAGCCCAGCGAGTCCCTACGGGATTACATCCGTAGGTTTTCTCAACGATGTAACTCCCTCCCTGATGTCGTCGACGCAGACGTCATCAACGCATTCTTTTCCGGGACGAACTGCGAGTCCCTGATCCACAAGCTTGGCTACCTAAAACCTCGTACCACCCACGATCTGCTCGACGTTGCCACCAACCACGCCTTTGGCGAGGAGGCGGTCAGAGTGGTCTTCAGCGGAGGCCGGAGACTAAGGTAAGCCCAAGCGCGTGGATCCAGACGAAGGCCCCTCCACTCAGAGGGGCAAAAAGAACAAGAAGGATTGGCGCCGATCGGACAACACCGTGTTGGTCGCCGCGGCTGATCGCATGCCTAGGCAGCCCCAACGGGGACTGCCTAACCACTTCAACAAACTCATGGATGGTCCATGCCCCAACCATGCCTACCCCGTTAAACACCTCTACAAGGAGTGCGAGATCCTCAAACATTTCCTCCGATAGGCCGGTGGATCAAAAGAGAGATGGCAAGGAGCCGGCAGCCAAGAGGGGATTCGCGGCAGGCAAGGACGGAGATGGTTTCCATGAACCTGAGGAGTGCATCATGATCTTTGGTGGGTCTGACGTCATCTGTACTAAACGCCAGCAGAAGGTACACTACAGGGAGGCATGCGCCGCCGAGACGGCCGTCCCCTCCTTCCTTAGCTGGTCGGAGTCCCCGATCACCTTTGATTAGAGGGACCATCCCCCCTGCGTCGCAAGACCGGGATGCTACCCGCTCGTTGTCGACCCCATCATCCGCAAGAAGCGCCTCACCAAGGTGCTGATGGACGGTGGGAGCGGCCTCAACATCCTGTACGTCGACACCCTCGATGCCATGCGCATTCTCGATCGAGCTCCACCTGGCGGGCTCCCCCTTCCACGGGTAATCCCGAGAGCGCAGGCATACCCGCTCGGACAGATCGATCTGCCCGTCAAGTTCGACAGCCGGACCAACTTCCACTCGGAGGTCCTCACCTTTGAAGTGGTGGAATTTCTAGGGTCCTACCATGCCATCTTAGCGCGACCATGCTACGCAAGATCCATGGCGATCCCCAACTACACCTACCTCAAGCTGAAGATGTCGGGGCCAAACGGCGTCATCACCGTGAGTAGCGCCTTCTCGCACGCCGTCGCATGCGACCGCGAGCACTACGAGCTCGCCACCGCGGTCATCAACTCATCCGAGCTCCTGCAGCTCGGGGAGTCGTCAACCCCAGCAGTCCCAGATTGCAACAAACCGACCTCCTCGGCGGCCTTCCGCCCGCTCGAGGAAACCAAGGTGGTGGGTGTTGACCCCACCGACCCAGCCAAAACGGTGCGAATCGGACCCAGCTCCCGGCAAATAGGAATGCGAGCTCGTCGACTTCCTGCGCGACAATCACGATGTCTTCGCATGGCAGCCCTCTGACATGCCGAGGATACCATGGGAGGCCAACGAGCACGCACTACACCTTATCCCGGGCTCAAAGCCTGCCAAGCAACGCCTGCATTGTTTCGACGATGAGAGGCGCAGGGCTATAGGCAAAGAGATCGCCAAGCTCCTGGTAGCCGGATTCATCAAGGAGGTTTTCACTCCGACTAGCTCGCCAATCCCGTCCTTGTCAGAAAAAAGACCAGAAGTGGAAAATGTGCGTCGATTACACCGGACTTAATAAAGCGTGTCCGAAGGATCACTTTCCTTTACCACGCATAGACCAGATAATTGACTCCACCTCGGGTTGCGAGATCCTCTCCTTTCTGGATGCCTACTTAGGCAATCACCAGATCGCGATGAAAGATTCCGATCAGCTTGAGACCTTGTTTATCACCCCGTATGGTTCGTACTGCTACGTGACCATGCCTTTTGGTCTGAAGAACACTGGCGCCACCTACCAAAGGTGCATGCAGCAATGCTTCACCGACCAAATCGACCCGCCTGATCAGCCTGATCAGGCTGAATGGCCGAAACCAATAATCGTCGTCTATGTTGATGACATAGTGGTCAAAACGGCTCGAGCTTGCGACCTGATCGCAAACTTGGCCGCAACGTTCGCGAACCTCCGAAGGTTCAACATCAAGCTGAACCCCAAAAGTCTATTTTGGGGTTCGAAAGAGGAAGCTGCTTGGATACATCGTATCCGAGCGCAGCATCGAGGCCAACCCCGAAAAGATCACAGCCATCTCCAACATGGGCCCCATACGCAACGTAAAGGGCGTACAAAGGCTCACCGGCTGCTTGCTGGCGGCCCTTAGTCGCTTCATCTCCTGGCTGGGTGAATGAGGGATGCCACTCTATAAGCTCCTCAAAAAGATGGATGCCTTCTTCTAGACTGAGGACGCCCAGCATGCTCTCGAAAGCCTCAAAACATCCCTGACGTCAGCCCCGATCCTCGTCGCTCCCGAATGGGGAGAACCCCTCCTCCTCTACGTCGCGGCAAGTAACCATGTGGTGAGTGCCGCCCTTGTCGTCGAAAGGGAGGAACTAGGACACTAACTCAAGGTACAGCTGACCCGTATACTTCGTCGGAGAAGTACTTACCGACCCCAAGGTCTGGTACCCCCAGGTGTAGAAACTCCTATACGCCATGCTAATGGCCACTAGAAAGCTCCTACACTACTTCACCGACCATGAAGTCACAGTCGTCACTTCATACCCACTCGGAGACATCATCCGCAACTGTGATGCCGCGGGACGAATCTCTAAGTGGGCCCTTGAACTCATAGGCCATGACATCAGGTATACCCCCCGCACCGCAATTAAGTCTCAGGCTCTCGTGGATTTTGTCGCCGAATGGATGGAGGTCCAGCTACCGGCCCCGGACGTCTCCCACGAGTATTGGACAATGTACTTCGACGGGTCTATAATGGCACCAGCTCGGGGGTTGGTGTGGTTCTGATCTCCCCAGACGGGAGTAGGCTTCGCTACGCCATTCGCCTCCACTTTTCGGCTTCAAACAATGCCGCGGAATACGAGGCCCTTATCAACGGACTACGCATCGCCATCAAGCTCGGTGCTATGCGACTCTACGTCCACGGTGATTTAGCACTAGTCATTGATTGGGTCATGAAGGAGTCCTCCTGCAAAAGCCCCTTCATGACAACATACTGCCAAGAGGTGCATAAGCTCGAGGACAAATTCTAGGGAATCAAACTGCATCACATCCATCGAAGGGACAACGCCACCGCCGATTTCCTCGTGAAACTAGCCACCAGGCGGGATCCATCCCTGAGCGGGGTCTTCATCAATGACGTCCATGAGCTGTCTACCCGCATCCTGGAAGGACCGACCCAGACACACCCCGACGGCCAACCGGTGCTTGGAGGCTCTGACCCCAACGCCCAGTCGGCGCTCGGGGGCTCCGACCCCAACGCTAAACCGACGCTCGGGGGCTCTGATCCGAGTACCTCTATAACGACATCACCCACGGACATCACCGTATTGGCACTCGATCAAACCGACTGGCGAGTACCACTACTCGCCCACCTCCTCGAGGAGGTTCTCCCACCTAAAAGGACTGAAGCCCAACGAATCGCTTGACGTGCCAAAACCTTCATCGTGCTCGGTAATGAACTCTACAAACGGAGTCCATCAGGGGTGCTCATGAAGTGCGTCCCCGCCAGCCGGGGGAAGCAGATCCTCCTCGAGGTCCATGTCGGGATCTGCGGGCATCACGCGGCCCCAAGGTCTCTGGTCGGAAAAACCTTTTGCCAAGGTTTTTACTGGCTCACCACGCTACGAGATGTAGAGGAGGTCGTCCACAGGTGTGAAGGATGCCAGTTCTACGCTCGGCAAACCCATTTACCGGCGTAAGAGCTCCAAACCATCCCAATCACCTGGCCATTCGTGGTCTGGGGCCTCGACATGGTAGGACCCCTCAAAAAAGGCCCAGGCGGTTTCACTTACCTACTCATAGCAGTCAACAAGTTTACCAAATGGATAGAGGCCAAGCCCATCACCAATCTTCACTTGGAAGAGGCGGTCAAATTCTTCCTCGACATCATCTACCGATTCGGCGTTCCTAACTGTATTATCACTGACCATGGGACTAACTTCACTGGGAAGAAGTTCCTAGACTTTAGCAATGGATACGGCATCAGAATCGACTGGGCTTCGGTCAGACATCCATGAACTAACGGTCAGGTCGAACGCGCCAATGGCATGGTCCTCCAAGGACTCAAGTCGCGCATCTTCGACTGACTCAACAAGCACGCCGAGCGATGGGTTGTAGAGGTCCCAGCAATCCTTTGGAGCCTGAGGACGACCCCGAACCGATCCACGTGATTCACACCTTTCTTCCTGGCTTACGGAGCCAAGGTAGTATTGCCCTTCGACCTCGACCACGGCGCACCAAGAGTGAAGGCTTTCGACCGCGACCGAGCCACGGAGGCTCAACAAGACGCAGTCGACCTACTCGAAGAAGCCCGCGAGATGACCATCATCCGCTCTGCTCGCTATCAACAAACCCTCCATAGGTACCACAAAAGGAAGATCATAGGAAGGATACTCGAAGTTGGCGGTCTCGTGCTCCGAAGGACCCAATCGACGAAGGAAAAACACAAGCTCTCTCCACCCTGGGAAGGACCCTATACGGCAACCGAAGTAATCCAACCGGGCACCTACCGACTGGAGGGCAACAACGGCAATGTTCTCAACAACACTTGGAACATTGAGCAGCTATGTCATTTTTCCCTTAAATTTGGTCTAAACACTTTCGGTTAAAACACATGCTCCTATAAGAGCGCCCCCGCCCGAAACACTTTCAACCCGGGTCGCTCGGGGGCTCCATACCATAAGTATACAAATATTGAGTATTACCTCTCTTTCTCTTTACTATCACATGGTATACAACTTTCACCCCGAACGGAAACACATTCCATTCCTTTGATTACCCTACGTAACCCTGTTCTTACTCCCAAACCGAACGCACCCCGCCTTTCCCTATGGATACGAGCAACCGAAGCCTCGTGGGCCACACCCCGGGCTCCTAAGATCACACCCTATGGGACAAATGGATAGGTATGAGAAAGAAAGGATAAAAACAAATGTTATACTAGGACAAAAACAAGGAAACAGATATGGTGGTTTCGTCATAGGGGCAGTGCTGTTGTATTCATTGATACAAAGAAACCATTTACACGGGGACTTACCCACAAAACTTAACTATTACATTTTCTACTACTACAAATACTACTATAGCCGCTCAAGGACATCACCTGAGAAACCAAAGAAGAAACCGGATGCAACCACCAGGGACTCGCTCGGCTCCGCTCCTTCGACTTCGACAAACTCAATAGATACCTCCAGGGCGTCGCACCTATAGAAGCTCAGCAGAAGAGCATGGAGCTCCTGACCTTCTCATGCAGTCGAGGTAGCTCCTGGGTGGGGGCGCCGCTACCAAGGTAAGGTCACCATGGCTGGAAGAAATCTCATCAAACTTTATGAACTGGCCGACTTGAGCAGCTGTAGGCATGGAACCCTCCATCGGCACAATCGTGAGTAACCTTCCCTTCGACAAAGCTCGCCCGGTAAAGATCCACTAGAGAAAATCTACACACGGCTCCATCCCGAAGAAGGCCTCGCAGATCAGATCCAACATCACCTCTAGTCTAACATCACGCTCCGGGTTCACAAAAGGATCTGTAAGTCCTCCCCCTCGCTCACTCTCTCTCTCACTTAGGAACCGCCGTGGCATACAGGCACTCTCGGTGAGATGGAAGAAGAAAGAGAGACAATAGTTGGAGAACAGGCAAAGGACTACGACGGAGAGCCCTCTCCCTCCCCCTATTTAAAGAAGAAAAGCAGACGATCAGAGCGCAAAACTCTACCCCCATTCAATGCGGATGGGAAACGACGGGACACGCCCTGGCTGAGGGGACGCACACTGACTGACGGAGCAATGCTTGGTCAGATGGAACATTGTCTGGCAAGGCAAAACATGGCCTAGGTATGGCCCACCACTATCGCACGACCGGGCGCAAAAACTAAAGCGTCACCACACGCGGGCGGCTCCCCACTTCCCCAGGACAGACCTGGGGAGACCAAAAATGAAATCTCCACCGGGAGACCAACCGACCCCCTGAGTCGATCGAGTCGCTCAGTATCCGCACCGAGACACAGGTAGGAAGCGAAGGGATGCCCCATGTAGGCCATGCCGACTCCGTCACGAACGACAAGCACGGGTCCCGGTCGGACGTTTCTGACTGAAAGCTCTCCGAGCCCCGCCACTCCAGTCGTCAAGGTAAATACTATCAAAACCCCCTCTATTTCTTTATATCATTCATATATCCATACACACATTTCATTTCATATGCCCATGCCTCTCGGACGATTCGGGCCCTGAACCGCCCGGGGGCTCGGGAACTAAGCATCGCACGTGCAGCGAAATGCACCAAAACGCTCCGTGTTGCGTCACGAAGCAGTGGTTGCCTCATTCGACAGGGGCAACCAACAGAGCCAGGGGAGAAAACCGTAAATGAGCACCGTGCGATCCTCGCTCGGTCCGGCAAACCGGGTCATCTCAACCTTCTCGTTCGATCCTAAACCTCTCGCCAGGCCCATAGAATCTCCAATGAGGGAAGGCCGTTAGGCCACCCGGGTCGGTCTTCAAAATGACCTAGGCATCTATCGGGTTACAGGTAAAGGAGTAGTGGAATGTCACAAGAGGGCTATGCCGACCCCATCACAAATGACGGACCCAGATTCCACTTGATCACACCCGTTAGCGAACTCACCGAGCTAGTCTTCGAGCCCGAGCGATCGGGACAGGCGACGAAAGTCAGCCCCTCCGGTTGTGAGGAACCGAGGATGGGGTAACGCACAATACTCACATCGACCCCCACGAAGGCCCGATAGGGCTCGGGGCTCAAGATAAATGTCAAGGACAGCGACCTCGAACTCACCAGATCCACGACTCCGACTCGCCCGGTCCCGCGACATGCACCGACGCCAGGATCCGCGAGCATCACCTCGTCCGATCTTTAACCAACTAACTACGCTTCGTCTTCAAACCGGCTTCACTTCCGACTTCGCTCCAATAAACCTAGGACCGTGACTCCTAAACTCGCGTAACGGCTTCACTTCCGACTGCGCTCCAATCAACCTAGGACCGTGACTCCTAAACTCGCATAACGGCTTCACTTCCGACTGCGCTCCAATAAATCTAGGACCACGACTCCTAAACTCACGTAACGGCTTCACTTCCGACTGCGCTCCAATAAATCCTAGGACCGCGACTCCTAAACTCGCGTAACAGCTTCACTTCCGACTGCGCTCCAATCAACCTGGGACCGCGACTCCTAAACTCATGTAATGGCTTCACTTCCAACTACGCTCCAATAAATCCTGGGACCGCGACTCCTAAACTCGCGTAACGGCTTCACTTCCGATTGCGCTCCAATAACCCTAGGACCGCGACTCCTAACCTCACGTAACGGCTTCACTTCCGACTGTGCTCCCAAGATCCACGAGCTCTGGCTCGTCCGATTCCTAAACTAGCTAAACTAACTCTCGATCCACGGCACGCACCGACGCCTGGGTCTGTTCGTGGCTTCGCCTCGCTCGATCCCATGGCGCGCATCGATGTCGAAGATCAGTGAGCTCTGACACGTCCGAACCGAGCTATCTCCATCCGTGGCACGCACCGACGCCAGGGTTTGCCTCGAACTAACTTTCTCACCCAATCCACGGGCGCACCGACCCCGGGATCAGCAAGTTCTGTCTCATCTCCGCGCCTAGAAACCGCCTCGGCTGCGCAACGACGCCGTGGTTAACAAAATTCCGTCTCAAACTAAAAACATGCACACACGCCCGCTGAAACAACACCCCCTGATGGTTCTGCCCAAACTGCCCGGGGGCTCGGGGGCTACACCCGAGGGTGTGCTCGTGCGTACCCGCCGACACAACAGAAAAACCTCCCCCGCTGACAACGCAGAAAACCCCCCAGCCGGTTCTGCCCAAACCGCCCGGGGGCTCGGGGGCTACACCCGTGGGTGCGCTCGTGCGCACCTGCCGTCAAGACAAAAAATTCCCCAGATGATTCAGCTCAAATCACCCGGGGGCTCGGGAGCTCTTGTCGGGTTCATAAACCCGGGGTCCCTCGGGGACTTGCTTCCACACCAAGGCTCGGCCTAGGAAAACAACATGTAGCTCATGGGCCGGCCCAAGAGCCTAAAAACATGACGGGCCGGAAGGACATTCCGGTCCCCGACCGGAAGGTCTACCCGAAAGAACAAAACGCCCGCTCGTTAACTCCTTCGGCCCACCTCTCCAACCGGAGCACTCGCTTTAGGCACTAGCCGCCTCCAGGCGGTCTCTCTGATCGGAAGGCCTGGCCCAAAACACTGCTTCCTACTCCAACCCCGCGTTTCTGACCAGGGGTCCGTAGGAAGCATGCTTGCCGCTCTTCTCCGACTCGCGCGTCCAGAACCGACTGGGGCCATCCGACCGCGGTCGCCCGTTCGGAAGGAACCAGGGCCGAACGGAAAAGGCAGCACACAAGCCAAACCACGATACCAGGGACCATACCCTGTACGCCTGCGGGAATAGTGCTCCACAACCGCCCTGACACAAACAGTATTGTAGGCGCCGTTGGACTCCCGTACGACAAAAAGCCCCCCACATGCCTCTGGGCATCGATAGTGGGCGCCAGGATTCATCATACCTGGTACACATGGTAGGGTTCCTCACATACCGATAGTATTTTGCAGGTACCAACATCCACCTTTTCTGAAGAAGCCAACGCATCCTTCCATGTGCACCTGACATTCTACAGTGACATCAACAGTATTGTGGGCGCCTACCATCATCGCTACCCTCGTCGGCGTGGGCAACAAGGCTTAGAAACATCCGTACTCTCTTCCTCTCACCTGTAAAGCCATCCCCTTTATCTATAAAAGGGGATGCACTCCCTCCAACGAAGGAGGTCGACTTCAAGTTAAGATTCACTAGATCGATAGCTCACGGCCCCTCAAGCACACGCTTAAAACACCTAGCTCATAGCGGAGTTCCGGTCGCCCTCGGCCCTTCCGGTCGGACCCGACCAGGCCTCTCGTACACCCCACCTTTCTCCTTCTTGTTTGTAACCCCACTACAGACTTCGAGCACCTAGGCTCGGGAATAAAGTCACCGACCGACCCACACTGGACATAGGACACATTGCCTAAACCAGTATATATCCTGTGTCATTGAATGCTAAGCCACATCCGATCACAACGTACAGCAAAACTACAAATATTCACTAGTTAGTCACTTTCTGTACGACATGTTGCAATTGATCACTTGACTCATGTGATGAGCTATCATTTTTTTAAGTTTCTTTGAAAACACTTTTAATGAGAGAAGCATGTTGTTTTAATAATTCTTCATGAGATGCAAGTAGTGTCTCATGAGTCAATGTTAGCTCACCATGTGAAGATTTAAGAACATCAAGTAATTTCTTATGTTCTTCACATGAATTCTTTAGAAATGAGTTTTCATTTTCCAATTTTAATGTTTTAGCTTTCTCATTTTCTAAAGACATGGTCATGCTAGCAAGTCTACTAACAAGCTCATCATATGAATCAACATGATCAACCACCTTAGCATTTGATACCTTGGTGTCACCTTGTGACATGAAGTAATGTGGTGTAGTGGATGAGCTTGTAGTAGCATCACAATCATGGCCCGAGTATGAACCATCATCACCATCAAGTGTGCATGGGGTAGGATCATCATGTGCATCACTTGAGGCATCACCATCAACCTTATCAAGTGATTTTGTGGTAGCATCATCATCACTTGACCATGAGGTGGAGCAATCTTCCACAATCACCAAATTATGGTCATGCTCAACACACTCATGTGCCTCCACCTTGTGATCATCCTTTTTCTTGAATTTGCCATCACCACTTGTGGAGGAGTCACCATATAAGGCTTGGAGTGCCATCCATATCATGAGCACTCTCCAAATCCCACACACATCTAAAAATATTATCATGTAAAGCACACGTTAGATAATAAAGAGCATGTGTATCAGGTTATAAGCAATCCTCTTGTGCTTGGGTTAGGTTGTCCTTATCCAAAGCATCATGAGAAAAACCAACAACAATGATCCACCATGCCTTAGAATCTAAATCACGAAAATGATCAAGCATATGACGTTTTCACCATACATAGTGTGTGCCATAAAAAATGTGTGTGTCACAAACAATATCTAGCCTAAAGTTCGCCATCTTCTCGGGTCGGTGAAGACCACAAATGAGAGACCTAGCTCCGATACCACGTGTAGGGTCGAGATGGCGGGCTAGAGGGGGGTGAATAGTCCTTTCTAAAATTAATCACGTCGGCTAACCGTAACAAATGCGGAATTAAAATTATCGGCCTAGCCAAGACTACACCCCTCTATCTAAGTTATCAAGCACCTTGAAAAGATTCTAAACAAGCAACTAAGATGTCGGGCTAGTTAGAGCTCACCTAACCAATTCTAGGAGCAAGGTCACATAAACCTATGCCACTAGTACTTCAAGCACGAGGAGCTCCTACACAACTAGTAAGCAAAAGCACAAAGCTCCTCAGCTCACTAGCAATGCTCAATACCAAGACAACTAATGCTAAATTAGAGAGCGCAAATTACTTAGCTATACAAACAAAGCAATGTGACTAACAAGGTTACTAAAACCAAATTAGCACGCAAGGAAGCTACTTTTATGCTACACAAGTAAGAAGGTAACTAGCAAGCTACACAAGCAAACTAATTACAAGAGCTACTACATAAGCGCAATGTATATGAAAGTAAATACAAGCTTGTATAACGGGGATGCAAACCAACAGGAAGACAAGGATGACACAGCGATTTCCCTCCCGAGTTTCACGTGCTTACCAATACGCTAGTCCCCATTGTGTCGACCGCTCACTTAGTGGTTCTGCGGCTAATTGGCATCACCCGCCAAACCCGCACGTCGGACACCGCAAGAACCTACCCACAAGTGAGGGTAACTCAATGACACGCTCTACTAGTGTTGCTCTTCACGGCTCCCGTGGGTGAGCACAATCCCCCTCACAATCACCGCACAATCTTCTTTGCGTGCTTCAACGGAGACCACCACCAAGCCATCTAGGATGTGGCAACCTCCAAGAGTAACAAGCACTACCGGCTTAC
The DNA here is from genome assembly GCA_904845875.1 of Miscanthus lutarioriparius. Taxonomy (NCBI): domain Eukaryota; kingdom Viridiplantae; phylum Streptophyta; class Magnoliopsida; order Poales; family Poaceae; genus Miscanthus; species Miscanthus lutarioriparius. The sequence goes on from CAJGYO010000012.1 coordinate 13,491,073, forward strand.
AACTCGATCATTTAGTGTCACTCAATGCACTCACTCGCAATCGGATGCAACCACTATGTGCACAAGTGAGTTAGAGGCTCTCCTAGCACTCCCTAAGCATGGACACTAAGTCCCAAGGATGCTAAGCCTGTGCCAAGGCCGGCCACACTTCGTTTATAGCACCAAGGGCTAAAATAGTCATTACCCCTTTATCCTGATTTCTACGCATTGATCGGACTCACACTGGACTCACACTAGAGTCCGGTCCAGAGTCCAGTCACGCTGTGTTCGCCACATGTACTAGCCGTTTGAATGTTACCGTTGGGAGCCAACGGCTCCAACGTGCGCAAACGAACTCCACGTCCGGTCGATCGACCAGACTCACCATCACCTAGCGTCCGGGCGCGAACAGAGAGATTCTAGAGAGGTTTTTCATCGACCGGACGCGTCCGTTCAACACTGACCGAACTCGTCGTAGCGTTCACAATAACACTGACCAGACTCTGTGACCGGACCCGCGTCCGGTCCAGAGTCCGGTCACTGACTATTCACGCTAAAACGACCATATCTCATAGCTCTGAACTCCGTTTTTGATGATCTTGGATATTTTGGAAAGCTTATGCCGAGGGCTACACATCCCACATGCATACTTCATCCAAATCACAATGGATCAAAGCAGTATTCCAAATCAAGAACCATCACTCCTCTTTTTCAACTCAAGTTTCTCCAAAACTTCTCTAACTTCTTTTCCGTTGCAAACATGCCAACACCACCAAGTGTACACCATCATGTACAAGTGTGTTAGCATTTTTTCAACTATTTTTTAAAGGAGTTAACCACTCAACTTGCCACGCCACTCGATTCTAGCAACAATACAAAGTTAGATTACTCAAGTGGCACTAGATGACCGATATGCATAGAAGTTTACCTCTCTTGATAGTACAACCATCTATCCTAAATCCGGTTATCAACTTTTCTACACACCTATGATCGGTGAAATAAAATGCCATAGGTTGTATCTTTGCCTTACGCATCCCATTCCATCTTCTCCGGTGTTGGTGCAACACATGCACCAACTATATCACAAATGATATGATCCACCTCATTTCATCACGTGACCTTATTGGTTCGATCTTGACCTTATTTGCTCTTCTCCGTTGCCTTGGTCCATCGACGTCAAGTCCTCACTAGACTTGCCCTTCACACTTGTAACCGGTCTATGAAGCCCAGTCTTGTCTTGATATTCTCCACCTTAGTCACATGACTCAATGTCATATCTCATATGCAATGAGCTCCTTCATCACATGTGTGAGTCTTGCAACAAATCCAAGCCATTTCACCTCCATAGCATGTATTGCTCACACATATGCACCAACACTCAATTACCAAAACTAAACTAGGGACCTTTCAACATGTTAAGCATGTGTTATTCTCATCATCCAAAGACCACATCGAGATATGTGCCATCACAATCAGTAGTGTGAAACATTTTTTTATCTGAACTCAACCTTCCAGTATAAGTTGTAGGATCTGAACTCACGCACTAACACACACACACGCACGCTGTCTACTCACTTACACCCCTAGTGAGCAATCTAGATCTATAATCTATTACCTAGGCTATAAAACACGGTTAAGAGATCTGACAGTTGTGGCACATCCGTGTGAGACAATGAAAATTATTTAGGAAACTACTGTCCCCGGGTGAGACACCGGCGTCGAAATCAGGCTTCGAACGCGAGCGGGCAGGACGCACACCAGCGATCCTAGCCGACTGAGGTACGGCTCAGTTCTCGTAGTGTGAAGCATTAGAGAAAGTAGCGTGAAAAATTGAGAAGAGTGAACATGTCGATCGTATACATGCTGCAATATGTTTTCGTTTGGATCGCGTCGAACGCGCGCCGCAGGTCGCCGCGCCGTAAGTGCAGCACGCCGCAAGTGCCAAACACTCACACGGCACATCGCTAAGGTTTGGCGGCTGCCGCAGCTGCGCCAACTGTCTAGCGGACGATTCGTGCGCCACACTCACGGCGCGGCCACAGCTGTGGCGTTGTGCGGATGTGGCGGGAGGCAAACAAGCTCCTCCCCTTTTCCCGTTCGACGCGTTCCCCAATCGAGCCGAAATCAATTCAAGATCCCAATCCGTATCCTCCCTTTCCCTCCCCCTCCCCCTCCTCCGAGCGTAACCGGCGGCGATCCAAGATGCCGGCGACGGCGGGGCGCGTTCGCATGCCCGCGAACAACCGCGTGCACAGCAGCGCGGCGTTGCAGACGCACGGCATCTGGCAGAGCGCCATCGGATACGACCCCTACGCGCCCGAGAACAACAAGCAACAGCCGGGCCGCCCCTCCTCCTCCGTCTCCGCCAACGCCGCCGCCGCAGCCGCCAACGACGCCAACGCAGCCGCCAGCGCCGCAGCAGATTCCGGATCCGGCTCGGGCGATGGCAACGCCTACACCAGCTTCCAGGGCCTCCTCGCGCTCGCCCGCATCACCGGCTCCAACTCCGATGAGACACGCGGCGCCTGTAAGAAGTGCGGCCGCGTTGGCCACCTCACCTTCCAGTGCCGCAACTTCCTCTCCGTCAAGGACCTGGACCTGGACGACGCCGACGCCCAGGCCGCCGCACAGGCGGCCGCGCAGGCCAAGTTCGACGAGATAAAAAAAGAAGGCTGCTGCCGGTGGGGACGCAGATGAGGCTTCTGATGATGTGGAAGAGGAGGACGAGGACAGTGATTCCTCTGATTCAGACATCGACCCTGAGCTGGAGAAGATAATTGCTCAGCGCGAGCGCGCCAGGAATGGGGGAAGGAGGCCCAGGCAGGAAGAGAAGTCGTCAAGCCACCGCTATAGGAGCAGCAGCAGCAAGAGAAAATCAAAGCACACAAGGAGTAGGAGTGATGATAGTGAGGAGGAAGAGGAGGAAGGCAGAAGAGGCAGGGACAGGAAGAAGAGGTCCAACAGATCGAAGAAGCATGGAAGATCAGATGAGGATAGCAGCGACAATAGTGGCTCTGATAGGCAGAGGCACAGGAAGAGCAGGAAGGACAGGAAGAGGAGGAGGAGCCACCGCAGGAGCGAGGACTCATTGGATGAGAAGGATGTGTCTGGAGGTGAAGAAAGGAGGCATCGGAGGGATGCATCTGACTGTGACAATGGTGGCAGTGATTTTGCAGATGACAAGAATCAATCCAGCAGGCAGAGGAGGCACCGCCGGTCAGAAAGCAGTGGGTCCGATGAGGATGAGCGACATGACCATCGGGGAGCAAAGCGATCTGGGGAGAAGAACAGGGACCGCAAGAGGAGCTAAAGAGGAGCATTGACTTCGTAATCCTATTCGACGATGTTATTGAGTTCCTCTATTTATCAGCTGGGCCGTTGCCTTGTAAGTTTGAAACATTTGAAGCATGATGCTTAACATGTGTAACAATATAATAACATGTTGGTGTATTACTGTGTATCTGTCTGAAATATGCTTCGAGCCTATTATGCGTTCATGATTTGATAATCGAGGATTTTTTTTAATATGGTGCGTTCAGTTAGCCTTTCCCCTCAATAATACTGCATGAGATAATTAGCATAGGGTATTCTTTTTTAAACCAAACATAGGGTAATTCTAGGAGACCTACATATCACAATATTACAAAGTTACAGATTGAGTGATTGACCTACCCCTCTTTCTGAATGTTGCTTAATGGCCCTTTGCCTTCTGTAACTGAACAGGTACGCCAGATTCACAGGAGAATACGTGTTGTCCGTTTAGTCACAACAAATGACAGTCAGCGAATCGTTGGACTGCTGATTCCAAATTCAGCAGTGGAGTCAGTACTAACAGGTTTGTTTCTGATGTCCCAGCGATCCTCTCATAATCTCAAGAGTATTAGTTGTGGTCAGAACCCAACAGGGACGATTTGTAGCCGTCTTAAGAAAATTGATTTTGTTGACTATTGTAGCTACTTGGAAGCTGGGAGGTTTAATTGTATGATGCTGCCCTGTATCTACAATATGTGCTAACTTCTAATGCTCAACCTCCATTCCTCATTTTTATTTTGGCACGCATAAGCTCAATTCAAATGCTGTCTTCTGCGGTTTTGCAATGGGTCCAGGACATTGATGACTGACATGGAAAGGCTTGAATTTTGTTTCTCATCCGCATTCATTTTACTGGGTTTTTTAAAAACTTTTTAACACTGTTCTGATGTTAGATGCAGCAGCATTTAGAGCCTCTGCACATTTGATTTTGTTTCTAAGGAGATATCAAGGTAACTTACCCGAAGCGATGAAATTCTTAGCTTACAGGTCAGGCGGGTATATACAGACAATTTTTGTATGAATGCACGGTGCGGTACCGCTGTTGTTTTCCTCCTTTGTTCTCTAGCCATGTAATAAAGCTACTAAAAAAAGCTCAGGTTAACCTCAAAGAAAGTCGGACCTCACAATCTGGTGTTGCCATAGTGTTTCCTGTGGAGTTACTGCTGATGCCGAACTGAATAGTACAAGAAAAACTGAGGCGTATTTAGCCAAATCATGTACGTCTTTATGTCCAGTGATAACTGACAAGATGTGTCCAGTTTGACTCTGTTGTTGATGGTGGTGGAGTGTTGGACTGATCTTTGACGCTCGGCTTGATCCTTTCTGAAAAATAATGACGTTTGATGATGCATTTTTTATTTTAGATGTATAATAAAGGGTTTATAGAAAATTATGCATGACGCTTGTGACTACGCTGAGGGGAGAGAAAATAAGACGAGCGCAAGGAATGACAATACATCGTATCATTGTATGAGTAATGGCTCTAGATGACAATCCATCACTGGCTGTACTACTATTACTCTTTACTCCTGTTAGCCATGCACTATGGTCAAGGTCAAGGTGTACAGCATGATAGCTATGCATACGAGAAGTCCAGAGGATGCACGTAAGTCTAAGTCCCTGTTCGCGTGAACCTACTAGCCGTACCGTTTCAGCGAAATAATAGTATTTTTCTTTCACAACAAATCAGCATCAGCATCGGCTGTTTTTCCAGCTAGCCGAACAACATACAAATACACAATCACTTGAGATGGGAGAGAACTTTGTGCCAGAAGCTTCACGAGTTGTTCTTGACGAAAGGATAGGGAAATATGGTTTGGAACTTGCGGCCAATCGTGGGGAGAGATCACCAGAAATCGCAAGCCACGAATTGCGGTTGTGCGAAGTCATTGTACTGGTGGCTTGTGCTGCTAACGAAAAAAATAAAATCTTATCCAACCTTAGCTAGCCCATCATTATTCGATGTTGGATTCTCCAGGTGGTGTGTCAGTGCGACGACCTTGACATGCTGGCCCGTCACTCGCGCCTACGCCACTTCTGGGTAATCAGACAACGCACTCGCCAACTACTACTCGCTAATCAAACGGCGGCCACTACGACTACGAGACTAAAAAAGTTGAAACACCACTCACACAAGTCGAAGCACGTATGACGTATCCTAGATAGGAACACTCCATATCACCGATGTATGCAAGGGAAACTTAAACAAAACAAAAAAAGCAAGAGAGTAAAAAACAAATTGCAGCTCGACTAATCATCTTTGCTTGTTTCATAATGTCGACCTCTAAATATCCAACCTCCATCGAACACCAACACTGCATGTACAATAGCTGTTGTGCCGAAGCACAACAAATGATGACACATGGAAGCTTTAAGTTTGCCAAAGGCTATGTTTGGTTGAGTTGTTTGTGGTTGTGAAAAAAGTCTTATGAACAATTTAATAACCACAAAAGGCACCATATATGCTACGTAGCTATATACTTCTCTATTTTAAGTTATAAGACGTTTTGACTTTTCTAAATATGTTGCTTTTACTATAAAGGAGGCATCCGAGCAAGCTGGCGGGTCACATGCATAGTGGTGCAAGGCAAAGGCAGCCATCAGACTCGATGACGACGCTGCAACCTTCATAGCTGTTGTTCCCTCTTTTGGACTTCAGAGACAATGCTCCCTCCGTCCAAAAATAAGTGCATACTTTGAAAAGTCAATTAATCTTAAGTTTAACTAAATATATAAAAAATACTATTTTTATTGTACCAAATAAATATCATGAGATTAATCATGCCATATATTTTTATAGTAAACATATTTACAAATGTTAATAATAAGAACAGCTCCAGCAAAAGACCTCAAATCAAGGTCCCTACTTTTAAGCCCTGTTGTCTTGATTGCACTCCAACAACAGCTCTCAAAACTAGGCTCCTATTTCTCAATTTCTACTATTTTCTTCACTATCTATGCATATGTATTGGACAAAAGCACAATAGACAATAAAATATTTATGATTTTGAGTAACAATATTAAATCTACAAATTCAAATACAAATATTTAAACTTGTTCTAAATTTAAATTGAAAGCACAAAGTTCATGACATAACATCAAATAAATTGCTATAGTCCATCATAATATGTCAAATAAAGTCTACGATGCGCAGGTTCCCACCATGCATGTCTCACGGTGCCACTTGACGACTAGGCATCGAACCACGCCGAGCCTTCTTGCGTTCCCTTTCTTCAGCATCAGCAAGAATGAGCATAGCCACAACCAAATCATCATCATCATCATCTGATTCCTCTTTCTCCCACCATTGCTCAAAAAAATCATCATCATCATCGATAAACACCATCTGCAGTAAAGGAAATAATAAGATCCATGAACAGCATAATATTTTTAAAAAGGAACACATATATAGCCCTCATTGCTAACACATATGCCTTTACATTGGAGTCCAATGTGTTGACATCAGAAAAAATAATCTTCTGTTCTTGCTCCCACATCAACTTCCATTCCTTAATAGCAACCTTGCGCTCCTCAATCGATGCCTTGCGCTCTTGCATCTTCTTCTTCTCCTGCCATCTAGCTTCTCTAATTTTTTCCTTTTCAATAAGAAATCTCTCAAGCATCCCTGCATACTTATATTCTTCCCCTCCCTTTTTCACCTTCCCCTTTGCTTGCTTCCTCCCCATAGGCCTTTTCGCACTACACAAGGATGAGTCAGGAGTTTGGTTCTTGCCACTATCATTATCTTCTTGATCAAGAACATCAATTGGGTTTGAGTTGCTTGTTCTAGGCCTTTTGGAGGACGGAACAGCTGTGAACTTGGCGCAATTCCTAACCTTCAACCAACAATGATTGAAAGTGAAACCCTTCTTGTTTGGCTCCTTGTCTGCATATATAGTTTGTGCTTCTAGCACCTGAAAGCAAAGACATGTGTGAGTCAGCATGTTTGATATATTAATGAATTGATCCATGCCTAACCTTCAATACGAAAGGATTTCTTACATGTTCCTGGAAAGACACACCACTAGGATGGCGACGCTCAACTTCCTCAAAATAACCCTGAAACTTCTGCACCTCCTTGTAAATTATGCCCCACCGACGCTCAAGAGAGTTGGCAGTCCTAGTAGATTCAAATTTCTTGTTGGCATGGTAGTTATCATGAATTCGCTTCCAATAAGATTTACCAGGTTGCTCATTTCCAGTGATAGGATCCGTGCTAATATTCCCCCATGACTCACATAGCCGGATTTCCTCTTGCGGAGAGTAGTTGGCAGCACGGCTTGCCTTCATTTTGGATGCACTAGGTTCACTACCAATTGGTTAAGCACAAATTGACGAAATGTCAATATCACCAATCTCAATGTTCTCGGACATCATCCTTGACCCCTGACTTCCTTTCGACATATCTCAAGCTGTGGAAACCACAATCAAGAAAAAAAACAGCACATAAATGAACTATTCAGATCCAATCTCACTGAGTTCTAATATCTCAAGTACATATATTTCATTCCATGTCGCTACAAATATGTCAGCAATGCAAATGCAATAATATCTTATAAATAAAAAAATAAATTTCAACCAATATTGCATTCCCAAATGATAGCACCGAATATTTTATTGGATTTCATTTTGGCATCAAGGGTTCCATATACATCTACTATGATCTCCATCAAAACCAGCAAAAAAGACAAACTACAGGAAGAAGCTGATAGCTGAAGATGAGGACCGCACGTGGAGGATCGGACCTGAACTTCTGCGCAACAGGGATCCCTGTATCTCTCTTGCTCTGCTTTCCAAGCCTGTACTTCTGCGCAACAGGGATGAGGCCTGGGAGCACGAATCAGCACCAGGCAAAGAGATACACGCACAACATTTACACATGAATTTGCAGAGAAGAGATCGGAGCAGCTGGTACCTGCAGATGAGGACCACACGTGGGGGATCGAACCTGGAGCACGCGGGGGAGCTGAGGACCTGGAGCACACGGAGACGGACGACGCGCGGGGAGGGCGGCGGAGGCACGCGGGAGGAAGGGCGCGCGAAAACTCTGGGCGCGCACGGGACTAGGCGGCGGCGCGCGAGGAATTTTGCCGAGCGCGGGCGGGGCGCGCGGGAAAGTTCAGCTGGGGAGGGAAAGTTTAGCTGGCGAGCCATTTTTTTTTTTTTTGAAAAACTAAAAACGGAGCCAATCCCAGGATGCGAGCGCTGGAACTAGATTTCTTTGGCTCTAAAATCTGAGTTTGGGAGCCCAAGGTTTTACTAGAGTTGCTCTAAATCTAGTGAAATTTTAGAGAAAGTCTATTTGTCAACCGTAGCCGTTGTCGTCGCCGACGGCGATTCTAGGGTTCTCTAGGTTCGCCAGTCCGTCCCTCTTCTGATTTGTGTGTTCTTCATGTAAATCCATGTTGTTAGGGTTCATCTGATGTTGATGGAGTATTTTGGTTTGTGTTTTTGTCCCCGGTGCTTTCGTCGATTGGCAATTCTAGTGTTTCTCAAGGTCTGCTCCTCGTCTGCGCTCCTCGTCGAGGTATGTGGTGGTGGATGCGTGTTTGTATCTGTTGTGGATCGAGATAGAGTGAATTGTGGATTCCGCCTGGGCTGCTGCACCCTGCAATTGTTTGATTTTGTTCGAGTTATAATGGATCTAGGGATTTTGTGGTGGCTCTGTTGGTGGTTGGGGATGGGGGTTGCTGGTTCATCCCCTATTATTTCATGTAGAGTGTAATTGTTTGATTTCGTCCGAGTTATAGTGGATCTGGCGATTTTTGTGGTGGCTCTGTTGGTGGTAGGGGATGGGGGTTGGTGGTTCATCCCCTGTTGTTTCATGTACAGTGGTTTAGGCGATTTTTGTCTTGTTTAATTGCTGTGTGTCATCGTACGTGCCTAGTAGTTGCTAGCTCCAGCTTCGTTCTCCTTTGAATACTTTATTACTTTGTGTCGAAGCAGGAGTGGAAGCATGTAGTACTCTGTACTTGCTATCTAGCAGCTTGTTAAGTGTACTGCTGCGTGGTTGAGTTTAATGCTGTTGCCATTGTATAGTTGTCCGGCAATCCATCTATTTCAAATTTGTTTTGTTAGCCTATCTTCATAGCTAGGCACTTTCGAGGCGATAACGGAGCCTCATCAGAGCGATGATCGTGATCATTGTCCGGTTTAAATGATGTAGTTCAACAGTTAACTGATATTTGCTTCGATTTACTTATTTTTTTTTGTTCTCACATTTTGCAAGTGGATCTAGGATTACATCTTCGTGATTTTTGTTCTAGGCTTGTTTGTGCGGTAGCAATCCTAGCTGGTTCGTAGGTGTTTTGCCTTGGGTTCATGTTTCGCCTTTTGTGGAATGTCTTTTTTTCTTCGCAGAAAGAAATTTAAGGGGTTGAGGAGGCAAGGCAACCATGTATGTATGTTCTAGTTGCTATTTTCTAGGTAGATCCTTGTAACATAGCAACGAAGATCCTACTGCTCGTATACTGCAATGCAGATGGTGTAGCTAGCTAGCTGATCTGTTATTAGTTTCCAGGAGGAGCAAGACAGGCAATTTATCTTCATGTTCAGCATGTGTTTTGGTCATATGGCAGTACTTCTCTGCATGAAGAGATGCAGATATATGAGGGAGGCGCAGGGAAGGGGAAGAGGATAGGATGGTGTGGTATTAAATGGAGATGATGTGGTTTGTGGTGGTAAGGGAGGAAAGGTATGTGAGGTTAGGCGATGCAGCTTTAGCGATGGTTGTATCTGATTCGAGTTGTGGCCCTTCTTTGCATTATTCTTTTTGTTCCCCTTCTAAATTCTGATGGCTCTGCATTTGCATAGCCCTTAGATTTACCATTTCTTTTTTTTTGATCCCTCATTTCTTGCTTCCTCTCCTGTGTACTAAACATGTATTGTATTTTTATTTTTTATTATAGTATCTTGTTACTATATTTACACAAATCATTTTAGTGTAAATTCTTAGATAGAGTGGTGTAAGTTAGTAATAACAGTACCTCATGGTGAGACCAAATTTTGATTAGCATTGGAGAAGTATCTGCCATATTTCTTCTTATAAATTCTCTTTGTTTGTTTCTTGTTTTTTAGATGGTTCGTAAAAGACCTGGTGATGTAATTGATTTGTCAGACTCTGGTGATTCAGACATTGGTGGCTCTGAAGATGTCCAGTGTTCTCAGTTACCTTTTACAGACTATGATTCCTATGCATCATTATCAGAAACCCAGGTTGTTAGACTAACTAGTTATCTTTTTTTACTTTGGTATTTTTTCCTATTGTTTGCTTAATATTAGTTTGAATTTGTAGAATGATTTTTCCAGTGACACCTCAAGTTTTGATCGCCAGCTCTATGAGAAGTGCCTAAAAGATGTATGTTGTCTTTTTTTCAAATCTTTTTTCTTTCTTTTCCTTTGTTCTTTTCTCATTTTTTTCATTTTAATTTTCTTCCTTTCAGTATAAGAAGATTAAGGTTTTGAAGAAAAGGTTACAGATGGCTATGAGACATAAGGTTATGTGTCCTTATTTTTCCGCATGTATTTAAGTTGCTCTTTGTTAATGTCTGATGTGATCTTTTCGTTTTCTGTAGTTTAGTTCTGGTTTTCTGGTGACATGATTTTATTAATTAGTGTGGTTTTTCATTCATTCAAAAATATAAAAGATGTAGATGGATTAGTCACATTTTAATAATTTTTTCTTTTGAAGTTTTCCCTGAAATATTATAAATCATTTCAGTCAAAGAAGAAGAAAATTGAAAAGAAGACTAAGGATGGCTTCACTAGGTTTTCTGCCACAGCTTTTATGAATGTGATATCTGCTCTGTCCCCTGAGAAGAAGGCTATCATTGAGAGTTATGGTTTTGGATCTTTGTTGAAGTTCAACAAGTGTTTCGTGCCGAATAAGTTTGCTAACTGGGTTGCACGTCTAGTTGATTCGAAATCTGGTGACATTATCCGTGATGGAAAGGTTATTTCTCTTACTGAAGAATCTGTTCATTTGGTTCTTGATCTCCCGAAAGGAAGCAGGTGTTTCCCATCTGATTCAAGTGCTGGTAGAGATGTTGTCTTATCAAAGTTTGGAAAGGATAGGATACCTCCTGTTTCGTTTTTTGCTGACAAGTTAATCAATAAGGATGATTTATCAGATGAGGATATGTTCATTTGCTTCATGATAGTTGCTTTGAGTAGCTTTTTATGTCCGAATACCAATACTGTTCCAAGTCCCAAGTATTTTGGTGTTTTTGAAGATATTGATCAGATCAAGGAATATAATTGGTGCGGTTTTGTGTTGGATTGGTTGCTGGAGCATATAAAGGCATTCACTAGAGGGAAGAATGAGAAATCAAAACGTTGTCAATGTCTTGGTGGTTGCTTATATTACCTTGTGGTTAGTGTTTCTGTTATCTTTTAAAATATGATTCATATTTACTGTTGTTTTTCTTTTGTTGTAATGCATTTGCCTTTGATTTTTTGTTCTAAGGTTGTTTACTTAGATCACATTGATTTCCGCCAGCGTCAAGTTCCAGACTGTATTCCTCGAATTTCAATTTGGAAAGAAGATATGATTCAGTTTTATGCTAATCTTGATGTGAAATCTCCTGGTGTCTATGGTTATAGACCCTTGCTTGAGTTTGAGAAAACTTGCTACTACAAGGTTAGATAGATATGTTTTTCCTTCATGTCTTTTTTTAGTTTTCTGTTTCATTTGTGTAAGGTTGAATTTTCTTCTCATTTATATTTTTTCCCTTTGGTAGTGTGTTCGTCTTAGACCAGTAACCTGTGCCGATGACCTTGATGTTGAATTTTGTAATAAGATGGAAAGTGTTTCTGGTTGTCAGATTCCTTTGAGTTTGAAGCTTAAAATATCAAGGTTGATTGATGAGCATTGCTTTAATTCTGGTATGTCGTTGTCGATGGATGTGACTTCTCTTGGGAATGTTTCAAAGGAATTTCAAGATATGTTTGCAAAGATGATGCGTCACATATGTAGAATTGATGCTAGATCAAAGGATTTGGTCGTTGATATTATGCAAGCTATTTCTAAGATTGTTCCTTATGATAATGATGAAATTGGTTCTGATGTTGATCGAAATGAAGATAATGTATCTCCTGTTTTATCTGAGCGAGAAGAAGCTAATGTTGTTGCTGCTAAGGTCATTTCTTGCCCTTTCTATTTCCCCCCTTAATTAATTTCTATAGTTACATTTTTTATTTTTTCTATCAGGATTCTGTTAATTGTTTTGTTGCTTCCACTTCAAAGTCTACACAAAAGAATGTTGTTCTTCACGGTGCTCAGGTCATAGATGTTGATTTGAAGGATGATGAGCCTGCTGCGAAAAAGAGTAATGGTTCTTATTTCTTTAGTTGTTGGAGTTTTTGTTGTGATCATAGTTTATTGTTCTTTAGATTGAACCTATAAATAATATTAAACATTTTGTTTAGGTTCCCGTGTTGTTCTTCATCCACAATTGAAGTCTAAAAGTGCTGCTGCTCTCGCAAATGTAGTCTCTGATTTGAATGATGGTGTTGCTTCTATTCGTAATCCTTTGAGTGACATTAGTAATGTTGGTTGCCAATCTGTTGGATGTGATGGTGTTATTGACTTGGAGGGAGATGTGATTCCTATTGACAAGGAGAATGTCATTGTTCCCGATTCTGTTTCTCCTTCTCCTTTTCGTCATCGATCAAGATTGGGTCGTGCTAAGGTTTTTACTTGACTTTTTTGCTGCTTGTCTTTGTTCTCCCTCTCTGGTATTTTTAAATAGTATTTCGTGTTTTTTTAGATCTCTCAAAATTCTTAGAATGGTTCGATGAACAATATACATGAGGTCAGTTATTATTTTGGTGCTATCTGTTTTGCAAGTTCATTGTATTTTTTATCAGTTTTGGCTTTATTTTGATTTTGTGTAGGATCATATATTCATGCAAACTCTTCCTTTGACTGATGATGGATCTCATATTACCCCTCATCTCTCTAGAAAGTCTTCTGTTTTCCCTGTCCTTAGTAATTTTGGCAAGAATGGACATGGCAATAAGCGACATGGTTTTTCTGATAAAGAGAATGTAAGCTTTTGCATTATATAATTTCATTTTCTGTATTTTACTTCTATTGGTATTTGGTACTAGTTTTATTTTACTAAGTGTATTCCTTTTTTAGATACCTCCCCTGTTATTTGTACTGGTTCGAGGCCTTTTCTTGAAATTGTTAAGCACCAGACCAAGAAATCAGAGGCTATGTATAATTCTAATTTGGAAAATATGAGGATGAGCACACAAACTCCTTGTTTCTCTCTTGGCAAGACTCATGGTTTTCCTGCTGATTTATCTGTTAATCCTGAAAGTTTGGCCAATCGTTCTGATTTTAAAGTCAGGGATTCTTCAACTGGTGGGAAAGTTCCTCTTCATAGCCCTAGAAGAATGGTTTGTCCAAATAGAGTTCTTATTAATGATTTCATTGGCAATGAAGATAAGTTCAAACCTTCTCCGTCTGAATTAGCAAATTACAAAGCTATCTGTGCCTTGGCCAGTTCTCGTTCTAGCAAGTAATTTTTTTCCTCCTTGTTCTTTTGTTTATCTTATCTATTATTGTTTTTCATAGTATCCATGGCATGTCTGAATTTTATTATCTAAAATTTGTGAGCTTCTTTTGTTTCCCCTGTAATAATCCTGGCCATGTCATGTGTTAATGTTGTCTGTAGTTTGGATGCTTTGTACTTTGGAGGTGTTCGTTGCACCTACTGGTCCTTAGGTGAATCTATGAAGCTTGGTGGTACAGTCAACAATTATGTAGTTGCTGCATTTTGTTATCATTTGTTTTGCCGCCCAGATGGTCATCCAGACATATCTAAGCGTCATTACTTCTTTCCGAATATTTCAGTAAGTTTCTTGATATATTGAATTTGCTATTTATGTAGCTTCATTTCTGCATGGTTGTTTGTTTATTGCTCTGTATTTTTATATAGGACAACCTGCTAAAAGATCATGATGAAGTTTTTGGGCATATTATGATGAAAGCTTTTGAGCGTTCTGCGAAGTCAAGGCCCCTTTTTAAGTCTGATGTGGTTGTTTTTTTTTATCACAATGATCTCCTTTTCTTATTCCTTCTTCTTTATTAGGTACATATAATATTATTCTTTGTGTATGCAGTTTTATTTTCCAACTTTCTATGAGGATCATTGGTTTGTATTCGTTGTTGATATCAAGAATAATAAGTTTGTTTTTCTTGATTCTTTGTATACTGAGGTCCATGCTTACCATGAATATGTTAGAGGAAAGATGGTATGGTTCTTTTAATTAAGTTGTATTTTTTTATTCTTGTTTATGAAATGTTTTGTTCATGTAATTATTGTTTTTGTTCTAGATCCCTGAATTTACATACTGGTGGGACAAGCTTGTGAAGCGTGATATGAAGTTCAAAGACTATAGTGTCAAATATCCTGTTGTGCCCAAGCAGTCTCCATATGATAAGTATGTTTCTCTTGTTAAATAATTACGGTGTTTGCACTACCTTTGTTTATGTTCCTGGCTGTTTTTGCTTCTTCGTTTAATTAGTTTAAATTTTTTGTGCGCAGTTTTGATTCAGGAATTTACATTATGATGTTTCTTGAGTATTGGACTTCGCCTCGTTCTTCTCTGTGTTCTTTATTCAGTAGTGACGACATTCCAAATATAAGAGTCAAGTTAGCAAATGAAATGTTTTTCAACCCAAGGAACACTGGGAACAAGAATCCAGTGATCACTTTTGATCATGATGAGGTATATCTGTGCATATTTTTCTCACTTTTATGTTCATTTTTAGTTAAGTTGTTTATTATGTATATATTTTTTCAGGATGGTGGTTATGAGTAGATGGAGCCGATGTGTTTCTATCTTCGTCCCAGCTGTAGTTAGTTTACTATTTTGTATAGCTATAGGTCCAGTCTATGAACTTTTATCTCTTTCTTTTGGTCTGTAATAGGATACCACTTAAGTGACTTACAATATGTTTGTGCTATGTGGCACATCATAAAAATAGAACATTGATTACATATGATAAGTTCGCTAAAGTATTACATAAATTTTGTTGCTCTAAATGTTGATCATATGGCCTTCATCTAAATGTTGATCAAAGCTGCTGAGTTGGTCGCCTGTGTATCATTGTTCTTCTTTGCTGATTTCTTCATTTTCTTTGACTTGGGCTTCACCGGTGAAACTGTGTGACACAAATGAAGTAGAGATTAGAGTTGTTCTAATACTTTGATATGTCTATGTATTCAAAATATATTTTCTTACTAATGAATATCACTTATTGTTATATATGATACTGACCTGAATTTTCATTTGCTGTAATTTACTTCTTCTTGTTGGTCTCTTTTTTCTTTGCTTTCTCTCTCTTGTTCTATTACTGTCTTGAACCTCTTTGCCTTTTCTGGTCTCCCCTTCTTGTGTTACTTGTGGATCTTCTAGTAGCTGAACTGAACTACTCTCTTGATTCTCTGTATTTCCTTCTGTTTGTACTTGTGTTTCTGCTGTTGTTTGATTCTGGGAGTCATCATTAATTGGAGGTGCAAGTAAGTTGTCCAGGTGCTTGTCAATCCTTTCCATCTCTGCCATAAGGTAAACTGTAGCTTCTGCATTTTTTGCTGCTTTTGAATTCATAGTCGTCGACATCCTTGATAGCACATTGAATCCAAGCAATGAACTAGTTTTCACTGTTGTATCTTCAACTCTTTGCTTGATCAATCTCATATCTTTTTTCCTCCATCTGTCTATTATGTACTTATCTGGTATTTTGCTAATTTCCTTCTCTATCATGATTTTCAGGACATGAGAGCAAAGCAGGCTATCTTTGCTGAATTAGGCGCATATGCAACTGAATTCTTCCTTTCCCTCTGTCAGGTCAATGAGCACTATGTATCTTCTTATCCTATGAACTTTATGTACATGGTTGCTTCTTTGCCATACCTCAAATGCCTTGCCTTCTTTGATTTCTCTGTATGTTAGTGTTGAAGTAGCTTGCATCTGAACCTGGAATTTGCTGTATATGTTTCTATTGTATAGCTTATGTGCTTGCCTCTCAATTGTGTAGCCAAAAAGTAGTTCCTTTGGTCTCTTCTGGCAGCTATAGTGATCCTCTAGGTTCTCTGCTCTTTCTATGGTGTCTATTATACGTTGGTACTCTGTCACGAAGCTCATGATGCTATAGGTTGGGCCCACATTATCTTTAAATCTTGAATTTGTAGATTCACTTCTTGATGTGGTTTGGATAAAGGGGAAGAAATCATTTTATAGTAGACTGGTATGAATCTTTTCCTCATTTCCCACATTCTTGTGAAATACTTGTTCTTCTCTAGTTTTTTATCTTTGATCATCTCCTCCCACAAGTGCTCAAATTCCTGCTCTGTGAGACAGTTGTTGACTATGTCTTCAAATTCCTCATAGAGTCCTTCATTCCCCTTAGCTGCAAAAACCTTTAGATTCTTGTTGTAGCATTTGTTCTTGATATGAAATAGGCAATTTCTATGTATTGTGTTTGGCATTCTGCAATTGCCCCCTTCATAGCCTTATCTTGATCTGTTATTATAGTTTTAGGTCTTTTTCCTCCCATTGATTGTAGGAATGTTTCAAAGACCCATTTGAATGTCTCCTTTGTCTCATCCTGTACGAAAGCACATGCAAATATACATGTTTGTGCATGGCCTGTGATACCAACAAAAGGAGCAAATGGCAATCTGTACTTGTTTGTCATATATGTTGCATCGAAACTAACACAATCTCCATAATTTGCATAATACCTCAGTGTGATGATCCATCTCTCCAAAATATATTGCAAACTCTTTTGTCATCATCTAATTGGAATCTGTAGAAGAATGTAGGATATTCTGCCTTTTTGGTTCTGAAGTATTCTAATACCTTTGTCATATATGTGCCTCTGACTTGTCTGTTGATTTTTGTTCTATAATTGCTGATATCCTTCTTCTTTACTGGTAATGTTGTTGGCCCGCCTCTCATATGTGATAATATAGATATCATTTGCCTTGTAGGTATGTTATTGTCGTTCAAAGTCCTTATAAGTTCCTTCTCTAATTCTGTCAAATATTTGTGTCCACTTAAGGGTTGTCCTGGACATAGATCATGGTTGTGATCTAAATCCAGTCTGATGATTCTCCAAACACCCTTATCTTCACTAGCAACCATGACACATTGGCAATCTATTTTGTCTAAGACATTAGTCCTCCTTGGTTTCTTCTTCTTTTTTCCAATCTGTTCATCCACTTGTGCCTCCTTTTGTTCTGTATTCTTTTTGACCGGTGGTTTTCCATACCTGTTACGCTTTACTGTAGTTCTGATCATCTCATTGTCTCTTTTCAAGCTTGAAGTCCTAGCGACATGTACAACTACGGTTTTGAATCCTGCGAGAGATGCATAGAAGTTGAAGAAATGCTCAGCAGCATCTTTGCTCTCAAATTCCATTCCTAACTGAGGTGTGTAGATGCTGTTCAAATCTGCATTATTGCCTTCTGATGCTGCTATTTGTTCACTTATGATAAATGCTTCTATCTCTTGTTCAGTCAGTTCCTTGTCTGCATCTGTCTCTGTGTTGTCTTGCTTTTCTGATGGAACCTGGTGAGTATCTGATGACTCTGCATTTGTCCTTGTGACTTCTGATGTTGTATTTGACTGATCCTCTTCCTCGACCATTGTAGGTTCTTGTATTTGTTGGAGTTGCATGTTTTTGAAGATTGCATCGCCCCATTGTCGATCTTCATTCTCTGTTAAGTAATCTTCATTCCAGTTTGATATGTGATTATCCTGAAAATACAATTAGTAATCAATATTACTATTTGAATCTAGCTTAATGCTTTTTTGGTAAATTTATATATTTTAGAGGTGGTTGATGTATAAATATATTACCTGACAATCTGAAATTGAGTAACTGTTATCATTGTTCCATTCAAGATGGCTGTTGATATCCCCCAGTGAAATCTACAAATTTGGTTCATAAGTGAATCAGGCAAGAATCTATTTTAATTTGTGCTCATTTCACTATTGTTCTTTTGGTTTACCTCCTTTTCTTATAATGTACTTGATCTGTCATACTCACTCCCTGTGCAATAGTCTGACACTGGTTGATTGGCTTCCACATTTTGCTGCATTTATTTCCATTAAGTAGAATTAGTTAATTAAATTTGATTAATGCAGTGTAATATTTCAAATATATGTAATCAATTTTTTGTTGTTCTAACCTGAAAAATCTGTTGACCTAAGAGCATATTTGTATAAGATCCCTGCATATCCTGAGTTAACTGAAACCCATAGTGTAATTATTACATTAGCACTGTTCAGAAGTTACACATGTAGAATAGGTGTAATTTTTGTATTTTTGAAGTGTAAATATTTTCTTACCCAATATATTTCTTCTTGGGAGTTCCTTATTTGCTCCATTAGTTGTCCTATTAAGCTCTCCTGTAAGCATTGAAGTAAATTTTAAAGTTTTTTTCTTTGATCCATCATGAATGTTTTTTTTTGGAGAAGGGTTTCTTGTGGTATTACCTTGCTGGCAGTTTGTATTTGGCAATGGTCTGTATTCTGCCCCCATAGTTCTGCTGAAGGATTGTTTGAACTTGTTCCAGAGATCACATGAGCAGTTCCTGGATTTGTCAATGTTTGTGTTGTCCAAGGTTGTGTCTGCACAACAGCTATAATGCATCAGTTTATGCATTGTTAGATTTTATCTTTTCTATGTTTAAAAGACAAACCTGTATGTTGTACATTAGTCCCATGTTTCCTATCCATTGGTTCATTGTAGTACTTGAACTGGACTGAGCAAATGGATTTGATGGTAAATATGGAAACTATGTACCGATCTGATTGTGGATATGCTTGTCTTGTGTTGATTTATCTGTTTGAATCTGCATCTCTAGAGCCCTGCTATGATTCTGTAAAACACATGTTTCAATTAGGTGTCAGTAAGTGTAAGAAAAGGATTTGGTAACGTTATGGCACTCTACTAGTTTTTTACTATGGAGATTTGTGTTTCATGATGACCTGTTGTTATTTGTATCCAATCTACATGTAGATTCATGACTTCAGCTTTTTCTCTCTGAATTCAGGATCTTACCTGTGTTTTTTCTGCAAGTAGATGCAGGTGAAACTCCTAGTTTTCATCAGGTGGTTGCATTCTCCTCCTTGTGGATGAAGCTTGTAGTCAGATCTGAGTTGGATGCAATTATTTTTCCCCAGTTCGATGGTGGCTGCCCTGGAGACGAAACCCAGGCAAGTGTACGTGTCTTTTCTCTCTGTGTAGATTCGTTTCTGAGCTTCTTGGATTGCAAGGCGTATTATTTCAATTTGCCCCCTGTGGTTGTTATGTTTTCGTTGTACAGACCAATTTGTAATTTTGGGTCTGTCTAAGTGCTGGATAAATTTCTTATGACCCTATTGGGCCTTGTTTTGTTGGGTCTTATTTGGGCCTGTAGCTTGATCAAGTTATGAAAAATAAACCTGTTGTAGTTTTGGGCCTTGTACTGGATAAATGTCTTATGACCAATCTGCTTCAAGTTTGTAGCCCATTTTCTAAATAAAGAGGCTTTCTCTAAGCAGTTGTTTGATCAGATGACCAAATCAGCTGAGTTTGTTTCCTGTACAGATTTAGTTTATTTGGTACAATCAGGGTGCTGTGGCAGTGGGTTTCGTTTCTGAACTTCCTGATTCCATATTATCAATGACCTCCAGTATTCTGTTTATTTACTTCTTGTCTTGTAGTTTAATGTTTTAATGAATTGAGTTTGTTGGATTATAGATCATGTACTTACACCCTCTTCCTTTTATATTTACTTCTAATATTCACTGTAAATTTAATGGCAGGTTGATGTAAGTTGGATTAGAGTGATGTTGTTTTTGCAAGGTTTGTTCTCATTAAGAATTTCTAATTTTGTTAATTTGTTTATTTTTTATTTCTGAATCATTAGCCACCTTTTTATTTGCAATATGGCTACCATAGAAAAAAAATTGGATATTTTTGCCTGTACATATGTCCATTTGATTATTTGAATTATCTCAAAGTCCTTTTTTTGAGTTGGTTTCTGGAGTTTCCTGGTGCTTGTTCTTGCTGGCCATAGCTATACTTGCTAATCTATTTAGCTTCTTTACATTGCTCTGTAATTTATTTTACACTTGAAATGTCCATAATTTATACTGTATTTTCAACTATAATTTGTATAACTGGTTGGTGTAAGTTTTGTACTGCTTTGGTGTAAGTTTCTCTCTGATTGAATGTTGTATTGTTTTATTCAATTTGTCTAATGATTTGGTTGTGAAAGAATATGGAATTCAATTTTTGTATTTTTTTCCTCATTTGATTTTGGTTTCTATCAGTATCAGTTGTTTTAATCTGAACTGGCTTTGCTTCCTTGTTATTATATTTGATTTGGCTTAATATAATAGGCCAAGTGAAGTGAATTTGGCCTCTTTTAAATTTCGGTTGATTGAATGAATTGGCTTTGTTTGAGTGGTGCAAATCAACCGGTTGATGGTGTTGTCTCAATCAACCGGGCACAAGGTAGACAGCCCCAAATTTTAAGATTGGATTGACTTGAAGTGTGAGATGTATACTCTCTTCATCCATTTTTAATTGTCGTTCTCACTTCTCATCAAAGAGTTAAACATACTCAAACTTTGACTAAACATATATAAAAAAATATTAATATTTTTAGTACATAATTAGTATCATTAGATAATCATTGAATCTATTTTTATAATAAATTTACTTAGAAATATAAATATTGTTAATATTTTTTATAAATCTAATACAGGCGACGGCGACCACAACAGGGTATCGTCTCGTCCTTCCTAGAGGCTGGAGCCTGGAAGCATCATTTTGGTGAACCAGTTAGATTTAAGTACATGTGAAACAAAACTGTAATTATGACGTTTAAGTATGCGTATGTTAGTCTTCGCGTCCTTGTGTAATCCACCTCCATATGTGTACGGTGTACCACAGTACCAAAGCTCAGACATCCCTGATGGGTCCAAAATTCACCAAACCTGCTATTCCAAATTCAGAAGATGAAGTGAGCAGTACGTCAGGAAGGAAAAAAAAACACATCTAAACCTGCAGATTTCTCAGTACTCATAATTATGAGGATTCTTGTAGCATTCAAAGCTAAGCACTCCATCAAAATATGTTCAGCTTGCCCTCACACCAACCTGATTGATCCAAAATCAACCAAAACATAGTGCCTCAAACTCAGAAGATGTTGTAATTGAGATAAAATATTAAAAATACGGAAAATCTTGAGGTTTTGCATTCTATTATGTCAGAATGCATAAGTATATCATCCAGCATCTTGACATACAAATTTGTAGAGCCCATAAGCCGTACAACATACAGGGGTAGCATTACATGTACACACAACATAGGAGTACATATGAGTAAAATGAATCCTCTTGAGTCGTCAACAATTGTAACACGGTTAAGTGTTGAGATTCTGGAACAGCTCAGGCAGATGGGCATTCGTGAGCTTGGTCCGTTTTGTGATCTCACGCTGCTTCTTTTTGGGCTTAGCCTTGGGTTTCACGCCATTGATCTGGGCAGCTGCTCGTCGTTTGGCAGTATTGGTCATGGGCTTGAAACCGTTTTTCTGTAGCTCCTTCTCTATGTCGACCATGTCACGTGGTAGCTCTATTTCACGGAAGAGCTGCTTCAGGTCATCATCAACCTTGATCTTCGCTTTTGGATCATTAGGGTATACAATGTCCTCCTGGGAGTCCATGTTTGATAACAGCCAAACCTCACCTGCAGCCTTCAGAGCCTAGAGCACAGAAAATACTCAAAATTATGCAAATATGTTTAAATATAAATAGTAGAACATTCAGCTTGGATGGTCAAGTACACTGGTGGACATTGGACCACCAACAAAATAAAATATTAGGTAAACTACATCAAACACCTCATTAGCACAGACAGCACAACAGATGTCTAGGGAAGGCAATACATGGGCTCACTGACTAAACTCAGCCACACTGGGTACCTTTGTGATTATAGAGCATGTGGAGTTATTATTTTAGCAGCATTGTTGCTGCTAACTAGTTGGGCACCTTTAAGAACAGTGTCTGCATCACATTGTGTTCAGAAACATCTCAATTATCTGACGAGGAGAGTTAGGGTCACCTGCAAATCTTCTAATACATTTGGATATGCATCCTTGACTTCCACAACAGCAAGACCTTCAGGGAACTTCCTAATCAAAACAAGCAGTTGATCTTTTCCCTTCAGGTCATGCTTGGACTGCACAAATACGAACACCAAATCAACACATGAGATCTCAGAAGTCAGAACTAGTTCAACTGACAAACTACACAACTCTTTAGACTATAACTCACATAATTCCGATACAACATATTTAATCAATTATAGATTGCTTTCATAAGTTACAGTGTGCAAGTCAGATGGTACGGGAGGTGACTAGGACCTAGGTCCTAGGCAGCTAGACCCAGAGCCTCAACTTATGGCAGGACGCAGTTGCAAGTAGCAGGGAAGACGAAGGGAGCCAGGTACAGAAGGAGAGAGTTAAGGAGAAGAAGCTGATGGCTGCATCGCCTATGCCTAGCCTGCCAACTATGCCAAAGTTGCAGCAGACGGATGGCCACCTTTTAAAACAAATAACTATAACAGAACCCCCGCAT
This sequence comes from Miscanthus lutarioriparius, assembly GCA_904845875.1. Lineage (NCBI taxonomy): Eukaryota > Viridiplantae > Streptophyta > Magnoliopsida > Poales > Poaceae > Miscanthus > Miscanthus lutarioriparius. Next base: position 13,514,014 of record CAJGYO010000012.1, read on the forward strand.
GTGTCAACTGGAGAATTTAGATGACTAGGACAGATAGTAAAAACATTCCACATGAAAATGTAGGGATGACAAGTGATTTCCAGTTCTGTAGCTACTAATCAAATGATTCAGAATTGGCTAAGGTTCTCGAAAGAGAGCAAAAACGATCACTCGCATAGAAAGTATTAACAAATGGGTAATTCAAATTAATTATGAACAAAAATAAGCACAAATTAATTTACCTTGTAAGAGAAACGCCTCCCATCATAACTTACTTTGGGGTTGTTTCTCAAGCTGTCAAAGACAGCTTTATTACCATGGATATCAACATAAGTTGCTTCATTTATCTGCTCTGCAGTAAAAGCTTGTCTTGTCTGCAAATTCAGAAGATACAACAATTGGGATTCACAAACTAGATGCAGCATCAAAATACATAATGAGAGTTTGGATGATATTTGTTTTGCTGTCCCTGGTGAGGATGTCAGTAGCTTCTACCACTATGTACAAGATTAGTCAACCATAGTAGAAATCATTGCAGGGTCATTCTAATCTTTTAAACATTGGGCTGAAATGCTTAATTCTAGTAAGGGCAAAAGTAACCAAAACATTACATTCAAGTCTGTAAAGGTGTGTAGTCATATAACACTCGACAATTCATATGCAACATGCATGCAAATATAACCACCACAGTATTTCTTACCTGTCACTACATACCAACTTAATCTATTCCGGAAATTTCACTATATATTGCAAGGGCTTAATACAGAATAAGCAGCATATAAACATTCTAGATTACAGGCTATACATAGCAAGATTTACAATCTAACATGTGAAAGAAGGTATACAGGCAATGCTAGAAATAGGATCAAAACAGGATGGACCACTGCATCTTATACCCTTTAACAAACAACAATATCAATAACGAGTTAACAGAAAAAGCATAAAAGCCTGAAGTAATATCTACTGAGTCAGGGTTTCAATAAACAAAAAATTGTGGAATAAAAACTGAATTAGAATGAGGATTTGCATGATCAATTACACTTTGTGAGGCCAGAAGGGAGGAATCATCTCTTGAATTTGCAGTAATATGAAAAGATAAATGGAAGAAATCTGTAGCATAGCGATAAAATACCTTGTAAAGCAGTTCGATGACAAGTTTGATCTGTGCTCCAACAGGAGATTTCCTAATCGAATTGATGTGCTGCAGCCTTTCTGTATCATTTGAAAACTTAATAGGTTGTGATGGTCGTGCTGAAACGTTGGGAGCATGTGCTGGTTGGGCCCTGTGCTTTGGCTTTGAGCTCGAAGCAGCTATGCTCGCCAAAGATGACTGGCATCTCTCCTGCTGTTGCTTAAATCTGGAGAGGCTATCCTTGAGATCCATCTGCAAAAATGACATGCTCATAAGCAAAAGGCAGATAAACAAGTACAAACAGCTTCATGCGCAAGAAAAATAATAGTCCGATAGAATGATCCGGTGTTCTTAACAAGGCCAAATTAATCATTTGCCTATCAGTTGGTTGTTTCTCAAGGATCTGACATCAAATAGATGTCTATTTCGGTATTTTCCTCCTCCCACCCCATCTTCTTGCTCCTTAGCGCTCATGGCACCACCTCTGCTGCGCTTAGCCAGGAACGAAGCACCGGCCGTGCTACGCAACTTGCCAAATCCCAGTACCCGGGCGCCTTCCAGACACCTAACCCTAGAACCGCCCCCGGCCGCCGGACGGAGCTCCAGACCCGCTGAACCCCGCATGAAAACCGAGGTAACTTACCCGGTAGCAGCGTCCGTGCGCCCCCGCTCGTCTGAGGCCGCGCGGATGGAGCGGACCGTGCTCCCCGCCGCCGGGACGGTGGTGCTCAAGCGCTCTCCGGCAGGCAGGGCGCAGATGGGGGGAATCGGCTTGAGAAGAAATGAGACGAGACTTTTTTTTTTTTTTGGATTGCGAAGTAAAGACGACTAGAAGAGACTACTTGAGAACTGAGGCTGATATGCGGAGGGCGGAGCCACATAATTGAGGGACCTATGTGTAGGCTGACACTGGGCCGTTTTTCTGTGTGGGCTTTCCTGTGTGGCCGTATTCTGGCAGGGATTTCTCTCTTATGGCAACTGGCGAGAGGTCCAGCGGATGAGGCGCAGGCGGAGGACGCACGGGGCGGCGCGGGCGGCATGGCGGTGGAGCGCAGGGAGCTCGCCGGCGAGCTGACCAGCGGAGGAGGCGCGACCGCGCGGGGAGCTCGCAGGCGGACGACGCGCGACTCGCGCTCGCGGAGCGGAAGACAGATCAGCTTCTCTCGTAACAAATCACCAGCCAACTCGAAGGAGATGCGAAAGAAAAAAATATATAAAAAAAAAGACCAACGGCAACGGGCCTCGTCTGTCAGAGTTAATCCCATTTTTGATGGCTTGGTCGTACCAAACAAAACGGGTCGGTCCGTCCCTTCTAAAAAAAATAGAATCGCCTCGTCATCTTACAAACCATAAACTGGACTATCTTTTGCTCAAAAAAAAAATGGACTTCTCACCCCACCTTGTCTTCGAACAAAACACTACCTTAGAGTATCTCCAACAGCTCATCAATATACCTCATCTCACTAAGTATCGATGGCCACCAATAGTGTTTTTTTAGATTTATTGGAGAAGATGTTTTATAGATTATCAAAAGTCTCCACCAATATATAGGACCCACATGTCCGATTATATATTTTTTCTTTCCTTTTCTCACTCAAAGTCGTCTTCTTCCTACAGCAAGTCCACGACGTCTTCTTTTTCTCCCCGCGGGAGGTGGCAGCGGTGGCCATACAGGCACTTGCGACCAGCCCCGACCACCGCCACACCAAGACGAAGCCCCGCTTCGGCCACCGACACGCCCACCCCCTACCCTCCTCCACCTCTAGCTAGCCCAAAGCCATCGATGGCACCTCCTTTCCTCCGCCCCTCTGCCTCTGGCTATGGCGCCCTTATTTTCTTCGAGCCACGCCTTCTCATTGACCTCCTCCACCGAGCTCCAGCTGGTCATGGCATGGCGACCGAGTTCAGATTTGAGAAGACCTAGGCAGCCTCCCGCCCCATGCTACAAGCTCAACTAGCACGACTTCGCCGACGACGCCCAAGCAGCTTGTAGCGAGTGGCTCGTGATGCGGAGGTTCATGTGGCCATGGCCATATGCGGAAGAAGGTGAGTTATGGAGGGAGGCGGCCACGGATATAGTGTGTAGGAAGAAGAGGAGGTAGTTATTGTGGGCCCTAGTCTATTGGGGAGATACAACTCCTTAAGTTGAGGGGAGCGAGGGATTTTTTTGTGGCCATCAAAAAAAAAGAGGCTACTGGAGCACGAAAATTGATCCATTTCCCCCAATATGACAGTTTAATGGGGACGAGAGGTCTTACCGGGGAACTGATGAAGATGCTCTTAGAGCAACTTAGCGACCTAGCATTAAGCAGTAAAAAATACAATATTTTCTCTCTCCTCACCAGTCACCATAACCTTCGCCCTGCTCCTGCCACTACCGTGGGCTCTTTTCCTCGTCGGGGATCACCCTGAAGGATGACGCCTCCTACTCCTCGTTGGCTCATTGCTACAGGGGACGAGGAACTGCTTGAGAGTCGAGATGTTGGCTACGCTCTTGCAGACATCGGGGATCAGAACTAGGGGACTGAGCCTTAGTGAATCGAGGGAGCTCAGTTGTTAGTGAGTGCCCCAACTTGGATTAGAGGGTAGTGGCAACACTCGATAGTCGACACCATGAGAAAAATCTAGTTGTTTGGTGATACGACTCACAATGTCACCTTGCACGTGTTGGGTTAGTTGGCGAGCCAGAACCTATATCAATGGTGGTTAGGTACAACCTTGCTACAACGTCACCACCATCAACCTCCATTCACCCTAGGTGACTTGGGATTACCTCCGCAACTTTAAAATTTTGTAATGACAACAACGATTGTGTTGGATTCATTGTTTAGGTTGAGCACCAAATGCCTACTCCCTCCGTCCTGTAACGTAGTGTGTTCTAGCATTCAAAATTTGTCCTCATATATAATGCAATCTAGAGTAAAAAACTAATTTTACATTAAATACTTTCCGTTTATCAACCAATCAACATTAATCACGTTGATGATAGCGTCTGATTAGGAAATGAAATAAGGTTACATACGTCTTTTATGTTCTCTCATAATTTGTCTTAAAATTCTTAAAATACACTATATTACAGGACAGAGGGAGTATGCAACAATTGTTGGCATGTCCGCTTTTGCTTAAGCTTGATGAAACGCCTAAGAGATGTACTACGGCTTAGTGACTTACCCCAAAATGTGCCAAATATGAGAAGATCCTCTTTCATCAATCAGTGTGTGAAAGTGCATCTAGCCCTTTAGTGGGTTTTGGATGATTGAATGACAACGTGATTAAAGGTCTAATCCGTTTGCTAAGTGTAGACAGATAATATGTTATTTCATAGGCACTTAATAAAAGCCAAAATGATGTGTTGTTGTATAAACAATCTAGTTCAAGCACAAGACAACAATACAAATAGAATTCATGCAAAGGCTTATTTATTGTGGGATTTCCATATACTATGTGAAAACAAGCTTGTAAGAATTAATTAATGAGACATAAGGGATTGCATATGGAATGGCCTCATATTTGAAGCTTGCTAAATTAAAATGAAAAAGATAATAATACATGAATGGATTATTCGACACAAGATGTGAGTTGATGGCTTGAGATGGTGAAAATAGCAAGGAAAGGCTTCGAGGTACTAAGCAAGGATGAAGGGTAAGCGACGGCTTGGCGGCCGAAAAACCTAGCTAGGGTGAAGAAGGAAGTACTTGCATTTAGTTGATGTACTAATCAAGCTATGATGGTCATATTAATGTGGAGGATCAAATCATTATTAGAGTGTTTGATGGAAGTGACTTAATACATTTGGGATTATTCAAAATTGATGAATGAAATCAAGTCACGTGCTCAAGATGGCTATGCTCAAGTGAAAAGATCAATATCAACATGTTGGCACTCTCACTTGATGAAGAGTGGAATACATGGCTTCGGTTGAAAAAGATCAACTCAAAAGGTTTAAATTCGTTATACTTTTAAATTTGAGTTAATAGAAATGTCGTACTAATAAGAGGGATGCATCATGTTGATAGATAATGTTTCATAAGTGCTCAAGCCAACCCATGTGAATTTTGAGTATTTGAGAGACAAAAGAGCTAATCTGTTTTTGCTGGTCTGGTCCGGTATTGATACCGGACATGTCCGGTATTTGCCCAGCAATGGCAATTTTGTTGATCTCGGGTTGGTTCGTCGGGAGTTCCGGCAATGGTCAGGAGTTCCGACGTCTCTCACTTAACTAATTTAGATGATTCACTGTCCTGGTCATACCGAACGAGTCCGGTATGGACGACCAGAGGCCAACGACTAGTTTTCAAATGCCTTGAGGGTCGGGAGTTCCGATGTGAGTCGGGAGTTCCGACACCTCACAAACTTCAACTCAGATACTTAGTTTTCAAATATGCTGAGGGTCGGGAGTTCCGGCATTCATCGGGAGTTCCGACGCCTCACAACACCACTGTAACTCAGTTATCGTTGGGGCAGTGTAAGTCATACCGGACATGTCCGGTATGGCAACGGCTATAAAACGGCTAGTTTTTTCAAGGGGGCTATAAATACTCCCAAGCCTCCACTTTTGAAGGTTGTTGATTCTACCGATATACACACACACATTTTTTGAGCCTTGCCAACTCTCCCAACCCTCTCTTAGTGAGTGATTGATCAAATTTGCCAAATCAAATTATGGGTTGAGTGAAATTTAAAAAGGAGAGCAATCCAACCACTTGAGCACTTGAGCATATTGTCAATCTCATGATTTGTATTTGTTACTCTTGGACTCTTTGGTCCTAGACGGTTAGGCGTCGCCGGAGAGCACCCGAGAGATGGTGTGCCTCAGAAAGTTTGTAACGGTCAATCCCGCCGCCTCGGAATCAACTAGTGGAAGGAGGAAAAAGAGTTGGAAAAGACTCCGGCTAGAGTGACATTCGTGGTACCCTCTAGGGCTGACCTTTGCTGGGTCGCCCGTAGCCCCCTCAACGGAGAGTAGGACTCGAACGAGTCCGAACTTCGGTAAAACAAATATTGTGTCTCAATTCGCATTTCATTTGATATTTGTGTTGCTCCAGCTCTTGCGCATGTTCTCTGTGTATATTGTCATCTCTAGTAGGTGCCTGCAATTTGGTTTGAAGATAGAAATCGAAAGGAGCAAGTTTGGGGCTGATCTGCAGAAATCGTGTATACCGAACACGTCCGGTATTCATACCGGACACGTCTGGTATTAGAGCTCCGGGCTAAATATTATTTGATTTCTGTTCTAACTTTGTGTTGCAGGGTTGTAGCTTTTAGATATATTCTTTATACCTTGTTTACTATGTGGCTAACTTTTAAGGGGTGGTATTACTCTTAATCCTTTTCTAACTGTTTCCGCATTTAAAGGTGTTAATTATCAGAAATGCCTATTCACCCAGAGGCCAACTGCTAGTTTTCAAATGCCTTGAGGGTCGGGAGTTCCGACGTGAGTCGGGAGTTCCGATGGTCGGAAGTTCCGGCATGCGTTGGGAGTTCCGACACCTCACAAACTTCAACTCAGATACTTAGTTTTCAAATATGCTGAGGGTCGGGAGTTTCGGCATTCATCGGGAGTTCCGACGCCACACAACACCACTGTAACTCAGTTACCGTTGGGGCAGTGTAAGTCATACCGGACATGTCCGGTCGGTATGTATACCGGACGTGTCCGGTATGGCAACGGCTATAAAACGGCTAGTTTTTTCAAGGGGGCTATAAATACTCCCAAGCCTCCACTTTTGAAGGTTGCTGATTCTGCTGATACACACACACACATATTTTTTGAGCCTTGCCAACTCTCCCAACCCTCTCTTAGTGAGTGATTGATCAAATTTGCCAAATCAAATTGTGGGTTGAGTGAAATTTAAAAGGAGAGAAATCCAACCACTTGAGCACTTGTGCATGTTGTCAATCTCATGAATTGTATTTGTTACTCTTGGACTTTTTGGTCCTAGATGGTTAGGCGTCGCTGGAGAGCACCCGAGAGATTGTGGTGTGCCTCGGAAAGTTTGTAACGGTCGATTCCACCACCTCGGAATCAACTAGTGGAAGGAGGAAAAGGAGTTGGAAAAGACTTCGGCTAGAGTGACCTTCGTGGTACCCTCTAGGGCTGACCTTTGTTGGGTCGCCCGCAGCCCCCTCAACGGAGAGTAGGACTCGAACGAGTCCGAACTTCGGTAAAACAAATATTGTGCCTCAATTCGCATTTCATTTGATATTTGTGTTGCTCTAGCTCTTGCGCAGGTTCTCTGTGTATATTGTCATCTCTAGTAGGTGCCTGTAGTTTGGTTTGAAGATAGAAATCGAAAGGAGCAAGTTTGGGGCTGATCTGCAAAAATCGTGTATACCGGACACGTCCGGTATTAGAGCTCTGGGCTGAATATTATTTGATTTATGTTCTAACTTTGTGTTGCGGGGTTGTAGCTTCTAGATATATTCTTTATACCTTGTTTACTCTGTGGCTAACTTTTAAGGGGTGGTATTACTCTTAATTTGGAGTTTTCATTTTGGAAACTCCATTTTCTAATTATTTCCGTATTTAAAGGTGTTAATTATCAGAAACGCCTATTCACCCCCTCTAGGCGATATCATAGGTCCTTTCAATTGGTATCAGAGCAAGGTTCTCACCTAAAGCTTCACCGCCGTAAGAAAAGGATGTCTACGCCTATCGAGTTGGAGCCGGTACTTCTCTAAAAAGATGGTTCAAACTTTTTACCTTGGTCAATACATGTACTCAATGCTTTTAGAGATATTAGTCCTCTTGTTGAGCATATTATAGATGCAAGCATACCTCTTTCTATAGTTGATTGGAGCAACTACAAAAAATTGTCAAAAGAGGAAGAGATATGCGTGCAACTCAATGCTCAAGCTATTAATATTATTTTGAGTACATTGAGTGCAGTGGTTCAAGATGAGGCAATCTTCAATGGACAACCACCTCCAGAGAGTGCTCATCTCATTTGGACTAGACTTTTTGATTTATATGGAAAATCCAAATGTGATGATGCACTTGAGATTAAGTCAATAAAAAGTATGTCCATTATGTCTTCATGCAGCGAAGAAGCCTCACAAGACCTCAAGAGCACCGAGCCGGAGCAAGAAGTGCAAGCAGCGCATGATTTGTTGTCTGCCTGCACGTATGCCTACCGGACATGTCCGGTATGGCCGAGGCAGCAGAGCAGCAAGCAGCTGTTTGCAACGATGCTCAAGCCCGGTGGCGACCAAGTTATGAGTCAACCTCAGTATCTCATGATACTCATCACTTATGTCTCATGGCCAAGAAAAGCAAGAAGAAGAGTAACAAGAAAGATCAAGAGAAAGAGAAAGCACAAGTGGATGATCAAGATAAGAGTGATGTTGAAGTTGAAGACAACTACAACCTTGATCATCTCAACCGCAAGGACAAGTTCATCATCATAAAGATAGTTGAAAAGAATGATGAGCTTGAAGAAGAGATTGAGAAGCAAGAGCAATCACTTCAAAAGCAAGAATTGTTTCTCATCTCTAAGATGGAAGAACTAAGGGCTCTAAGTGAAAGGTATGAAAAATTATCAATTGAGCATGCTTTAGTTACTAACTCCTCTTCTAGTGTTTCACAACTAGAGAAAAAAACTTTGAGCTCAAGGCAAGGCTAGATGAACTATCAAGCAAGTATATTGTGCTACAAGCAAACTATGTTCATCTAAAGTGCTCTCATGATGAAGTAGTAGAATCAAGCATCATGCTTGAGGTGGCTCATGAGGTTGTGATCACATCGATAAAATTTTCTCAACCTCTCACACATTCACTCACTAGTACACCATCTCAATTAAATATTTCTTGTACTAATGAATATGCTCCTCAAGCAAGCCAATCTTCGATTGAGCTAAATCTCATAGAATACATAGAGCTCAAAGAAGAGGTGGAAAGATTAAAGAAAGATGTGATTCGGTTGAAGGGTAAGGAGAGAGCACAACCTTCTCAAGATAACCGTGATAACATGGTGAAGAAGCTTGAGAAGGGTTCAAACCTTGTTTCCTCCAAAACCCAACAAAAGAATCACATCTCAAGCAAGGCCAACACAACCAAGAGCAAGAAACATGGAAAAAGGTTATGCTATGGTTGTGGATTATATGGACATGAGTGGGCTATGTGTCCACATAAGAGTTGGGACGACAAGTGTGAAGCGGCCGAACAAAAGGCCTCAAACAAGTTGGCCAACCAAAAGAAAAATGATGGACAAAGCGCTTGTCTCATGAGCAAGAAATTGGGACATCCTATCAAGAAATGCCCAATGTACCAAGAGGCAAGAAAGGAAGCTCAAATTGCAACAAGAAGATGCTATGGATGCAATGAGATGGGCCACAAGGTTGATAGATGTCCATACAAGCAAAACAAGCATAAAGCAAACAAAGGCCACATATGCTATGCTTGTAAGGGAAAGGGGCATTTAAGCTATGAATGTCCAAATGGTAACACTCCTAAGCCAAACACATTTGGTTATAATGATATGTTTAGGAAGACCACAAATGGAGTTAACACTAGCAAGGTGATATGTTCACCACAAACTAGTGCTAAAGCCATTTGGGTGCCTAAGCACTTGTTGACTAACCCAAAAGAACCCAACAAGAGTTGGGTACCAAAGTGTGCTTAGGTTAATGATGTAGGTACTTGGTGATGAGATGAAGGCTTTGGGGTGGTTGAGCAAGCAAATTGATAATATCCACTGAATCTATCAACCAATTCTTATCATAATCTCTTATATGGTTGACCTAAAGATAATTTAATGAATATATCATTTACTTCATCTTCACCATTGGTAACAAGTACCTAAACCTTATAGAATAGCCACTTTATTTGTTTTGTGCTCAATGACTCACAGATAGGCATATTTGTGAAAAAATAAAAGTGGCTAATTAGTTTTACTTGATAATTATCATGTTTACCATATGGTGCTTTTAATAGTTCTCTAGTAGAGCAATTCATTTGTTGAGATGTAGGTATACAATAAATAATAAAGCTAAACAAAGAACCACAAGCAGCGAGTTATTTGTTTCTATCCTGCACCTATCGGACGTGTCTGGTATTACTATCGGACATGTCCGGTATGGCCAGGGACAAAGAGAAAATGTTTCTGTTCTATGTATTCCGGACATGTTCGGTATACCTACCGGACGTGTCCGGTATTGCAGGAACCAGAACACTAATAGAATTATAACTGAGTCTTTGATCCATATATTTTCATATATCCTCAATTTACTCAGAGGCTTGTGATTTACCAAATCCAAGTGAATTATGAGCATCTATTGAACTTAAATTTAAATATGACAAATTATTTGGTTATGGTTCAAAAATAGAAAATTGACTCTCAAATTCTTAAAAGAATAAAGTGCTAGTTGAAAGTTATTCAAATTACTTAAAGCACTTATTTAGAGGGAGCTCAGTTTCTATTTTGCACCTTTGTGGACTAACAAATTTATCTAGCATTCTTTGTAGTCCTTTAGATGAAAATGTATCTAGCATGATTATTTGGCAATTAAGGTCAACATAAAGATTATCATGCTATGTATCTTCTTAGTGGTATTCTTGTGGGCTCAAGACAAAGGTATGTATTTATATACATGCATTGTAAGTGCATGTAAGGCCCTTTATATGTTAGAATGTGCATTTATGTGACATAGGAGAGATGTTTTTCAAAACCTATAACTAGCATGTGTAGGTGGTGTGAATTTGAAAAACTATTTGAATCTTGGTCTTTGTGACCTAGCCTTGTCATGTGATAATTATAGCTCTCCTTGATTGTTTGATTGGCTAATTACACATGACATGGCTTTCTTAAGTCCACAATCTACTATGTCTCTCAATATCTCTCTCAAGCAAGCGAAATCATGTTTATGCCAAATATTTGAAAAAGAGAAAATCAATTTATGGCATTAGATAAGAAAAGTGACGATATTCTGTTTGGATCAAGATTATATACCTTTTGGACTAAGAAATAATAGAGAAGGGGATTGGAAGAGAGAAAACACCTTTTGGAATAATTTGGGCTAGCCCGCGTATACTGGACGTGTCCGGTATGCTACCGGACGTGTCCGGTATGAACGGGGCTATAAGACAGAGCGTACCCTTTCGGCCAAGACAGTTTTGTCTCTTTCCAACCAACCCAGCCGATGCCCTCCTCCTCTCCTAGGGTGACCGAGGATTTCACCAAGAAAAGGGAGAGAGGAAAATTGCACTGGAGAAGGCTTGCGTCAAGGTTGAAGGCCCGAGGATTTGGAATTCACATCGCTTTCTCGTCTCTTCTCTCAAGGTACCATAATCCCGGACCTCGTCCGATCTACATGGTTAGAGCATGATTTTGAAATTCCTTCGATCAATATGCTGCATTGGTGATCTAGAAGCAATGCCCAAAGTTTGGAATTGATCCGTGATGGTTTGAATCCAGGGAACCTGGTTAGGGTTGCTGGGAACGCATACCGGACATGTCCGGACGTGTTTGGTATGACCCAGCAGAGCAGGCCCTCTGCTTCCCTTTGATTCAATCCAATTTAAGAATTATTTATTAGGCTTAGCTTCTTTTGTATCTACGTTTTGCAAACCTATTGACAGTGGCGTGTCAAGATGATTGTAAAACCATGGATAAAATAGTCTACGTCTAATTGCAATTTGAGATCAAGTCTTGGGCATGTATCTAAAATTTATTGCAAATCTTTGGATACAGGACAGCAGCCATGAGTGGAAGACTGGAGCCTAGGTCCAAGCATAGGCATGATCTAGCACTAGAGAAATATAAGAAGGCAAGACAGGAAATGCATCCTGGATTCAAGCCGACCAGCAGGAGGTCTACCAGAGCTGCCTCTAGTGCAACACCTCAGTATGCAGAGGGGTTAGGGAGCTCTTCTTCTAACACTGATACTGATGAGTTCAGAGTGGAGCCTAGAGAAGATAGAAAGAGGAAGAGCACTGACAGAGGCTTAGAAGGTGACAGCTTAGATGAGGAGCAGGAGATTGAGGAGGAGGAGCTAGTACCTCCATTTCAGCCCCAGCCTGGTCAGGGTATGCACTATGGTCTTCTTAAGACACGTCTACCCAATGTGCCCTCTTATGTTTCTAGAGTTGACTACAGAGGAAAGGGCATGACCAGGAAAGCCAGAGATGAGAGAAGAGTAGATCCGAGAAGCTTACCTAAGGTTTAGTTTGATCACCGCTTCCAGACAGCCTTTCACATGGACTTCTACTCTAGTGTGATTCTCACCAGGAACCCTATGGTAGCCAAATCTCGAGTGGATAGACTGACAGTATGTTAGAGAGTTGCAGAAGGCCTCAGTTGATCATGCTATTGCCATTTGCCAACAAGACAAAAGTTTATGAGATCATGGAGTTCTAGCATGACTAGAACACAGAGGTGGTAGCTCAGTTTTATGCTACTCTATTTGTTGAGGAGGACGAGAGGTGGATGCACTAGATGCTTGAGGGCTAGTGGTACAGTGTTGATTATGATGCTTTTGCCGCCCAGTTTGGCTTCTCAGAGGATGATCTCTAGAGGGATAATATTCACATAGAACAGGTACTCCCTCCAGAGCAGCTGGCCTACATGTACCCATCAGGAGGTGAGAGAGGAGCAGTGGGCAAGGTTCTAAGTCTTCACCCTACTTATAGACACCTGGATAGAATATTCAGGAAGACCATTGATTACAAGGGTGGAGATAAGGGAAACATCACAGATTACTAAAGGAACCTGCTCCATAGGATGGCACCTGATGCTCGGCCCTTCAACGTTTTTTACTTTATCTGGTGTGAGATCCGGAGTGTAGGTGAGAGGCCCTCAAGGGCTATGTGGATTTGCTTCTTATATCATGTATATGATTGAGCAGGTCACAGAGCACACATTCGAGTATGGCAAGATTCACATGGCCCTAAAGATTGTTGTAGACTTGCCTGAGATGGGAATACCTCTAGTAGGTCTAGGGGAAGCAGGTGTTGCAGCTATGGTAGATGCACCTGCAGGTGGTGCACCAGCAGGAGGAGCTTCCCCTTCACCACATGGTTCTCACTCATGTTCTTATTCATGTCGTGGCAGTCCTCCCTCGCCTATCCGTAGGTTCTTCAGTTCCATCTTTGGGATGTGCCGGGACATTTAGGTTAGGCAGTGGGGCATTGAGTCTAGGCAGAAGAAGGAGAGGGAGGCTAGGAGGAAGGACACCAGGACTCTAAAGCAGTTAGCTACCAGATTTGAGCTTGATCCTCCTAGGTCTCCACTGTCGGATGGCACAGTCTCAACAGCTAGTGAGCCAGAGACTAAGGAGCAGCAGTAGGCCAGATATGACAGACAGTTTGCTAAGTTCTTTCAAGGAGGCGCCTTAGGAGCAGGCACAGCAGCCACGCCCTATTGTGGGAGGAGATGGGTTCTGCCTTCTGGCAGGACATCTTCGGCAGTGACCCCAGGTACTCTACCAATGACTACGGCTTTGGTGCTCCAGGACAAAGTTCTTCTCGCCCACCTGGTGCTTCACTCTTAGACGACATGGGCGATGGTGATGGCGATGAGTGATGTCAGAGATTAGATACAGCTTGTAGCCCCTTTGACCTTTGTGGTGATAGATGACAAAGGGGGAGAGACTGATTAAAGCTTCAGGATATTTGCATCTTTTGCTTATCTTTATACTTGAAGATATGTACTGCAGGCTATAGTTTTTGTTTTTGAGCTTCATTGATGTATCTTGGGTTTGAGATAGATTGTATCATGTGAGAGATGAGACTTATTTTTGCTTTATCTATGTATCTCTTGAGACATGATCTTTTTTAATATATTAGTGGCTTGTGGACTTGAAAAAATATGTAATGAGTGCTATGTGTGACATACATGTGTTGTATTTATTTTCATAAGGACTATGCATGCTAGAATGAAAATATTTAATGTGATGCCTTTATATATTTATTCTTGTGTGATATATTTTGTCATATGCATCACGATTTTACTTTGTCACACATACATGCACCCCACGGATGCAATGATTTAGGGGGAGTCTCCTATATATTTTAGTATGTGAAATTGACATTTGAGGTCATTTTGTGAATTCTAATCATAAGCACATATTAAGGGGGAGCCTCTCATAAATCATTGAACCCTAAAGCTTAAATGTTTATATTCTTTTGTAAGCTTTAATCAAGTTGTCATCAATCACCAAAAAGGGGGAGATTGAAAGTGCATCTAGCCCTTTAGTGGGTTTTGGATGATTGAATGACAATATGATTAAAGGTCTATCCCGTTTGCTAAGTGTGGACAGGTAATAGGTTATCTCACAGGTACTTAATAAAAGTCAAAATAATGTGTTGTTGTATAAATAATCTAGTTCAAGCACAAGACAACAATACAAATGGAATTCATGCAAAGACTTATTTATTGTGGGATTTCCATGTACTATGTGAAAGCAAGCTTGTAAGAATTAATTAATGAGACACAAAGGATTGCATATGGAATGGCCTCATATTTGAAGCTTGCTAAATTGAAATAAAAAAGATATACATGAATGTATGAGTCAACACAAGATGTGACTTGATGGCTTGAGATGATGAAGATAGTAAGGAAAGGCTTCGAGGTACTAAGCAAGGGTGAAGGGCAAACGACGGCTTGGCGGTCGAAGAACCTAGCTAGGGTGGAAAAGGAAGTACTTGCATTTAGTTGAGGTACTAATCAAGCTATGATGATCATGTTAATATGGAGGATCAAATCACTATTGGAGTGTTTGATGGAAGCGACTTGATATATTTGGGATTATTCAAAATTGATGAATGAAATTAAGTCACGTGCTCAAGATGGCTATGCTCAAGTGAAAAGATCAATATCAACATGTTGGCACCCTCACTTGATGAAAAGTGGAATACACGGCTTTGGTTGAAAAAGATCAACTCAAAAGGTTTAAATTCGTTATACTTTTAAATTTGAGTTAATAGGAATGTCGTACTATTAAGAGGGATGCATCATGTTGATACATAATGTTTCATAAGTACTCAAGCCAACCCATGTGAGTTTTGAGTATTTGCGAGATAAAAGAGCTAATCTGTTTTTGCTGGTCTGGCACCGGACGTGTCCGGTATTTGCCCAGCAATGGTAATTTTGTTGATCTCGGGTTGGTTCGTCGGGAGTTCCGACGTGAGTCGAAAGCTTCGATGGTCGGGAGTTCCGACAATGGTCAGGAGTTCCGACGTCTCGCGCTTAACTAATTTAGATGATTCACTATCCTAGTCATACTGGATGAGTCCGGTATTTGTCTGGTATGGATGACCAGAGGCCAACGGCTAGTTTTTAAATGCCTTGAGGGTCGGGAGTTCCGACGTGAGTCGGGAGTTTCGACGGTCGGAAGTTCCGACAGGCGTCGGGAGTTCCGACACCTCACAAACTTTAACTCGGTTACTTAGTTTTCAAATATGCTGAGGGTCGAGAGTTCTGACGTGAGTCAGGAGTTCCGGCATTCATCGGGAGTTCCGATGCCTCACAACACCACTGTAACTCGGTTACCGTTGGGGCAGTGTAAGTCATACCGGACGTGTCTGGTATGGCAACGGTTATAAAATGGCTAGTTTTTTCAAGGGGGCTATAAATACCCCCAAGCCTCCACTTTTGGAGGCTGCTGATTCTGCTGATACACACACATGTTTTTGAGCCTTGCCAACTCTCCCAACCCTCTCTTAGTGAGTGATTGATCAAATTTGCCAAATCAAATTGTGGGTTGAGTGAAATTCAAAAGGAGAGCAATCCAACCACTTGAGCACTTGTGCATATTGTCAATCTCGTGATTCGCATTTGTTACTCTTGGACTCTTCAGTCCTAGATGGTTAGTCGACGCTGGAGAGCACCCAAGAGATTGTGGTCTGCCTCGAAAAGTTTGTAATGGTCGATTCCGCCACCTCGGAATCAACTAGTGGAAGGAGGAAAAGGAATTGGAAAAGACTCCGGCTAGAGTGACCTTCGTGGTACCCTCTAGGGTTAACCTTCGCTGGGTCGCCCGCAGCCCTCTCAACGAAGAGTAGGACTCGAACGAGTCCGAACTTCGGTAAAACAAATATCATATCTCAATTCGTATTTCATTTGATATTTGTGTTGCTCTAGCTCTTGTGCAGCTTCTCTATGTATATTGTCATCTCTAGTAGGTGACTACAGTTTGGTTTGAAGATAGAAATCGAAAGGAGCAAGTTTGGGGCTGACATGCAGAAATCGTGTATACCGGACACGTCCGGTATTAGAGCTCTGGGCTGAATATTATTTGATTTCTATTCTAACTTTATGTTGCAGGGTTGTAGCTTCTAGATATATTCTTTATACCTTGTTTACTCTGTGGCTAACTTTTAAGGGGTGGTATTACTCTTAAATTGGGTTTACAATCTGCTTACTCCAGCAAGGCCTCTACTTAAGCCTACGTAGCTAAATATGGATGTCCAGACAAAAAACACAGCTCTACTAGACCCTAGAGCTCCCAATTTAGAGTGGGCAACAAAATCCACCCTCCAAGATTTTTTTATTTTTAACATTTTTGTAAACTAATTTTAAATCTAACATTGTTTAATTTTTTTTTCCAAAACTAACACTTTTGGCCGCGCCTATTGCCATGGCGCGGCGAAACGCCTCCACCGCATCAAGCATGGTGGCGCAGCGAGAGGGGTGATGTGGCGACGACAGAGGCGTTGACCGGTGATGTGGCAGGGTCTGCTGTGCCATAGCCCATGGCGCGGCAGTCCTAGGTACATATTGCCCACGAGCCGCCGCCCTCCCTCTGTCTGCCTACCCGCCTTGTCGCCGCACGCCGCCCGCCGCCCACCACGCCTGCATGCCTGCCGCCCACCACGTCGGCCACGCCACGCACGCCGGCGCGTCCCTCCCGCCGCGCCCGCACGCCACCACGATGACGACGCCCGCACGACCACGACGACGACGCACGCTGGCAGCGAGTAAGATTGATTAAAGTCCTAATTGAGTTCTAATTTTGGTTTAGGCGTTCCTGTAATTAGGTTAATTAAGATCTTGTCTTAGTATAAGTTCTAACAATTGGTATCACAGAAGCCTCTTAGCTTAATTCTTGAACCCTAAGACCTAATTAGTGTTTGGTTAAGATCTAAATAGCCTCGGATTTGTCCGATTTAAAGTTCTTTAAGACAAATCAGAATATAGGGTTTCGCTTAAGCACCGAGAAGGACGGGAGTCGAATCAACTTCAACACTAAGCTCCAGTTTTTGCCCAAATCCGAACCCTAGGAATGCAAATTACCCAAATCCGATAACAATCTCCAACCCTAAGATCAATAAGACGCTTTCACTTATCTTAAGAACTAAGATAGCGCCGTCGATCCTTCACGAGTTCGTCCGGCGACCACAAAAGGGAGCCATGTCGCCGCCCTGCTATGTGCGTGCGTGGTCTCCGCACCACGGACGCCCGCAGGTATAGAAGATGAGGGCAGCAGGTCCATACATAGAAGTTGCTTATTTTCCTAGTGAAGTTGTTTAATATGTCTATTAATGTTACTTTGAATATATACATATGCTTTTCATATTGTGTTCGTATTGCATAACAAGTGGTTCAAATTTTGCAATACTACATAATGTTAATTTGAATATTGTTAATTTGAATACTCTAACCCTTTGTTTATCAATTTGTAATAGGATGGCCCCTCCCACGCAGCACCCACTGTACCCCCTTCTTGAGGTGGAGTACGGCTGTTATAAGTACAGGTGCGAGTGCCTTCATTGTACGTAAACATTCCTATAACAAATTTGAGGTAACTAACAGTCGTTTTATTCTTATAACAGGTGGAGGCCTGAGACCCACACGTTCCACCTACCTTGCGGCGAGATGACCTTAACCATGCAAGGCATGAAGGCTATCTTTGGCCTTCGGTTGGAGGGACTTCCGGTGATAGGTATAGTTGACAACGATCACTGGAGGGAGCTGGTGGCTCAGTTCACTGGCTTTCTTCCACCGGACGATGAGGTTTCCAAGAAAAATATGTAAGCAATTGAAGCCTATTTAATACTTGCATTGCTTTCCTGCAGCCATCGGGTCTCATTTTCTTTGATAAATTTCAGGAAAAGTTTCGATGTTTCGTCGTCGTGGATCATAGAGTGCTTTGATTACTTAGACCCATAGGCTGATGAGGCTCAGATCGATAGGTTCGCTAGAGTATGGCTCTGGCACTTCCTTGGTGCTTTCCTATTCCCAGACGCCTCAGGCAACACCATCAGCTGGATCTTTCTTGACATACTACGCCAGCCGTGGGATAACATAGCGGCGTACAGCTAAGGCAGCATAGTCCTGGCATGGACGTATCGACAGCTATGCGTTGCCTACCGTCGCACCTTAGGGTATGCAAACCTTGGGGGTTGCTCCTACCTACTCCAGGTTTGGTGTTAGGAATGATGGCCCGTTGGGAGGCCCCTTGTTACTAGTTTATCGGTAAATACTTCGGTTCTCTATATTCTTTGAGGCAGTTACATATGATAAAATTATTAATGGCTAATTTATTATCGTGTTCAATGTAGCATTGGAACGGGCAGGATACACTCCCTACAGCTCTGTATATCTGGACACAAGCAGAGTTAGTTAGAGAGAATATGAGGCGCAAGTATAGGGAGTACACGGACTGTCTCAACGTCCTGACATAGCACCAGGTTACGCTCTCTTTACTATCATACACGTGTTTTGTTCGATGTACACTATACCACAACCTAACTCAATTACGAAATGTTCAGGTGCATTGGTGTCCTTGGGATGCTCTAGAGCTCTAGTACTATCTGAGTCCTGTCACTAGGGATGAGTCAGACGAGTATCGCTGCAACGTCCCTCTTATTTTCTTCCACGTGGTTGAGATTCACCTGCTCATCAGGGTTTGTAGGCAGTTTGGAAGAATGATAGGCTACCCACCACCGCTTTACTCCACCAACCAAGAATTGCATGGGTGCATTATCAATTAATAACAAAGCTATAATTCAGAGGTGTGTATGGTACAACTAACAATCGTTTTGTTGCAGGTATGACCGCAGGAAGAGATACAAGACCAAGGATTGGCGCGTGACATACAACGCGTACATCCAGTTGCGGCAGAACAGGGACCGACAGCCGGTCGATGCGGGTCCCCCACACGATCAGCACACCTTTGACGAGTACCTACGGTGGCTTCACAGGTCTACGAGGACACATATCAAGCCCCCGTACACTGAGGAGACAATTGACGAGGACGACGAGGAAGATGTGATCGAAGATGTGTACGATGTTGCCACTAGGGATGACACACAACTATAGAGAGCCCCGCTTCAAAGATACGTGGTAAGATACTCGAATGGTACAATTTGTTATCTATTTAGTATTAAGTATATGTACTAAGACTGTCCAATCGTGTTTCTATACCTAGGCGACATAATTGTCAAGGTTGTCCAACGAAGCAGCGTTTTGGCTTCACGAGTCAAGAGGGCAGGGGCCAGGCGTTCTCGAGGCTTTTGTGGAGGTAAATATAAATTTGTCTATTCCGAAAATGTTTCTTTAGTGTATATGCATTTGGGAAATGCACTAACTTTAATGTCTATTTATGCAGAAGGTGAAGAAGAGCTGCAGGAAGCTAGCTCAGAAGCGGAGCTACATGGACACTCCTTGGGTGGAACCCAATTACTCGGCGCGGTAGGGTGGCACGTCTTCTGGCTCTTTGAGGACACCAGCTGGCTCTTCTCAGCCGGTGATAGGTGCCACTTCCACAGTGCGTACACCACCACATCATAGCGTTGGGAAGGACCCTACAAACGAGGACGACGAGGACAATGAGGACGATGATGACCCCTAGGCTTCCGCATACAGCACCACCAGTGGAACAATTGGCAGCAGGATGAGATTAGCATGTCTCAGCTAGGTGGTGCCCCGCTTGGTACCCAAGGAGCCTCACAGATAGTAATAAAGGTAGTTTCTTTAAATACGTAGGCTCCATGAACTAACGATCATATAGATTATAAGTAATCATGCATATCATATACTTGTAGGGTACGAGCCGTACGCACCGGTAACGTGACCACACTGACGTTGGCTACACTCCCAATGTGTTGCCTACAAATCCAAAGAGACAGAGGCGTCCGAGGGATCCTTACACTCCTAGGACTTAGTTGGTTATGTTGAACTTATGTCGAACAAATATTGTCGTCCGAAACTTATGTCGAACAAATGTTATGTGGAAACTTGTCAACTTGCTCACGGACTCCATTTATTTGCTTCATATTCGTTTCAATGCGTCACGGCAGCACTGCCGACGAGATTAACTAGCAATTAGTTTGGGAACCGGTAGTCCCGGCGTATCTCGCCGCCGGTGGCCGGCGTCTTGACGCCCATCCTCCCGAGCTTGGTCATTGTCGTCACGAAATCACCGAAGAAGGCACCCTGGTTGGACGCGTAGTAGTCGACCATGTTGCGCGACCTCATGTTGGAGTAGAGCACCTGGTCGAGAGCCCAGGAGGCCCTTGCCGACCTGCAGGTTCCAGTAGAAGGCGTTGTTGAAGCCCACCGACGAGGGGTCGAGGAAGGCGAAGGCGTTGGGGTCGGCCGCAGTGCCGCTCACCACGGGTAAGCCGGGTCCATGGTCGCGTCATACCGATCCTCACCGACGCAGCTCCCATTCAATTGCAATTGAGGCCTTCGTTCATGCGTCCGAGGTCATCTTTGGCCAGGGTCTTGGCGCCGCGTCGTGGTCTATGGCGCGACAGACTCTACCACGTCATCGGTCAGTGCCCCGGTCATCGCCACGTCACCCCCTCGCTGCGCCACCATGCCTCGGTTATCGACATTGCATTTATTTGCGCCATGGCATTCAATAGGCGCAATTGAAAAGTATTAGTTTTAGAAAAAAATTAAACAAGTGTTAGATTTAAATTCATTACAAAAGTGTTAAAATAAAAAAAATCCCTCTTGGGCTCTCCCGAATCAGCTCACCCCTGGACCCCATCCGCCCATTTCCTCCCGCCCGATGGCGGCGCGTGCCATTTCCTCCTGTCGGCCGGTGGACCTCCCTCCCGATGCGCGACGCCTTGGCGCCTCTTCCCAATGGCGCAGCGATGGGAGCGCTCCTCAGAACTCACCGGCGGCACACGGCGGATGGTCCCTTCCCGATGATCCATGCGGCACACGATGTGGACTCTCCCCTTCTCGATGGCTCGCGATGATGCGAGCGACACTGCGGCAGGACTCCTCAACCTCCTCCGTGGCGTGGCGCGGCGAGCGCGCTCTCCTCCTTCCACGCTGGCTCGCGGAGTGGGGCGACACTGCCGCTGACTTCCTCAACCTCCTCCGTGGCTCCGGGAGCGGCTGACCACGCTTCCTCCGGCTCAGGGGGAGCAGCTTCGGCAGCTCCGCTTCCCCGCTACTGCTGTGTGGAGAGAAGGAAATGTTTGACTCAATGACGCGTGGGTCCCTCATGTCATTGTTTCATGATATGGATTTTGGGGCTTTGTTTTGGGCTGCTGCTGGAGTAGAAGAAATTTGTTGGGCAACGAAAATGGGGTTGGACACCGAAATCTAAAATGGGGGCTCTGATTTTGGGATGCTTTTGAGGGATGCTTTTACTGTTTTTGCAGTTTCCTTTGAAATAGGCCATGTTCGCTTCTCTTATAATACGTACTTTTCAACTTGTTTTTTAGTCAGAACAGTATTTTTCTCTCATAACAAATCAGTTGGAACATTATTTCGGCTTATTTTTTTAACGAAGCGAACGGGGCTATACGCCTGTAATCATTTCTTTCTAGGATTGCCACTTGTGTCAAAGGTGCTACGTACAAACTTGTAATCGGGATTGCTTTCCAATTCCTATACGCGTGGACCAGGGGCAGATCTATGTTGAGATTAGTGGGTGTAGGCCGCCCACAAAAACAAAAGAAAAGTAATTTATGGGTTATGGCTAAACTTCACTATATTTGGATCCTCACGGTAGAAATCTACATGCATCCACAGGTCAGCACGAGCGAGCGGCAGACCGGTTCAGACGTCCACTCGATTACACACACCCTCCCGTGCGGCGCGCGCACGTGTCACCTGACCCGCTCCGCGGCTGCTGGGGCCCAGCCCACGGGCCTCGTGTCTCCGGTTTCCGGTTCCGGTGATCCTAGGACGTGCACACGTGGGCCCAGGCCACGGCCGACCAGGCAGGGCCGGCCGGCCGGCCACTGGGTGGCCTCTGACCGGCAGGCTACCATCCACCACAGCTCGGCCCACAGGGCGGCAAGTCGACGAGCGATCCCAGAGGACTCTGAGCAGGTCAACCAGCAACAGCTCCACCGCGTGCGCCGCCCATTTTGCTACACGCACCAAAACAAGAAGAAATTGTGTCGTTCGTTCCGTAGCCAGCCACGCTTGCCTTCCACCAAATCCGAACAAATAAATAGCGCCAGCGTAATGGTCGCCACGCTGTCCTGGAGTACGTATGCTTGTAGCTTAGCGAGCGGCTGCTTGCCTGAATCTGCCAGAGCAAGAAATGGCACGGCTCACGTTCCGTTTGGCAGGGCTTTTTCATCGCTTTAGAGTTGTTTGGAGCCGTTTTTTATCAAATGGGATAAAGTAAAATAGCTTTACTTGTGAAGCCTCTAAAAACATGCTCTCACAGTGATTTGGGGTGAGATGGAGCCAAAAAAGTGGCTTCTCCCGGCTCCTCCTCCAGACCCCTAAAAACATGCTCTCACATGGAAGCCATTTTGCCAAACGGTTTATCAAAACCGCTTCAGCTCCACCGGTGGAACTGTTCGTGAGAAGTCAAGCCAAAAAAATGACTTCATTAGTGAAGTGAAGCCCTGCCAAACGGGGCCTTAGGGTCTGCTTAGATTCATTAGCACTAAAAATTAGCTAGCTAATAGCTGTTAATTTTTAGCTAGCTAATTTTTAGCAGGAGTCTGTTTGAATCCACCTGCTAATAGATAGTTGGACAGTGAATTAAAGATACATATGAACTAGTAAAACCTATTAACAACTCTAAACCTACTAATGCAAAGTTAGCAGCTCTCTAGTTAATAATTTATAGGTTTATTAGCAGACTTGTTTGGATCTACTATTACTAATTTTATAATTTTAGCTACTAATTTTTAGTACTAATAGATCCGAACAGCCCCACGATAACAGCTGCTGTTTTCTTGGACTAGCTAGACAAAGCGATGTGTCGTTTCCAAGCATTTTTCTTGTTTTACAAACAGATTGCTCACACCCATGCTATTGTTGAGCTGGTTTTCTATAGATATTAAAAAAAAAAAACTGGCAGCCAAGGAAAAAATACATGAAAGTTATGGACAGCTTCTTCTTGCTTTATTAAGGATTGTTATTAAATCATGTGAAATGATAGACCATTATGCTGCTGCCTCCGGTGAACACAGCTTTGTGCGCCTAGTGATACCTTTTTTTTTTTTTTTTTTGATAAGGCGCCTAGTGATACTTGCCAAGGAGGGATGGCGGAGGAAGCTTCACGGAAGCCTTCGAGCTGCTCGGGAGAGGAAAAGGATAACCGAGATGAAATCAGAAATAAAGAAAGGCAAAGGCAGTCCACGATTTTCAAACGTTGTTTTGTGCTTTATTTTAAGATAGGCATTTTGAGCTCACTTAAGTCGTGTCACATTGCCTAACTTAAAGTGCCTTTTTACAGCATGTTCGTTTGTTGGTTTTAAATCGAGAACTTATCAAATTTATAATACACGTTGTTTTTTCTATCACAATAAACCAAAGATCAATCGCGCTTTATCACCGGTAGAAACCAACCAAAAAGAAAAATTACACATTACTGGATAGAACAACCAAGAATGAGTCGTCTCGAAAAAAAAATAGGGAAACAATGAAAACGAAAATACACAGAACAGAACAAAGCACGGGTATTGATGGTCGCAAAAACAAGAAAAGAAAAAAAGGTATTGATGTGATGCTAACTTGCATAGCAGGCACCTCACCGTAACGAATCACGTACAATGAAGATTAATGCTTATTAACGTCCTTACTAAACCGGTCTTTGGCAGTAAACCTTTTTTAATCTAATTTATTTGTCAAGGCAATCTATTTATTTGATCTTGAGAGAGTATGACAATATTTTTCATAACATGAAATACGGTATATAAAATTAAATACATACACATTTGGTACGCTTTTGAACCCTACCTGGATATGGTGAATTGCAAATTTTACCAATCATTTGCGAATATCTTGTACGAATATATATTGAAATCATACCGCGTTGTGTTAGTGTCGAACATTAACAAAACTATTTGTCAATATCTATTATTTATTATCTTTTAGAGTTCCATTATGAAGCGGTTGATGCTACCGATTACAACCAAATAATGACCTTATATAAGTAGTTTGTTGATACCTACTTTGGAGTACCATCATAAAAACCTTCGATACTAGAGCCTGTTTAACCGGGCACTAATCCAAAATAAATTTTATCTTAGTTCCTCTCAATCTCTGTACAATGTAGTGGATTAAAGTGCAGTCAAATAAATCCTTGAATTTTTAATTCAAATATATATTTTCGAAAATAACTCATCGCTATCGTGTATGGGCGACGTACATGCATGACTTTCTACGTAACATCAAATAAATTGCTATAGTCCCTCTGTCCTTCTCACCATTTTTTTTTTCAAAAGTCTGTATCAACCTTTCTCATTTCTTCCCCAGACACAAAAGGATTTATATAGTTAAAGCCTTCTAGAGGCAAGTATAATAAACCACCTGAGGTTTTATTTAAATGCACATATATTCATCACGCGTCTTGAAGTGGACATCAAACAAGGCCCGAATTACATATTTGCATTCGTATACATACATAGCAGGGGCAGCAGAGTGGAGTGGGGCCCCGTTTCTTCGGTCGTGCCGATTTCCACCACCCCGCTCCCTCCGCTGTGGGTCCCACTTCCCGCGGCTCCTCCACAATCATCAAAACAGTAACCGCCCCTTCCTTCTCTCCCTCCCTCTCTCTCTCTTCATCACGCCACAAGGCACACAGCCACACCACAAGTGTCCGGCCTCAGAATCGGATCAAAGAGCAAGCAACCGGGGACGAGAGGAGACCTGGCTCCCCTCCCACCCTCCGTCACACGCGAGACGGAGGCGCGGCGGCAGCCGAGGCCTTGCATAAAAGCGCAAAAGATCTCTCGCTCTCTTCCCCCCGTGCGCTGTGTCCCGTCTCCGCGCCGCGAGCAAGTTCTTTCTTCATCCATCCA
This sequence comes from Miscanthus lutarioriparius, assembly GCA_904845875.1. Taxonomy (NCBI): domain Eukaryota; kingdom Viridiplantae; phylum Streptophyta; class Magnoliopsida; order Poales; family Poaceae; genus Miscanthus; species Miscanthus lutarioriparius. The sequence goes on from CAJGYO010000012.1 coordinate 13,539,299, forward strand.
TCCGTGCCCCGTCTTACTGCCTGTGGGTGGCGGTTGTCGATCAGCTTTACCCCCGCCGTCGAGTTCTCCCTGACATGGTCGGCCGGATGGAGCGGCAGACCGCGTCGTCGCCAGCGTCATGCTCCCCTTCCTCCGCCGCCGCTTCTTCTTCCTCCTCGGCCTGCGGCGGCAAGAAGCGCCCTGATATCCTCAACATGATCCGGGTACGCCTGAATTTACTCACCTCGCTTGCTCCCGTTCTCCGCTCTTCTCCGCTTGTCTGGATAAACAAATATAGTTTTATTTTATTTTCACGCGTCGTGCTTTGTTTACGTCGTCCTGATGTTGATCCTGCAAAAGAAAATTTGGTCAATCGAAGCGTCCGTGTTACTCTACTGTGCATAAAAAAATCGTCCAGAAAGAATCGATTAGGTGCTCTGCAGACGACACGTCACGGCAGTTTCTGGTGCAAGGGAGACCATCACGATTGGAAAAAAAAAGGATATCATTTTGATGGTTTATTCTTTTTACCAGTGAGGAAATTAACTAACCGATTTAAACTTAAAAGGGTGCAACTTGCTAGTTGGAGTCACAAGATTTCAAGGTTTGGGGCCGCGACTTCCAAGAAAAGTCGGACTTTTGCAACAAGGGCTCCTTTTTGACTCGGTACGCGTGCGGCCTAGGCTAGGCATGTCACGCCAGCCGTAATCAACCTGTGCCTTTTGGAGCCTTGCTCTGCGAGTCCGCGTCTCCTAGTAGAAGTAGCCTGATGCACAGGCACAACGACCCCTCGTTGCAAATCCTGAGCCCCACCTGCCAGTCGAGCCTGTTCTACCGATGATGTATCATCAGAAGCAGACGAGTAGGAGGAGCTGTATCATGTCATGAAGTAAATTACTTTGTTTATTTTTTTCCTTTTTTTCGCGACCGGTTTTATTTTTTTGCTATCAAGTAAAAAAAAGTACTCGCCTCGGAAAAGCTGCCACTTAATACGATGAAATCCTGTGGATTTTTTTCTCTTTATTTTTTGCGTCAAATGGCGTGCAAGTATCAGTAACTTGCATTGCTCGACACTTGTACCACATGTCTAATCAGAACCATCAGTTGAGACATGGACCACCGATAAAGTAGCACCTGAAGTGTTGCGGATATCTCAAACTGAAGCAGGGAAGATATCCGTCAGCATGATACTCAGGATGCGGCCATGTGCGTTGCCTACTAGGTTTTGGATACTAAGTTTTTTTTTGCGGCTGATAAGCTGACTGAAGCTGATTTGTTGTGAGAAAAAAACAGTGTATCATGACTTGATAAGATAGGCTGATAAGTTCAAGCGAACAGGGGGAAAGAAGAGTGCAACTCGTAGTCAGCTACCTGTTGCTGACCTGTTAAGCCAAACTGTTACTGCATTGCAATTTCAGCTCCTTGTTCTTGGCCTTGGGCCCTCCACCTCGATCTTAGTTGGGTGATATGCTTATTAATTTCTTCATGCATGCTTATCAATACAGTTTTACATTACATTCCTGTAGTGTCTTTGAATAGCATAGCTGTTCTTTTTCAACATTTCTGCAGCTAGCTGTATTTGACAGGCTTCTTTTTTAAGCAATAGTACTTTTTATTTGACTTTAGAAACATTTGAGTATTCTATTCTGTCTAATACTGGTTTCAGATACTATGGACCTGTTTTACATTCCTATAGTGTCTTTGAATAGCATAGCTGTTCTTTTGCAACATTTCTGCAGCTAGCTGTATTGGAAGGCTTCTTTGTCTAAGCAATACTTTTTATTTGACTTTAGGAACATTTGGGTATTCTATTCTGTCTAATACTGGTTTCAGATACCTACTATGGACGTGTTGTTGGTGGCCACTGGCCAGGCAACACCATCCAACCCCAGGCCACCAAAAATGGACGCCTGGGATTGCTGCCTTTCCAGGGTCCAATCCAAACAGGCCCTATGAGCCTTTTTTGTCAATGTGTGTCGAACACTTGCTGCCTGAATCAGTATTTACTACTTAGTTATTGTGTATAGAACACTTGCTGCCAGAGTCAGTTTGTCAATGTGTGTAGCACACTTGCTCCCAGAATCAGTCTTTTGTTGATGTGTGTAGAACACTTGCTGCTAGAATCAGTCTTTTGTCGATGTGTGTAGAACACTTGCAGGCAGAGTATACTGACGCTCTATTTGGTTCTTTTGCATGGCTATACAGAATGCAGCCTGTCTTAATTCGTCATCTACTGATACCGGTAAGGGAAGGAGTAAATTGTCAACCAACAAAGTTACACATGGATTCCACCTGGTGGAAGGCAAGTCCGGCCATGACATGGAAGACTACCATGTGGCAGAGTACAAGTATGTGAAGAACCATGAGCTTGGTCTCTTTGCCATTTTTGATGGCCATTTAGGAGATAAGGTGCCAAGTTACCTGAAAGCTAACCTTTTTAGCAACATAATGAAAGAGGTAAGCGTTACTTTTGGCTTTCTATTCTGTGTTGGAAACCAAGGAATCCATTTTAGCTTTACCATTCACATACCTTCCTTACTGTTTCCCTATTCTGGTTACTGCAGCCTCTCTTCTGGTCTAGTCCTCAAGAAGCAATAAAGAATGCATACTGCTCTACAAACAAATATATTCTAGAAAATGCCAAACTTGGACCAGGTGGCTCAACAGCAGTTACTGCTATTGTGGTTGATGGTAAGGACATGTGGATAGCAAATGTAGGTGACTCTCGAGCTGTTGTGTGTGAAAGAGGCGCTGCTAATCAGCTCACTGTTGACCACGAGCCTCATACAACTAATGAAAGACAGAGGATTGAAAAGCACGGTGGTTTTGTAACGACATTTCCTGGTACAATTTTTGTTGTGTTATTGTTTCTTTTTTTAATGCAGTTGTGTTATTGTTTCATCATTGATAATAAGATGCAATTACCTTATTATGTTTTATGGTTTGTTTGCAGGTGATGTTCCTCGGGTGAATGGCCAGCTTGCTGTTGCTAGGGCATTTGGTGACCAAAGCCTCAAAGCCCACTTGAGCTCTGAACCTGACATTAGACATGTACCAATAAACTCAAATATAGAGTTCGTCATACTTGCCAGTGATGGATTGTGGAAGGTTTGTGCCAGCTGTTTCCTTCATTAATCTTGTTTGGTCTCATGCTTATGAAAAAAAGGGTCTGTACTTTGGTTTCTATTTTTTTTTTACAGAAAACTTTGGTTTCTATTTAATCCTGTACTTCCCTGGGCCTAGATTGAAATGCGTTAAACTTTTGTCACTTTTGTCCAATTCTTGCATTATCTGCGACATGTTCTCTCCCTGCAATAAGCAGGCAAGAAATGGTTGGACACCACCAAATCACCATGGTCTAAAAAAAAACATACCTTATGAAAAAAAAAGATGAGCCCTTGGGTGATTCGTCTATGTTTGAGATATTTCTTTAAAAAGTATGTTCGTACACCAGTTTAATGTACTCTGTATTTCCTTTCTGAATACAGGTAATGAAGAACCAAGAAGCAGTCGATCTCGTAAAGTCAATCAAGGATCCCCAGGCAGCAGCGAAGCGATTGACAACTGAAGCGTTGGCAAGGAAGAGCAAGGACGATATCTCTTGTATTGTCATCCGTTTCCGCTGCTGAGTTACCCACTCTCCACGGCACTGATCTCCGATCTTCGCCTCATGATAGCGATTGAGACAATTTGTGACTGTAATCATCTGCCTTTGCTGATTTTTTTTTTCCTGATAGAATCTGCTGTACCTATCGTAGTTGTGGACAGGTCTGGAACTAATTAGGACAGTGAGGACTTGAGACCTGGTTGGCGAGTGTGTGCAGGGTGCCCATTCGCCTCATCGCCTGTGCATATATACACCAGCGTAGACTGTGCATCCGTTGACCGGGACTTGGGGGGAGTCTGTCAGAACCTTAGTGCTTGTGTGCTTGTGATGGTAATGGACCAAATGGTGGCAAAGGAACTTGTTGATATGTAATTTGGTTAATTTAGTTTTCATAGCTCGCATTTCGTAGGGTAGATGCATCTGATTTCAATGAAACGTACTAGTAGTTAAGGCCACCTTAGGAATGAAGGATTTTCCCCCTATATCCTGCGTTTTTCTTGTGAAGATGAACTGATTCCGGTGAAATTACTATACGATTCTTGGGAAATTCGTGTGTCCCAGGTGTTTCTTACGTTAGTACTGAAACTTCTACTATTGATACCTCCTAATACTTGGCCACTTAACTGAAAGTTCACTTCAATATTCCCCACCTAGTTCATGCCCTTCTGCGGGCAACTACTCCACTCTTGTGTCCTCTGACTCTGAGGTCTGAACCTGACGGTCTGTCTGGTCAATGGCCATCCCTTCTGCAGTGGTGCCAAGATTAGCTAGCCATCCCCGATCTCCACCGTGGTGACCGCACGATAGGAGGAGTGGCCGCAGCACTATCCGGTGAGCGGTGATGCCGTGCACGTACGTCCCCTCCCACTTCCATTGTGGCAATGCAAGCGTGACAGCGGGACAGCGGCCCAAGAGGATGCGGCATCACGGTGCAGGCAACTGTTCTTCTGCGCCCCCAGGTCACGCCTGAGCACCAGACGCCACACGCCGTCTCCAGCCCACAGAAAGCCCCGGAGCTGGCGGGCCGACTTGATTCGGATTGAACGGCCCATCAGATTCGGAAGTCCAGGTGAACATCTCAAGATTGGTTCATTTTGCACGATATACATGAACCATGTCCTGAAAATATCTAGTGCAAACTCAGGAATAGGTGGAAACTTGGAAACTTAGATCGTGTATCGTTGGATATCAGATGTTCGGCGTACAGAGTCCTTTGGCACATTTTGTATTTACCTCCCCGTAATGTCTCGTGTCTTTTCCTGTAGGAACCCTGAACTAGATAGAAAATGTGCCGCCACCTCCATTCGAATCGATCTGAGAAAGCTTCCTTCCAACCGATACCTCAGTTCCTTCGGCCGCGCCTCCACCTCCCTGTTCTCTCCAACCACCGAAACGGCCCCTGCGCCCCTGGGTTCGCCGCTTCCTGCCGCCCACCGGCTAGGGTAGGGACAGCGCGGCCGCCTGCGGCTCTGCAGGTTGCAGCGGTGCCGCCGCTCGGCTCTCGCGCGACCACGGAGCCGGGACGTGGACGCACCATCTCCCGCCCTACACGATGCGGAGCCGTGACCTGCAGAGACAACGCCAAGCACGCTGCGGCACAGTAGGCAGGTAGTCCTCTTCTTAATTTCAGTGCTCCAGTCTTCGTTTTTTCTTTGCCCGACGCCCTTCTAACTCCTATAGCTGCGCCGTTCAGTTCGTCTGCTTCATGTTGCACGATATGCAGGACCAGCAAATCCCTCATCTCCCCATAAACGAAGAACTTCCATTGAAACCCCTCAATGTTCAGGTCGGTTCAGTACTGCCTTCCTATATTTCTTCCTTTCCTACGAGACCATGCACGCTAGTAGTTAATTTGCCACAGCTTACGCATTACAGAGATTCTTATTTTTTCGCGTCCCTCACTGTAGAAGGCCCTTCCACCAAACGCACGGCGAGGGATGCATCAGGTTCTTCCCTGTGCTATGAACAACAAACATCGGCGTCCCAAATGACCCACCATGAACACATCAACACCTGCATGGTTATGGAAATAAGATACTAAATATCGTTTTTGTGGGGGCATTAGTTTCATGTAGCACACATACAAATTCAAAAATGAGTGCTTTGCTAATTATTATGGCCCGGTCCTATCTTGATTGTTTTTGTTTTATTTCTATCATATGCAGCTGCTGGTGAAGAATAAAACATATTTCCCTCATTATGTGTTTTCCTGATTCAAGTGAGTTCTCATATATGCGCAGCATGCATGCAAGCAAATGTATAAATCTGTTAGTCATTCTGTGCAAGAGGGAAACATCTAGTGTGACAAAAAGCAAAAGAAGTCATGTTTCCACTAAAAAACTCTTGGCCAATTTAATGAATCTCCCATACATTTTTAGTTGTTGGCCAATTTAATGAATCTCCCATACTTTTTTTAGCTGTGGGCCAATTTAATGAACCTCCCATACTTTATTTTGTTAATAAATAAAGGTAGGCAAAGTTATGTATTTCTAATTCTAAGCCAAGCATTACTCAGAGTTCTATTTTATTTGTGCAACCTATTCGTCAATGATCAGCTGTCTGCAACCCTGTTGTGTCCACCTTTTTTATTTCATAATTTCTGCCCCTTGTTTCTGTAATCTTGCAGCTACAATGATCTTTGAGGCTGAAGTGAGCATGACAAGGCAATTGGATTTTAATGATGTACACTCTGATGTTGAGTCAATTGCTCCTATTATTCCAGGTCGTGAATGTACCACACCACAGAAGTCATCCCGTTCTGTGTGAGTGTCATGCAACTATGTACTTTTCAATACCTTTTTTAGAAGAGGCGTGTTAATTGACATCTATCATGTATGTTGTAGGGTTCATCTTATACTCCAGATTGTGATGACACCTTGAAACCAAACATTGGGATGACTCACAGATGTTGAATCAGCCAAGGAGTTCTATAAGCGCTATGCTCATCATGTGGGTTTTTCAGTTCGTGTTGGGCAGCACAAGGTTTTTCCTATAGGGAGTTGCAACCTGGTGCAGATTGGTTGCAATGAACTTTGGGCCGTTTGCATTTCGACGAGGAGAAACTTTGGGCGATGATGGACTGCGGAGGAATCAGCGATTCATAGAGATGGGAAATAATTTGCAAGCTATCTATCGACATTGTCAAAGGACTGAACCACCTTCACACAAATCGTAGAAACCAATCATTCACGGCAATCTCAAAACAAATAACATTATGCTTGATGGAGTGGTCTTATACAAGCGTTTCTTTTGTGCAAAAGAAGGTTTTCGTGATGACAAGAATATGCAATCCAGTAGCAAGCGAAAGAGGTATGAGAAAAGAATCACTAGGTGTGGGTGTGAGGCTATGCTTGTTATCAAGCGGACTGATGACTGTAAGTACACTGTGATAAGATTTGAGGAAGACCACACACATGCACTTGTGACCCCTACCAAGCAGCAATTCATAAGGTCCAATAGAAAGGTTACGTTGCGTGCAAACACATTGTTCACATGCCATAAGGCAAGCATTGGCACATCACAAGCATATAGGTACCTTCGTGTTGGTGCAGGGGGTTTTGAGAATGTTGGGTTCTTAAAAAGGGACTTGCAGAATTACCACAGTGCTCTGAGGGTACTAATAAAGTCTTCTGATGTTTGTTGATCACTTGAGTAGAAAGAGCCTCACAAACCCAGGTTTCTATTTTGACTATGTTATGGATGATGAAGGTAGGTTGGTCCATGTGTTTTGGGCTGATGCAACATGTATGAAAAATTATGCTCATTTTGGTGACCTTGTCTCTTTTGACTCTACATATAGCACTAATGAGTATGGCATGATTTTTACACCCTTCACTGGTGTGAATCACCACAAGAATAGTGTATTGTTTGGTGCTGCAATGTTATCAAAGGAAAAGACTGAGTCATATGTGTGGCTGTTTCATACATTTCTGAAAGCCATGGGAGGTGTTGCACCTAAACTGATTATTACGGATGAGGCTGCAAGCATGAAGATTGCAATTCAAGATGTTTTTACCACAACTGTTCACAGGTTATGTATGTGGCATATTTTGATGAAGGTTCTTAACAAGGTTGGGCTATCGTTGAAAGAAGATGAAGAATTCCACAAACGTTTGAGCCGTTGTGTTTGGTCCTCTGAAACACCAACAGAATTCGAGGAAGAATGGGTAAGTATTATGTACAAGCAGTGTTCGCCTAAACGGATTAAACGGCCGTTTAAACGGCCAGTAAACGATAAACGGTGGTAAACTGTTTTGTTTAGGGGGTAAACGGAAATTAAACGGTTGACCGTTTAAACGGTAAAAAAAAACACAGGGAAAAACGGTCTAAATGGAACGGAGATAAACAACATTAAACGGGCTAAACAACTATTTAAACGGTTGTTTAGGCGAACACGAGGTAAATCTAGTTCAGTTTTGTATGGATAAATTTGTATACTTAGTTTATTATATTTATAAATGTGTACACTTGATATGTTACATGCATAAATATCTATATTTGGTTCTTTTCACATGCATAAATATATATACATACCAAAATAACTGATTTTTATTCGGATAAATATGTATAAATTCTAGAATACTTGATTTTTTACATGCACATATATAATTATATGTATTTGTTTTTAAAAAGTACAAAACCGTTTAGACCGTTTAATTTTGTTTAAACACCGTGTAAACAGTCTAATCGCTAAACGAAGGACGACCGTGTAAAGACCGTTTACCGTTTAGGAAAATATTGTGTACAAGTATAGGTTACAAGGAAATGAATGGTTCACAACAAAATTTGAGCAACGAAAATCTTGGGCGCCAGCTTATTTGAGTGACATACCTTTGTCAGGTTTGTTGAGGACCACCTCAAGGTCAGAGAGTGCAAATTCTTTCTTCACTCGCTTAATTGGGTAGAAACTTTCTTTGGTTGAGTTTTGGCTGAGGTTTGATGGAGCATTGGAAGAACAACGGTACAAGGAGCTAGAAATGGGTAATGTTACCCTTCACACAACCCGCAATCTGAAGACAACATGGGGGATAGAGAAGCATGGCAGTGAGGTTTTCACCCATGAAGTTTTCAGTGATTTCCAGAAAGAGGTCATAGCTGCTAGGGACCATTGCCTAATTGACTCGGTGCAACAAGAGGGTGATGTCAAAATCACCGGTATCATTCAAGGTTCTCGAAGACCAAGAGTTGTACAATACTCCCTCCGTCCCAGATTAAATGGATGTCTGGAGTTCAAATTTTTTCCCAATTTAATTGATCACATGTCTCCAGTCCTAACCTGGCGGACAGAGCTGCAGTACCTTTTCACCAGCGCCAGCGCATGGGAGCATTCCTGGCCACAAGCTAACTGTCTCCAGATGCATGGAACGCCAGATGAGTGTCTTACTATAGGGCTAGTTTTGTCATTTTGCACATGTCTTAAGTTGCCTCTTTGAAATCTAGATGTGCTTTTATTTCGGACGGAGGGAGTATAATAGATCAACAATGGTTGCAACATGCACCTATATGTTGTTTGAAACTCATGGCATACCATGTTGCCATATCATTCCAGTTCTAAGAAGTGCGAGGATAAATGAGCTACCAAGCTATTATTTATTAGAAAGGTTTACACAAGGCTGCAAGAAAACTCCAGTGTTTGATGTGGATGGTACCTTGTTGGAGGAAAATAGTAGCAACAGGAATGACCCCGAGACGCAGAAATTGCTCTCGGAGTGTTGCAACCAGATGGAAAAACTTGTCACGCAAGCTAAGCAATCACCTACTGCTATGTGTTTGTTAAGAGATGAACTAATTGAAGTTGGTCAGAAACTCAGTGAGATGGTTCCAGAAAACAATGTGAGCCAGGTTGAGGAATTTGAGTCATACCTTGGATGTTGCATTCCAGATCAAATTGACATCCACCCACCGAATGACACATGTTCCAGGGGTAGGATCAAGAGAATCAAAGGGCATCGGGACAAGGGAGCAATCAGAGGGTGCCACGCAAGTGCAAGACATGCAAACAAGTTGTGATTCATGATTCACGTAACTGCCCAAATAGAGCACCACAGCAATGATACAAAGGTACATGACCATATAATTCTCGAACAATCAACTTTGGTACGATACAAATTGAAAAATTTAGATAACATGCTGAAGATAGTATTTATAAGGTCATTTTTGTGGTCACTGCAGTTGCAGTATACAGTAAGGTATACTTGCTATTTTTTATGGTTCTTTCATCGTCACATTTTTGCCATTGCAGTTAGATGCATTTTTGTATGGGCTTGTGTTTACAAGTGGGCATTCAGAGATTACCATCCTCGGCTTGATTATGGACATATCTGTTAGTTGATGGATAGTTGCGACTCTTAATGAAAATCTTTATTTAGGCATTGCAGCTTGGAATGTAGGAACAACTTGGAAAATTTTAGCTCTATGCTGATTGCCAATATGTCATATATATGATACATGTTCTGGATTTCAACTTCTGATGGCCTATATGACATATATATCTGTTAGAACAAACAATAGCATTTCAACAGAACACAAGATGTGAATTGATACCATCAGAACACACATTCATTTCACCTTTCCCTTCAATTTTACGGTAACATACACCCACATGGACACACATTAGCTAACCCACACACGATATTAGCTATCCAACACACACATTTGCTGTTCACTTCCACCTACCAGCAACAACGACACCAATCAGGACACATACACCTACAAACACATGCGCTGCAACTGAAGAATCGAGCACAATCTGCAACATCCTCGTGTCCAATTCAGGCTACAATTCAGGATTCAGTCCAGGCTTCGGCTCAGCAGGTTGCGCCTTCAGTTTCCAAAGCTCAGCTACAACAGTATCCAGTGTTTGCTTGACCTCTTGCAATTCTTTCTTCAATTCCGTTCCCAGTCTGCAACTGGCGTTCCTGTGCTTCCAAGGCCTCATACTCCAACTCAGAGCGGATAAGCCACAGGTAGTAGGATCACCATGCATTTAAACAGAGTGTGTCAATCAGAGTAGCATCAAGAGACAATGAGGTCGACGATGTCAAGAATCCTAACCTTTATGTTGTACGGGCACTTGACGAACCACTCGTCCTTTGTCGCCGGCTGCTTGCTCTGGATCCGGACCAAAGGAACATGGCAAAAGGGGCACTCCCTTCTGCCGCTGGCCATCGCACTCGAGCCCGTCGAAGTTAGTTTCATCGGGCTTCCAAAAGCTGGGCACGGACAAGGAGCAGAGCCTCGACAGCACCAGCCTCAACAGGTTATGCTGCCACTTTGACCTATCCTGATGAGGAGTTCCTTGGCTCACATAACCATTTCATGTTACTGATTGCGCAAAACGGTCAGCACATTAATATGCCATATATGTAATAATTTGATAAAAGATAGGTGAAGCCAAAATGATAGTACTTAAGCAAAGACCAAATGAAAAATAATTGTGTTCCATTGAACAAAAGATTAAACTCACACAAATTTGAAGCCTACAGCATTGCCGTATACAATAGAAAAATAAATTTGGTGATATGGCCCAGTACTGGAATATGCATCAACCACAATAAATAACAATGTTGTTAAGCGCAATATCCTGTAGAGAATCTTTTTAAATTGAAATAATCTAGAACAAGGCAAGGTTATCCTCAACCACGACGAACTGGAGATTGGGGGCAAACCTGAAAAGTAGAGGGTCTGCGCAGCCAGATTCGATGTGGTAGTGCGGAGGAGTCCGTCCAAGGCCGCCCTGAGGGCGCTGTTCGTGGGGAGGAGGCACGGGGGGAGCTGAGTCGCCGGCCGGGGAGGCGAGATGGGGTCGCCTCCCTAGTGGAGGAGTCCGGGGGCGAGCCAGGAGCTGTGGCTGAGCGGAGGAGGCCGGGGGGGAGCTCGGGGCGCCTGCCGACCGGTGGCCGCAGTGGGGGCGACGGGCGGCGGAGGCACGAGGCTCGATCCGCGTGTGTGCAGTCCGCAGGCGGCGTGGTCCTACAGAGAGGAGGCGGCGGCCGGGGCGCCCGCCGCGCAGAGGCCGCGGCGGGGGCGGCCGGCGGCCGGGCGACGGGCGGTGGGCAGGCGCGTAGCTCCGCAAGTGCACAGTCGGTGGCTGACCAGCTGTATGCGTACGCTCAAGCTTCTTCAGATGGGGACCTTGCGTACAGCCGCCATGGCTCCCAGGTCCGACCCAGCGACTCCTCAGATGGGGAACGGTTGGAGTAGACCTGGCGGCACACTCAAGCTTCTTCAGGGGTCTAATTGCAAAGGGCACTGAAGCAGTGTGGGGAGGGAAATGAAAATGTACTAGGGAACTTTCTAGGCCGCAGATCACGCATCCGATGGTGCACGCTGTAAGTTTGCAGATTTTCACGTACTAGTGAGTTTACACTGCATAAGAGAACAGCTAGTGTGAGTATATGATTTATATTGTCAATAGGCTTAATAAGAAATCCATCGGTAAAGATGTATTTACATGGATGGTTTTCTTAACATAGCGTCATGACGAATAATTTAAAACATTTTTTAAAGATTTTTTTATATGATCTTGAATGAAGAAATGATGTAAATGAAAGTTTTAGTACTCGAAAAGATTTATAACTTTTGTAGTTGACTGCTTTTTCATGTGAAATCATTTATACTAGAAATTATATTTTAAGATTAATAATTTCAAAATTCATATTTTTTTGAATTTTTCAAATGACCTTGAATAGAAAAATGCCTTAAATCAAAGCTGTAGTACTTGAAGGGATCTAAAACTTTTCATTTAAATTCGTTTAGGATCTCAAATATGGATTTCAATATTTACAAAGTAAATACAAAAGAAATGTATTTGATACTCAATTACAATTGACTTTGAGACGTAGTGGTTTAAGGAAGGAATGCGTGAGGCCTAAAGTTGTGAGTTTAATCCTCATCAACTGCACGCGCGTGTATTTCGTGCAATGACTTGTGACACACGAACTTTGGGGGCTAATTGGTGGGCCTCTCCTGGTTCTTTTTGCTATTTTTTGTTTGATATGTAAATTCTTGAAAATATTTACATTAGTAGTTTGTGTAAGTATACTGCCAGTATAGATCGACTTTATACCGATGGTGGTTTTAAGAAAATTGCCACAGGCGGTTCTCAAATGATGCTGACGAAAACACCACCATTTTTACTGGTCTTTTCCATTGTTGTTTCAAAAAATATTAGTACAAACCGAAAGAGTGCTGCCAAACATAATTGTTTCTATACTAGTGGACTATTCGCCCCCTCCGCTCATAAAAAAACAAGTTTCCAATCATATATGCTCACTAATTGAGTTATTCGCCAATTTCAACTCAATGTATACTACTAGTATTATTTGAGTTGACATATACTGTCCAAAAGATGGCCCTAACTAGGCACAGCAAGCCTTAGTAAGTACTCAATCCATACCAAATTGTAAAACGTTTGACTTTTTTGACACAAAGTTTGATCACTCGTCTTATTCAAAAATTTGTGTAAAATATTACTTCTTTTGTCGTGGTTTGGTTTATTAATAAAAATTCTTCAAGAATGACTTAAATTTGACTATATTTGTACAAATTTTTTGAATAAGACGAGTGGTCAAATTTGGGGCCAAAAAAGTTAAACGTCTTATAATTTGGGATGGAGGGAGTAACATTTGTTACACATCGTGACATGGAGTACTATTATTTTCTCAGATCGAAACATATATAGTTACCAACTGGACAATTGGTAGCAGTGTAGCACTACTGAGTAGCGAGTAGCGAGTGTACTCCATACCAATCAACTCTAGACACAGCGGGCATCCATGACATACATTAGCTTCACAAGTACTAGTACTCAAACACGTAGCTGTTCTCGAGGGCTTGGAACACGGTGGACTCCTCCATCACCTTCGCCACCTCCGGCGCCACGTGCACGTACACCAACCAGTCGCCGTCCCCGCGCGCGCTCGGCATCGGCATCACGTACCCGGCGCCGGCGGGCCACGGGAAATGGTATGACGCGAACGCGGGAAGCCCCGTCCCGAAGTCGGCCTTCCCCACCGGGAAGGTCATACCGGACGACACGATGCACGACATCGCCTCGTTCCCGCCGGTTCCTCCCAGGTACGCCCTCGCCGCGGCTGGCTTAGGCCGCAGCGCCTCCACCCAGTCCACGAGGCCCCGGAAATGGTCGCCGGTGGCGGCCTCCGCCACCCACCGGTGCACGTCGTCCGCCACGCCGGCGAGGGACATGAGGCCGAGGTCCTCGGAGCCGATGACGCCGTACGGGATGGTGAGCACGTTGCCGAAGTAGGCCTTCATGGCGCCGTCCGGGAACATGCGGGTGCGCCCGTCCACGACCACCCCCATGCAGCACTGGCTCTGGCGCGGGGAGGCCGCCCTGGCGCAGAGCTGCCATAGGTGCGCCGTGAACGCCTCCAGCTTCGTGCGCCCCGGCCCCGCCCAGGCCTTCAGCGCGGCGATGTCCGCCGCGGCAATGCGGTAGATCCGGTTGACGGAGCGGCCCGCGCGGCGGGTGGCGGCGGCGGTGGCGCGGCGCTGCGAGGAGAGAACAGGCGGTCGATGAGGGCGTTGGTGGACGGCGCGCGCTGATGTGGTGGGTCGCGTGGGGCGACGAGGGAGCGGCGGAAGGACGGGGCCGGCGGTGGCGCAGAGCTGCCACGGGCGGTTGCGGCCCACCCGACGAGGAACATGTTGAAGGAGTAGGCGTCGCAGACGCGGTGGTCGAAGGTGCACCCGACGACGGCGCCGCCGCACCTGAACTTGGTCAGCTGCGGGCGTTGCGTGCATGTCATGCGCCATGCAACAATACGGTCGTCATCACTCATCAAAGACTCAAAAGGACGTTGCGTGATGCAATGCTACGTCATGCAATGCAAATAAACGCATCATACGAGTAACGTGTTTTACGGGAAAGCAACATTTTTTACGTACACGCAGCTTAACCAGGTCGTCGACAATACATACCTTGACCGCCATCACGCCGGCCTTCTTGGCAGGCACCAGCTTCTCAACGCCCTCGTCCACGGCGCCCAGGCGAACCTCCCGCAGCTCGACGCCGCCCGCGGTCGTCTCCGTGAAGTCCACGCCGCGGCCGCTGCAGAGCAGCTCCGGCTCTCCGTCGCCGTTGGCCACCACCTCCCCGGCCAACGGGTAGTACGCCACCAGCGTCTTGGCCAGTGCCTCCTTGAGACCGGCCGCGGTGGGCGCCGGGTGGAGGTAGCAGAAGAAGACGCTGACGTCCAGCGGCGGCAGGAGGAGGTCCAGGTTGGACAGCGGCAGGCGGTGTTCCTGCACCGGAAGCGCCGGCGCCACCGTGACGGTCACGTCGCGGCCATCGTCGTGCTCTTTGGTGGCTTCTAATTTCACCATGTTGCCTGCGTGATATGCGTGTGTTGGCTAGTGACTTCAGAGCGTGAGGCTGGAGGAAGTGTACACCTGTACTTGTAGTAGGTGTTCAGGTTTTCTAATAAGGTGCCATGATATGATGATATGAATATTTAAAGGGATGGGGTTAGGTAAACTAATTAGACTGCACATTTGCAATGCAGTACCTTATTTTATTTGCAAAATTTGCTAACTATATAATGCTATTTTATTTCCTCGACAAATCGAAAAGTTCTGATGTGTACATTGCAGTACCCTATTATCCCATGTTATTATTATATGCACTTATGCTGGTCTGCAGGTTTGGTGGGATTCTCTTCTGCTATAGACAAAATAATGAGAGATCATCGCCAGTCGATCAGCATCTGCATTTCTTGGTTGTAAATAATATAATAATAAGTAATAATAGCTTTGGTTACTATTTTGAGAGTGAATCTTCCGCAAATGTTGAGATTAACCACAAGTAAGTTTTCTTATAAAATAAAAGTGGTGCACTGTATTTTATTCTTAATACAATGATTCATGGTTCTCTAAGTGTTCGAGAAAAAAATGATATCGTAACGCAATCATATTCTTTACATTGGATCAGCGAAAATGACCCTTTCGTGAAAAGTTGGGGAATGGGAGAAAAATGGATTTTTGCTATTGAATTTCATGCATTAGTTAAAAATACATATTTTTTATAGCTAGAAATTATAAGCTCCCAATGATGGCATATGTGGATTACAAATGAGCAATATCTCTAGCCAAGTCTTTTAACTGATAACATATATATAAACGTGTTCCATTTGGGAAAAAAATACTCGAGCTCTTAGAATCCTTAGAGCTAGCTATATTTCTCTTAGAAATCTTGGATGTGGAGCGAGAGGTACGTTGAGAGCATTTAGATGAATCATTTTGTATATAGTTTGGACTGGGTGTAAATGTTTATGCCACTTCAATTTAATCTATAGTTTATAGGTCCAACCTGGATCTCAAAGCTGCAGGTGTGTTAAATGGGGCCATATGCCGAGTTTACAAAGAGACTCACTATTACTAAACCCTTTGGGCAAACTAGTTTTGGTGATATATAATATGACAGTAGCTTTCATGTGCCAACCAGGTCCAACCGAAAAACTTCGGCATTATTTGTCAAACGGTTGGGAGAGAAACACGCAAGGACAGGTCCCACACTACCAGTGCGGGAGTGACGACGGAACCAAGCAACCAGTCAGTTCACGATTTGGTTGCAGGAACTACTCAATTCATTCCAAATTGTAAGACGTTTAACTTTTTTGATACCAAGTTTGACCACTCGTCTTATTCAAAAATTTGTGTAAAATATCACTTCTTTCGTCGTGGTTTGGTTTATTAATAAAAATTCTTCAAGAATGACTTAAATTTGACTATATTTGCATAATTTTTTAATAAGACGAGTGGTTAAACTTAGAGAAAAAAAGCAAAAAAATCAAACGTCTTACAATTTAGGATGGAGGGAGCACTGAAGAGTGTCGTTTAACGTTCGTCAGATATAAACCAAACAAACCACACTCTGCCAACTACTGAAAAAGTGTCGTTTAACGTTCGTCAGATTATAAACCAAACAAACCAAATTCTGCCAATGCAGTGCAACGGCGTTCAGGTTTCCGAGGCAGCTGAACTGAACCGAGCAACCACACGACTCATTTTTTATTTTACCTGTCACGTACGCCTACAGGCCACTGGCCATACCAAGCAGGTAGGAGTAAGCTACGACTCCTATGTGCCTATGTGACGGTTAGGAATGTGACTTCACATTCTTTTTGAGGCCGGCAAGAATAGCAGCATATCCATCCGAGCAAGCAAAGCCAAAACGACGAAAATGGAGAATTATGTAAAGCAAGCAAGCAAGCAACGATCGAGGGAGCGTTATGCTACAGATTCATTCATTCAGCTCCGGCGGTGCTGCAGGATCCCCGGCCTGAACCTGCGCGGTGCGGCGTCCTCTGCCTGGTCTGAATGCATGCCCGGCCGCCGTGAGCGATCATCGATCGACTTTTCCGGCGGGCACATCATGGACGATGTGAAACCTGATCGCCTGCAGCTCAGCAAGTTAAAAGGGAGACGTGGCGTGCGCTGACGGCGACGAAGACGGGTAGCCAGCAAGAGGAGACGGAGATCCATCCGACCCTCTTTTCTAAAAGCGGTCGAGATGATCGATTACGATTACGATTAGCAGAGCGTAGTAAGAAGAAGACGACGTCTTATAATTTATTAAGCGTCGATTAGGAAAATGTTGGAGCCTGCAACCAATCACAGATCGACATGCATACACAGAAACGAAGCAAATAAAGCTACACTTGGCAACATAACCTAGCTACGTACTTTAAAGTGTAACCACCGCTAATATTCCCCCCATGCACTCGACTGGGCGCGATCGGTAGCATGGAAAGCGCATGAGGTCAGGTCACCAAAAGCCGAAAGGTACGGTGGCTTCGAGTCGCTTGTGTTTGTATCCGGGCACTCAAGTTTAGTCCTGACATTCGGATGCTAGCGAGAGGATTAAATATGAATTAATTATAAAATTAATTGTACTGATACAGATTAATTTGTGAGATAAAATTATCAAGCCTAATTAATCTATTATTAACATATATTTACTGTAGCACTATATTGTTAAATCATAAATTAATTAGGATTAATATATTCATCTTGTTAAATTAGTCTCTATCTATACAATTAATTTTATAATTAATTTATATTTAATATCTTAAATTAGTGTTAAATATCCGATGCGACGTGACGAGGAGTATCCAAGAATCGGGATACGAAGGACCGGTAGCTAGGTTGACCCTATCGCTCGTTTATTTTGGCCCCGTGAAAGAGGACGACGGATCGACGACCTGCGTCAACACTCAACAGGGACAGCGCCACCTACACTCGCTGGTCACTATAGTACACTCGTCAAAACAACATGTTTATCGATCTGGTGATTAATTCCTGCGAGTTGGTGAAGCTCGATCAGTTCAACGCCTGGTGACTTTTAATTGGCGAGTGAGACCCTGATGACCCCTGCTGATGACAACATCCCGACGGTTAGCTTGGACTTATGATGAGGTTATTCTCGGTAATCACATCCATGCTCACCAACTCTATCAGCATGTTTGGGAGGCCGTAAATGATCGTGGATTATTTACTGCTGGCTGGTTTGTGTGAGAGAAAAATACTATTTTTGAGCTAAAAATTTATAATCGTTTACGAACAAGCGAATATGCTGATATATCTTCGTAGGACTCCCCACTAAAAGTGACCAGCTGGTGCGACTATAGGAGCTGCCAACCGATGGTGCGGCATCCACTACACAAACGTTTATATCTTCTTCTTTTTTGGTTTTATTAGGACAGGGAAGGACATATATAGTCACAACTCACATAATATAGTACACAGTACTACTATATAGTATAGCGGAAGCCTCGCTCGCGATCTCACTGAGTCACTGTCAGGCAGTTCGTTTATAGAGATCCTCGCGTGGTGCGCGCGCACGCAAATTGTCACACGCTTGCACGTTAGGTGCACCAACAACAGATAACCTTGATGGCCCATCCGACGGCTCTAGTGCTTAACTGGTACCCATGTTGCCCACTTACATACAGTACACACAGTGGCGCCTTAGTTTGGTTTCAAATTAAATTAAGTGGCCTCGCTCCTAATTAGAACTCTATTGCTCACGCTTTGTAGAATCTTTTCATCATCATCATCATGTCGTCTTTTGGCCGATCTCGCAAGAAAAAGAAGTCCTCTTGTCTAGGGCCGGATATCGAGCCACTTCGGCTCGGCTCGTTAATATTATGAGTTAGAGGAGCAGCTCAGCTTGGCTCGTTAGCGAGCTCGAGCTGACTCGTTTAGCTCGCGCGCTACTAAAAAAATAGAACACACATGTTTATAATTTTCATACCATAATAATTTTAGAATGTGACGTCCACCATTATGCAAACATACATGATTAATACATATCAGGTTCATCAAAAGTATCAACCATGCAAGATAGCTGGTCTATCCATGATCCATACAGTTCCAGCATACTTACTTAGTTGCTTGCCACCACAGATTTAGAAAAGTCCACAAATTCAATGTCAATATCATCATCTTCTCTCTGAAAAACAATACATAAATCAACATTTAAGTACCACAACAATTATAAAATCAAAATTCATATGAAACAACTGAAAATAAGGATTACATATCAATGGAATAGGTGTACACTTCTAGGTCAGCATCATCATCTTCTGGATTCAAGGTCGTGGGCTGATAGGCCTCAGCTCATTTGAGCTCGTGAGCTAGCTCTAGCTCGAGCTGACTCGTTAAAACAGCGAGCTAGATTTCTAGCTCAGCTCGTGAAAAAGTTAAAACGAGCCGAGCCGAGCCGAGCCAGACTCGAGTTGAGCGAGTTGGCGAGCCACGAGTATTTTGTCCAGACCTACTCTTGTCCGAGCTTGGTTCGATGTGCCATGATCCTATGAGTCCAATTCTGAATGTAATTCTGGTCTCCTGGGCTGGTTGCCAAAGAAGTCCGGCCCATTTAGATTCTTTCATTTTGGAGAAATTAGAATCTACTCAATGGACTAGGCTATTTAGCTAAGAATTTGATATTTCTTAATTTTCTAAAGTTTAGGTATAAGTGTGTCTTAAATTTATGGAGTGTGAGATAGAAATTGGTTTCATATATCACCATATTATGTTTCTGCTTAGCAACTTATAGCACGTTCTACGCCTCGCTTCCTTGTAGCAGAAGTGGATCACATAAATATCTCCCCCATGTGACCAACTATAATATACAAGTATATTCCGTAGGTGACCATATTAACTTAATAGATCTATGTCTAATTTGAGATTATTAAAACGGATTTCAATTCTAATAATCCAAACAGAGCCTAATGGTTATGGCTTATGAGTAATAGTTTTCTAAGTTTAAAGAAAATCTCTTCGACATCATATTGTGCGTTTAGGGACCATCCTTATGATTTAGATGAGATTAAACAAAATTGTGGAACCTAGCAATACTATCATGTTTCTTCAAACCATACATACTAGGCAAAATTGACCACGCGGGACATCGAAAATGACCCCTCTTTGCCATAGGGCTGGAAATAAGTGTGATTTGTTGGTGGACACTTTGCTTCTTGACAAATTTTCTAGTGGACATTGTGGCTAATAAAATATTTATTTCTAGCTGTAGAGGAGAGAGAAGAGCTGTGATTTGTCAATTTGCCCCTGCCAGTTTCTTCTTCAAGCGAGAGGATGGGCCGACATCCCGCGAGCTCATTGAACAGCAGGCACTAACGTCGTCGACCCACGCCGTTGCTTAGGGCCCCTTTGGATACCCCAATACCTCTGGTATCCCCGCCCCATCCACGGGGGAGCCAAGGCCCGTGGGAGCGGGCACCCTCTCCATTCCACGCTACAGTTTGGATGTCCCTTGGGCTAAAAAAAGCCCGTGCCTTTTCAGCCCGATCCACGTGGAGCCACGGGGGAACAAAAAATCACCTCTTGAGTCGTGTCTCTGTTTCCTCATCGCCTCTCGCGCTCGCCATCGACATCGACTCGTGCGGCCACGCAAAGCAAGACATGGTGGCTAGGGTTTGAGCGCCGCCACTCCCAGTCGCGTGCGCCGCGCGTCCCCATCTCCCACCATCCCGCGACTCGCTTCGTACCAGCAGCACCACACACTCCATGCATCCACCGGGAAGCAGCGCTGCCGCACACTCCATCCTCTCGCAAGGTAAGCCATGGCGGCTATGGTTTGAGCTCTACCCTCTCCTACTTGTGCTCCTCCAATCTCTGCTCCTTCTGTTCACAGGCCATTTGTTCTTTTCGTCTTCGTCGCAGAGCGCCACTATGGAGCCTAGGGTTTGAACGCCGCCAGTCGATGCTCCATCCCACATCCACCAGCTGCCACACTCATTGAGTTGCCGCCTGCACATTCTACATCCTCGGCCAGCCATCTCACTCGTGGTCTCTAGCTACAGGTTCGACGCCTCCTCCTCTGTTCTAGTTTCTTTTAGATCTGTTTGGTGTTCATGAATTGTGTGGTGATCTGGTGGTTCTTGCCACAACTGGTGCTCTTTTTATTGTTCTATGTTTTTTCTTAGGTGTAATCCTGTCAATTTGTTTCCTTCACTTGTTAGCTGCAACGACTGGTTGCTTTTTTTTTTAGTTGAACATTAGGTTAATGACTCCAGTTCAGTTGAGGTTGTCAAACTAGCTTGCTGCTCTTTGTTTTGCTCAAGGTTTTCTCTGTTTTTGTTTTTTTTCAGATAGCGCACTGCAGCTGCATTTTAGAGTGTCAGTAGTAACTGACCAGTGGAGAGTTCAGGTAAAGCTCAGCTGCAGACTTTGTTTTTCAGCCAATTCAGAGATTTCTTTGTAGTAGCTGTTTGTTTTCCATCGGTTGCTAGCTGTCTTAGCTCTTAAGTGCTTCATGTGCAGCTTCTGAATATTTAGGCTTTCGAGAATAGTATTCACAGTTCAGTTCAGTGAGTGCTTTTTGATTTGTTTGGGTAGCCTGTTAGCAGTAACATTTTTTATTAGATTAATTATGTTTACTCATTTCTTTCGTTTGCTTCCATGATGTTTTAAGCAAGTACTAATTGTTTGTAAGGTCAGTATGTCACAAGTTGGCATATGTGACTTTGACAATTAGAAGAGAGAAGCGTTGGGTAATTTTGAAACATAGGCTTCAATTATAAATACATAAGTAGGCCAATATCTCAGCTGGTATAGAGCTGATGCTAATGTCACATATAAGGGTCACACTATAAATATGTGGACATGCCTCTGTTATTAGTTTGCCCATGCTTGCAGAATTAGTACTGCTACCTGTGATCATGTTCGGTTCAGAGAGAAAAATAAAGTACTAACACATACTTTATTATAAATATACAAGTAGGCTAATATGTCAGCTTGTTTCTATTTGCAACTTTTAGATAATGGGCTCTAGGAAGGAGAAAATTAGGAAATTCATATAGATGGAAGAAGAAGATGATGATGAATTGTTTCTTGTCATTGTTCCTACAATACTTGAATGTCTGAATGAAGAGAAGAGGCCCGAGCATACCTCCGAGTATTGGTGCTATCGATGGCACACATGTGCCTATCACAATTGCAGAAGAAAAAGCCCCCCATATAGGAATAGGAAAGGCACACTATCTCATAATGTCATGGTTGCATGTGACTTCAACCTAAACTTCACATTTATCTCTTATGGGTGGAAAGGGTTTGCTTCAGATGCTGGAGTTCTTCGATCAGCTATTTCCAAGGGTTTCCAAGTTCCTGAGGGAAAGTTTTATCTTGTGGATGGTGGGTATGCAAATGCACCATAATTCCTTGCTCCTTATTGAGGAGTTAGATATCACATTGCTGAGTTTCGGCGGCGCTTATCTCAAAGAAGAGAATATGCTGATCACAAAGAGCTTTTCAATCATCGTCATGCACTTCTTAGAAACCATATTGAGAGGTAGGTACATCAAGAACCGATGAGAGACATCATCATCATTGATCTTTTCTCCCAATGCTTTCAAATCATTGACAATTACTTGTAATCGATGGAACATCTCCGGAATACTCTCATCTTCCTTCATCTTGAAGCTTGTCAACATGTCCTTGAGAATATACAACTTGGCACTCTTCATCGCCGGTGTGCCCTCATATGTTTCCTTCAATCTCTTTGACACTTCATTAGCTCTATCACAATCCTTGATTTGCTCAAACACCTTGGAATCAATGGCATTGTATATGATGTTGAGAGCCATTGTATTGCATTGCTTGTTGGCCTTATCTTGCTTGGTGAGATTGTCAGGATCAATGATGGCATAGTCACTCTCAGTCACATCCCACACTTGATCATTGATTGAACCAAGATACATCTTTATCTTTCTCTTCCAATAATCATAACATGTGCCATCAAAGAACGGTGGTTTGTCTCCCACATGGTTGAACACAACTTGAGCTATAATTTGACACCGAGGTTGTTAAGCCTTCAATCAAACGGTGACCATAGCTCCGATACCACTTGAAAGGTCCTAATATGGCTAGAGGAGGGATGAATAGCCTATTTAAAAATCTACAAACCAATAGAGCAATTTGATTAATATGACAAATAGCGAAAAGCAAACTTGCTCTAGCTCTACAAGGGTTGCAAGCCACCTATCCAACAATTCTAGTTACTATGATCACTAGACACATAATTTACTAAGTCACTACTCACTAAGAGCTCTCACACTTGCTACACTAAAGAGCTCCACTAGATGAACGTAAGCTACAAAGTAAGCTCTCAATTCTAGCTACACTAAAGAGCTTGCTATAACTTGTTTGCGAAAATGTAAATGAGTAAGTAAAGTGATTATACCACCATGTAGAGGAGTGAACCAATCATAAGATGAATACTAATTTAATCACCGAGAGAATACCAAAGGGCAAGAGACAACCAATGTTTTTCTCCCGAGGTTCACGTGCTTGCCGGTACGCTAGTCCCCGTTGTGTCGACCAACACTTGGTGGTTCAGCGGCTAAGAGGTGTTGCACGAACCTCGTCCACACAATTAGACACTGCAAGAACCTACCCATAAGTGAGGTAACTCAATGACATGAGCAATCCACTAGAGTTACATTTCGGCGCTCCACCGGGGAAGGCACAAGACCCCTCACAATCACCACGATCGGAGCCGGAGATAATCACCAACCTCTACTCGATGATCCTCGCTGCTTCAAGCGGTCTATGTGGCGGCAACCACCAAGAGTAACGAGTGAATCCCGTAGCAAAATACGAATGCCAAGTGCCTCTAGATGCAATCACTCAAGCAATGCACTTGGATTCTCTCCCAATCTCACAAAGATGTTGAATCTATGATGGAGATGAGTGGGAGGGCTTTGGCTAAGCTCACAAGGTTGTTATGTCAACGCAAATGGCCAAGAGAGTGAGCTTGAGCTGGCCAAACGATATTTATAGACACCCCCAAATAATAGAGTCGTTGGCTCAATTATTGGGCTGACTGCGGGATGACCGGATGCACCGGTCGTGTGCACCGAACGCGTCCTGTGTGGTGACCGGAAGCGTCCGGTCACTGTGTCCGGTCACAGCCTAACCACCACGTGTCCCTTTCAAATTGTTTAGCCATTCGCGCCCAACGGCTATCTCTGCGTGATCGGACGCACTACTAGAAAATGACCGAACGTGGGAGACGCAGCGTCCGGTCGAGTCTAGAGAGCTTCTAGAGCTGCACTGGGCCGACCGAACACGTCCGGTCGCACCGAACCGGACGCTCCCAGCGTCCGATCAATTATTGCGCGAAAAACCCAAAACTTGTTGGTTCACACCGGACGTGTCCGGTCGCTGCATCCGGCTGCTGCGTCCGGTCGAGTCCAGAGAGCTCCTAGAGCCGCTCAACTATGACCGAACGCGTTCGGTGTGGCCAACTGGACGCACCCCTACGTCCAGTCCTCTCTGGACCAACACCCGTGCTCCACGTCACCTCGACCGGACGCTAAACAGTGATTGATCAGCGTCTGGTCACTGCTACGACCCAGAGTCCGGTCACCTCGTTAACTCTGCCATGCCTGGCCAGAATACCAGACATGTCCGGTATGGATATCGGACGTGTCTGGTCATGTCAGGAACACTGCCGCCTGAGACAGTACCGGACGCGTCCGGTATGCATATCGGACGCGTCCGGTCACCCCGTGACCAGCGCATTCAACTCCTTTTCAACTCTATCTTCTTTGCCCTTGCTCAAATGTGCCAACCACCAAGTGTATCATCTTGTGCACATGTGTTAGCATATTTTCACAAATGTTTTCAAGGGTGTTAGCACTCCACTAGATCCTAAATGCATATGCAATGAGTTAGAACATCTAGTGACACTTTGATAACCGCATTTCGATATGAGTTTCACCCCTCTTAATAGTATGGCTATTGATCCTAAATGTGATCACACTCACTAAGTGTCTCGACCACTTAAACCGAAAAGCTCCTATCAATTTCACCTTTGCCTTGAGCTTTTTGTTTTTCTCTTTCTTCTTTTCAAAGTCCAAGCACTTGATCATCACTGAAAGCATCTAGGCCCCTAGTTGGATTTCGGTGATTAATGACAATACATGATTATTGTGACTAACGTGTGTTTTGTAGAGGCAATTGAGTTAGGTCATGGTAATGGAGATCGATTGGGCTATCATGATGGTCATGCCCCTACGATGGAAATCGTTTCAGTTTTCAAAGGATGGACGACAAGGTTAAGGATGGACTAGTTCTAAGTGTCGTTTGGAGTTGGAATGACACTTAGAGTAGTTTAGGACTTTGTTTTTCCTTTGGCCATACTATTAAGGGGGGTATGAACGTGTAGCTTGACCTAGGTGAGTCTAGTGGGTTAGGTGTGGTGCACACTTGCTAAAACTAGCGCTAGGTAGCTCCTACATAGTCCTTAGATCCAATGGAGCAAACTTCATTCACATATGATCGTGAGTTGGAAGTGAATGGAGGGTCAAATACTAACCGGACACTGGCTTCGGTGCGACCGAACGCTAGCGCAGAGTCCGGACAGTTCATTTGATCAAGGTGATTTTGTTCGTTGCGACCGAATGCTAGAAGGTCAAGTGACGGACACTGAGAGCTAGCGTCCGGTTGTTTCCAGTAAGGTTCCAGAGAACGAAAATCACGACCGGACGTGTCCGGTCAGTGCTGATCGCACGCTGGCCAGCGTCCGGTCACACTGTAAACACTGGAATTCAGGGTGAACTGATCGGAGCGTCCGGTCAACATGATCGGAGCGTCCGGTCACCCCACAGAGGCACATAACGGTTCATTTTTCAGCCGGTGTTATAAATAGAACCTCCACTCGTGTGTGGGGGGTACTTTTGCTCATTCCAACAGCTGAGAAACACCTTAGAGAGTGTCAAAAAGAGCAAGGTCCTAGTGAGGTGATTGAGATTTGAGAATCCCAAAGATAGCCCTCATTAGTGAGATCAAGAGTAGAGAAGTGTGCATCCACCCTTCTCATTAGGCTTGTCGTGGTCAAGTGAGAGTTCGTGCTTGTTACTCTTGGTGATCGCCATCACCTAGACGGCTTGGTGGTGATTGGGAGCTTGGTGATCATCCGGAGAGGTTGTGGATGACCCAACTCACATTGTGAGCGGTTGTGGGTGATTCACCGTGATGGAGTGTCGAAGAATCAACCCGTAGAGAGCACTTGATCCTTGCGCGGATCAAGGGAGAGCAACACCCTTGCACGGGTGCATCAACGAGAACTAGTGGGGAGTGGCGACTCTCCGATACCTCGGCAAAACATCGCCGCGTTCCTCCTTCTCTATTTACTTTGAGCATTTACTTTGAGCATTTAATTTGAGCAATTCAATTCTTGTCTTTACATTCATAGAATTGCTATGCTAGAGTAGGATTAGAACTTAGGTTGCAAGTCTTTTGTGCGGTAGAACAATTAGAAACACTTTTTAGGCACAAGGGGTTAATTGGGATAACCATATGATTTAATTATTGCAAAGAAATTTAGAACTAGTCCAATTCACCCCCCCCTCTTGGGCATCTTGATCCTTTCAATCATCATGGCATCACCATCATCATGTCATGATCTTTATTTGCTTCACCACTTGGAGTAGTGCTACCTATCTTTTAATCACTTTGATAAACTAGGTTAGCACTTAGGGTTTCATCAATTCACCAAAACCAAACTAGAGCTTTCACTAAGCCACCGTGGGGTGAACTAGCTAGCGCTATAGTATCACTATCTTACCCTGGTTGCGGCTGCGGTGGTGGTTTGGTCGGAGGTTCCCCGAACAGGGCTGGCCACGTGCGGCAGTGGGATGCGACGGTGCTCCTAGATGGCGCGGCCACGTCAGTGGCTATGGTGAGGCGGTATAGGTGCAAGTGAGGTACGTAGGGTGAAGTGGAGGTAGAGGTGGAGTTTGTGGTGCAGATGGAGTGACAAGGGGTGGAGCGGTGTGTGGCTACCCTTGGCCACGCCCGATCCCGGCCTTAATGACACGACGGAGGGGAAACTCCAAATTGGAGCATGTCGTGACGCAATTCAAGGCGGGGTGGGGACGGTTGGCACGCGTACATCAATGCACATACACGGGCACGTGAAATTGAAGGCAAGTGCCTGCGCCCTGGCTCACCGTGGCCACGACGTGATGATGGAAACAGAGGCGGTCGGACGCACAGAGGTGGGCAGGGAGAAACGAGAGGACAGGAGGCGATGAGGACGCGGTCGATAGCTGGCGAGTGCACCTTGGTGTGATGCAACTGGCGCAACCAGTACGGCCCACGCCCGGCGCTAGCCGACGACACGCGCTCAAGGTCGGCGTGGCCCGCGCGCCGCAGTGCCATAAATGGCATGGCGACGGCGGTCCGGCCCCGCGGTGGACAGCGCCCAGGCGGACCAGAGGCGCAGCGCGGTGCAGCGGCAGGCGAGAGCGAGACAGTGACGCGACGGCAGCGGTAGCGTCGCGACGTGGGGTGGGGCAGCGCGACGGGACGAGTCGACATCCACGGCTCCACACGGCGGCAGGCCGAGGAGGCCAGTGATGCGGCCAGAGCAGCAGCACGGCAATGGAACGGGACATCCGCGTGGCAGGGCGTCAACGGCGGCCAGGATGCCGGGCCCGCGTGGCAGCAGCAACGCGTAGCCAGGCCGATCAGCCCGCGGTGGACCACCGAGCGCGCCAACGCGCGCACGCGTAGAATGCCCGACGCGGCGGCGACAACCACTGACGCGCGGTGACCGCGACCACGTGAGGGAAACAAACCGAAAACGTGATGTGCACGGATTTTAAAGCTTCTACCGCGACCAACCCGTTACTCCTAAACATAAATGGTCTTCACTACACTCAAGATGGTATATGAGGCTACTTAATCAAGCTATAGCACTACATCGCTCTTTAACCCAATTCCTCAGAATAGTTTGCTAAACATAGCAATGTCTAACTGTCAACAAACTTTGAAATTTTTCTAAGTTTTGAGTTGAACTCTACTTCAAATTGCATTTCTAAGCTATTGGGAATCTTATCTAGTAATATTATTTTTCGACCACAGGTATTTCATTGTCATCTACAAAGTTTGTACTTCGAACCTTATTTAAGTATCACATACATATTCTATACCATTTTTGCTTAATAAAAATTGGTTTTAAACCCTAAGTGATATAACATGACTATGAAATTAACTTTCATTTATTGATCTACACTCTTTATTACATGCATTAACACATAAACATAATGCTCATGACATGTTTTAGTAAATGATTTACAGTGTAACACCGAGGGTGTTACAATAGAGAAGCATGGCAGTGAGGTTTTCAGCCATGAAGTTTTCAGTGATTTCTAGAAAGAGGTCATAGCTGCTAGGGACCATTGCCTAATTGACTCGGTGCAACAAGAGGGTGATGTCAAAATCACCGGTATCATTGAAGGTTCTCGAAGACCAAGAGTTGTACAATCACCCTGTTCGCTTGGGCTTGTTTGGCTTATAAGCCGTACTTTTTCAGCCAACAAACAATATTTTCTCTCACAACAAATCAGCCAACAATACTTTCAGTCATGGCTTATCAGCCAAACAAGCCCAAGCGAACAGGGCGAATACTCCCTCCGTCCCATATTAAGTGGACGTCTGGAGTTCAAATTTTTCCCCAATTTAATCGATCACATAGGTCTCCAGTCCAAACCTGTCGGACAGAGCTGCAGTACCTTTTCACCAGCGTCAGCGCATGGGAGCATTCCTGGCCACAAGTTTTTTTTTCTCGATAATTCCTGGCCACAAGCTAAGTGTCTCCAGATGCATGGAACACCAGATGAGTGTCTTACTATAGGGGTAGTTCTATCATTTTGCACATGTCTTAACTTAAGTTGCCTCTTTGAAATCTAGAAGTGCTTTTATTTGGGGACGGAGGGAGTATAATAGATCAACAATGGTTGCAACATGCACCTATATGTTGTTTGAAACTCATGGCATACCATGTCGCCATATCATTCCAGTTCTAAGATGTGCGAGGATAAATGAACTATCAAGCTATTATTTATTAGAAAGGTTTACACAAGGCTGCAAGAAAACTCCAGTGTTTGATGTGGATGGTACCTTGTTGGAGGAAAATAGTAGCAACCAGAATGACCCCGAGACGCAGAAATTGCTCTCGGAGTGTTGCAGACAGATGGAAAAACTTGTCACGCAAGCTAAGCAATCACCTACTGCTATGTGTTTGTTAAGAGATGAACTAATTGAAGTTGGTCAGAAACTCAGTGAGATGGTTCCAGAAAACAATGTGAGCCAGGTTGAGGAATTTGAGTCATACACTGGATGTTGCATTCTAGATCAAATTGACACCCACCCACCGAATGACACATGTTCCAGGGGTAGGATCAAGAGAATCAAAGGGCACCGGGACAAGGGAGCACAACAAAACAAGAATGAGAAGAAAAAAAAAAATCAGAGGGTGCCACGCAAGTGCAAGACATGCAAACAAGTTGTGATTCATGATTCACGTAACTGCCCAAATAGAGCACCACAGCAATGATACAAAGGTACATGACCATATAATTCTCGAACAATCAACTTTGGTGCGATACAAATTGAAAAATTTAGATAACATGCTGAAGATAGTATTAATAAGGTCATTTTTGTGGTCACTGCAGTTGCAGTATACAGTAACGTATACTTGCTATTTTTTATGGTTCTTTCATCGTCACATTTTTGCCGTTGCAGTTAGATGCATTTTTGTATGGGCTTGTGTTTACAAGTGGGCATTCAGAGATTACCATCCTCGGCTTGATTATGGAGATATCTGTTAGTTGATGGATAGTTGCGACTCTTAATGAAAATCTTTATTTAGGCATTGCAGCTTGGAATGTAGGAACAACTTGGAAAATTTTAGCTCTATGCTGATTGCCAATATGTCAAATATATGATACATGTTCTGGATTTCAACTTCTGATGGCCTATATGACATATATATCTGTTAGAACAAACAATAGCATTTCAACAGAACACAAGATGTGAATTGATACCATCAGAACACACATTCATTTCACCTTTCCCTTCAATTTTACGGTAACATACACCCACACGGACACACATTAGCTAACCCCCACACACATTTTCTGTTCACTTCCACCTACCAGCAACAACGTCACCAATCAGGACACATACACCTACAAACACATGCGCTACAACTGAAGAATCGAGCACAATCTGCAACTTCCTCGTGTCCAATTCAGGCTACAATTCAGGATTCAGTCCAGGCTTCGGCTCAGCAGGTTGCGCCTTCAGTTTCCAAAGCTCAGCTACAACAGTATCCAGTGTTTGCTTGACCTCTTGCAATTCTTTCTTCAATTCGGTTCCCAGTCTGCAACTGCTTCCAAGGCCTCATACTCCAACTCAGAGCGGATGAAGCCACAGGTAGTAGGATCACCATGCATTTAAACAGAGTGCGTCAATCAGAGTAGCATCAAGAGACAGTGAGGTCGACGATGTCAAGAATCCTAACCTTTATGTTGTACGGGCACTTGACGAACCACTCGTCCTTTGTCGCCGGCTGCTTGCTCTGGATCCGGACCAAAGGAACATGGCAAAAGGGGCACTCCCTTCTGCCGCTGGCCATCGCACTCGAGCCCGTCGAAGTTAGCTTCATCGGGCTTCCAAAAGCTGGGCACGGACAAGGAGCAGAGCCTCGACAGCACCAGCCTCAACAGGTTATGCTGCCGCTTTGACCTATCCTGATGAGGAGTTCCTTGGCTCACATAACCATTTCATGTTACTGATTGCGCAAAACGGTCAGCACATTAATATGCCATATATGTAATAATTTGATAAAAGATAGGTGAAGCCAAAATGATAGTACTTAAGCAAAGACCAAATGAAAAATAATTGTGTTCCATTGAACAAAAGATTAAACTCACACAAATTTGAAGCCTACAGCATTGCCGTATACAATAGAAAAAATAAATTTGGTGATATGGCCCAGTACTGGAATATGCATCAACCACAATAAATAACAATGTTGTTAAGCGCAATATCCTGTAGAGAATCTTTTTAAATTGAAATAATCTAGAACAATGAAAGGTTATTGGTGGCAAATCTTAGGTCTGCAGCCTGCAGGCCATCCTCAACCACGACGAACTGGAGATTGGGGGCAAACCTGAAAAGTAGAGGGTCTGCGCGAGCCGGATTCGGTGGTAGTGCGGAGGAGTCCGTCCAAGGCCGCCCTGAGGGCGCTGTTCGTGGGGAGGAGGCACGGGGGGAGCTGAGTCGCCGGCCGGGGAGGCGAGATGGGGTCGCCTCCCTAGTGGAGGAGTCCGGGGGCGAGCCAGGAGCTGTGGCTGAGCGGAGGAGGCCGGGGGGGAGCTCGGGGCGCCTGCCGACCGGTGGCCGCAGTGGGGGCGACGGGCGGCGGAGGCACGAGGCTCGATCCGCGTGTGTGCAGTCCGCAGGCGGCGTGGTCCTACAGAGAGGAGGCGGCGGCCGGGGCGCCCGCCGCGCAGAGGCCGCGGCGGGGGCGGCCGGCGGCCGGGCGACGGGCGGTGGGCAGGCGCGTAGCTCCGCAAGTGCACAGTCGGTGGCTGATCAGCTGTATGCGTACGCTCAAGCTTCTTCAGATGGGGACCTTGCGTACAGCCGCCATGGCTCCCAAGTCCGACCCAGCGACTCCTTCTCAGATGGGGAACGATTGGAGTAGACCTGGCGGCACACTCAAGCTTCTTCAGGGGTCTAATTGCAAAGGGCACTGAAGCAGTGTGGGGAGGGAAATGAAAATGTACTAGGGAACTTTCTAGGCCGCAGATCACGCATCCGATGGTGCACGCTGTAAGTTTGCAGATTTTCACGTACTAGTGAGTTTACACTGCATAATAGAACAGCTAGTGTGACGCCTTGCTTAGTTCTACCCCAACTTCCAAAAAGTTGCTACAGTACCTGTCATATCGAATGTTTGCGGCCCGTGCATGGAGCATTAAATGTAGACGAAAAGAAAAACTAATTGCATAGTTTGGTGAGAAATTGCGAGACGAACGTTTTGAGCCTAATTAGTCCATGTTTGAACACTATTTATCAAATAAAAACGAATGTGCTACAGTAGCCCCAAAATCCAAATTTCGCGAACTAAACCAGGGCTGAGTATATGATTTATATTGTCAATAGGCTTAATAAGAAATCCATCGGTAAAGATGTATTTACATGGATGGCTTTCTTAACATAGCGTCATGACAAATAATTTAAAACATTTTAAAGATTTTTTATATGATCTTGAATGAAGAAATGATGTAAATGAAAGTTTTAGTACTCGAAAAGATTTATAACTTTTGTAGTTGACTGCCTTTTCATGTGAAATCATTTATACTAGAAATTATATTTTAAGATTAACAATTTCAAAATTCATATTTTTTTTTGAATTTTTCAAATGACCGTGAATAGAAAAATGGCTTAAACCAAAGTTGTAGTATTTGAAGGGATCTAAAACTTTTTATTTAAATTCGTTAAGGATCTCAAATATGGATTTCAATATTTACAAAGTAAATACAAAAGAAATGTATTTGATACTCAATTACAATTGACTTTGAGGCGTAGTGGTTTAAGGAAGGAATGCGTGAGGCCTAAAGTTGTGAGTTTAATCCTCATCAACTGCACGCGCGTGTATTTCGTGCAATGACTTGTGACACACGAACTTTGGGGGCTAATTGGTGGGCCTCTCCTGGTTCTTTTTGCTATTTTTTGTTTGATATGTAAATTCTTGAACATATTTACATTAGTAGTTTGTGTAAGTATACTACCAGTATAGATCGACTTTATACCGACGGTGGTTTTAAGAAAATTGCCAGTATAAATATTTACACAGGTGGTTCTCAAATGATGCTGACAAAAACACCACCATTTTTACCGGTCTTTTCCATTGGTGTTTCAAAAAATATTAGTACAAACCGAAAGAGTGCTGCCAAACATAATTGTTTCTAATACTAGTGGACTATTCGCCCCCTCCCCTCATAAAAAAACAAGTTTCCAGTCATATATGCTCACTAATTGAGTTATACGCCAATTTCAAATCAATGTATACTAGTAGTATTATTTGAGTTGACATATACTGTCCAAAAGATGGCCCTAACTAGGCACAGCAAGCCTTAGTAAGTAACATTTGTTACACATATGTCACGTGACATGGAGTACTATAATTTTCTCAGATCGAAACATATATAGTTACCAACTTGACAATTGGTAGCAGTGTAGCACTACTGAGTAGCGAGTAGCGAGTGTACTCCATACCAATCAACTCTAGACACAGCGGGCATCCATGACATACATTAGCTTCACAAGTACTAGTACTCAAACACGTAGCTGTTCTCGAGGGCTTGGAACACGGTGGACTCCTTCTCCATCACCTTCGCCACCTCCGGCGCCACGTGCACGTACACCAACCAGTCGCCGTCCCCGCGCGCGCTCGGCATCGGCATCACGTACCCGGCGCCGCCGGCCCAGGGGAAGTGGTACGACGCGAACGCCGGCCGGCCCCACCCGAAGTCCACCTCGCCGACGGGGAGCTGCATCCCCGACGACACCACGCAGGCCATCGCGTCCTCGTCGCCGTTGCCGCGGCACAGGTGCGCCCTCGCCACCGTGGGCTCCGGCCGCTGCGCCTCCACCCAGTCGACGAGCTCGCGGAAGTGCTCGCCGGTCGCGGCCTCCGCCACCCACCGGTGCACGTCGTCCGCCACGTCGGCGAGCGCCATGGTACTCAGGGCTCCGGTGCCCATGACACCGTAGGGGATGGTCAGCACGTTGCCAAAGTAGGTGCTCATGGCGCCGTCACGGCGGAGGCGAGTGCGCCCGTCCACCACCACGCCCATGCAGCACGAATGCGGCTGACGCCGCAAGGCTGCTGCAGCCTTGGCGTAGAGCCCCCACAGGTGCGCCGTGAACGCCTCCAGCTTGGTGCGCCCGGACCCCGCCGAGGCCTGAAGCGCCGTGACGTCGGCGGCGGACAAGCGGTAGATGCGGTTGACGGCGGGTGTGTCTGGCAGTGCTGGAACGCGGCTCACGGGGACGAAGAGGCGGTCCACGAGGTTGCCGGTGGTGCAGAGTGGTGCTGGTTCGCGCGGCGCAAGGAACGAGCGGTGGAAGGACGGGGCCGGAGGCGCTGAGCCGCCACGGGCGGCCACGGCCCACGCGACGAGGAACATGTTGAAGGAGTAGGCGTCGCAGACGCGGTGGTCGAAGGTGCACCCGACGACGGCGCCGCCGCACCTGAACTTGGTCAGCTGCGGGCGTTGCGTGGATGTCATGCGCCATGCAACAATACGGTCGTCATCACTCATCAAAGACTCAAAAGGACGTTGCGTGATGCAATGCTACGTCATGCAATGCAAATAAACGCATCATACGAGTAATGTGTTTTACGGGAAAGCAACATTTTTTACGTACACGCAGCTTAAGCAGGTCGTCGACAATACATACCTTGACCGCCATCACGCCAGCCTTCTTGGCAGGCACCAGCTTCTCAACGCCCTCGTCCACGGCGCCCAGCCGGACCTCCCGCAGCTCGACGCTGGCCGCGGTCGTCTCCGTGAAGTCCACGCCGCGGCCGCTGTAGAGCAGCTCCGGCTCTCCGTCGCCGTTGGCCACCACCTCCCCGGCCAACGGGTAGTACGCCACCAGCGTCTTGGCCAGTGCCTCCTTGAGACCGGCCGCGGTGGGCGCCGGGTGGAGGTAGCAGAAGAAGATGCTGACGTCCAGCGGCGGCAGGAGGAGGTCCAGGTTGGACAGCGGCAGGCGGTGTTCCTGCACCGGAAGCGCCGGCGCCACCGTGACGGTCACGTCGCGGCCATCGTCGTGCTCTTTGGTGGCTTCTAATTTCACCATGTTGCCTGCGTGATATGCGTGTGTTGGCTTGTGACTTCAGAGCGTGAGGCTGGAGGAAGTGTACCCCTGTACTTGTAGTAGGTCTTCAGGTTTTCTAATAAGGTGCCATGATATATGATGATATGAGTATTTAAAGGGATGGGGTTAGGTAAACTAATTAGACTGCACATTTGCAATGCAGTACCTTATTTTATTTGCAAAATTTGCTAACTATATAATGCTATTTTATTTCCTCGACCAATCGAAAAGTTCTGATGTGTACATTGTAGTACCCTATTATCCCATGTTATTATTATATGCACTTATGCTGGTCTGCAGGTTTGGTGGGATTCTCTTCTGCTATAGACAAAATAATGAGAGATCATCGCCAGTCGATCAGCATCTGCATTTCTTGGTTGTAAATAATATAATAATAAATAATAATAGCTTTGGTTACTATTTTGAGAGTGAATCTTCCGCAAATGTTGAGATTAACCACAAGTAAGTTTTCTTATAAAATTAAAAGTGGTGCACTGTATTTCATTCTTAATACAATGATTCATGGTTCTCTAAGTGTTCGAGAATAAAATGATATTGTAACGCAATCATATTCTTTACATTGGATCAGCGAAAATGATCCTTTCGTGAAAAGTTGGGGAATGGGAGAAAAATGGATTTTTGCTATTGAATTTCATGCATTAGTTAAAAATACATATTTTTATAGCTAGAAATTATAAGCTCCCAATGATGGCATATGCGGATTACAAATGGGCAATATCTCTAGCCAAGTATCTTTTAACTGATAACATATATATAAACGTGTTCTATTTGGGAAAAAATACTCAAGCTCTTAGAAACCTTAGAGCTAGCTATATTGCTCTTAGAAATCTTGGATGTGGAGCGAGAGGTACGTTGAGAGCATTTAGATGAATCATTTTGTATATAGTTTGGACTGGGTGTAAATGTTTATGCCACTTCAATTTTATCTATAGTTTATAGGTCCAACCTGGATCTCAAAGCTGCAGGTGTGTTAAATGGGGCCATATGCCGAGTTTACAAAGAGTCTCACGATTACTAAACCCTTTGGGCAAACTAGTTTTGGTGATACAATATGACAGTAGCTTTCATGTGCCAACCAGGTCCAACCGAAAAACTTCGGCATTATTTGTCAAACGGTTGGGAGAGAAACACGCAAGAAGGACAGGTCCCACATTTGGTTGCATTGCTCGGAACTACTGAAGAGTGTCGTTTAACGTTCGTCAGATATAAACCAAACAAACCACACTCTGCCAACTACTGAAAAAGTGTCGTTTAACGTTCGTCAGATTATAAACCAAACAAACCACATTCTGCCAAATGCAGTGCAACGGCGTTCAGGTTTCCGAGGCAGCTGAACTGAACCGAGCAACCACACGACTCATTTTTAATTTTACCTGTCACGTACGCCTACAGGCCACTGGCCATACCAAGCAGGTAGGAGTAAGCTACGACTCCTATGTGCCCATGTGACGGTTAGGAATGTGACTTCGGACTCGTTCGTTTCACTGAAAAAAGTAAGGAAGAAGACGACGTCTTATAATTTATTAAGCGTCGATTAGGAAAATGTTGGAGCCTGCAACCAATCACAGATCGACATGCATACACAGAAACGAAGCAAATAAAGCTACACTTGGCAACATAACCTAGCTACGTACTTTAAAGTGTAACCACCATTAATATTCCCCCATGCAATCGACCGGGCGCGATCGGTAGCATGGAAAGCGCATGTACGGTGGCTTCGAGTCGCTTGTGTTTGCATCGAGGCACTCAAGTTTACTCTCTGACATCACTACGCGGAAAAACGTTGCCGAGTAAAAAAAAAAAATGCTTTACCGGCCGCCGTGAAATTTCGTCGATCTACTTTTCCGGCGGGCACACACTCGACGTGAAACCTGATCGCACTCGACAACAGGCAAGCATTTGCGACGTGGCGTGCGCTGACGGCGACGAAGACGGACATTCAGCAAAGATTGATAGGGAGAACCATCCGACCTCTTTTCTAAAAGTGCCCGAGATGATCGATTACGATTAAGATTACGATTACGATTGCGAAAACTTAGCAGAGCGTAAATATTTTTTTAGTTTTTGCCATCAATTTTTTTAAGCGTCGATTAGTACAATGTTGGAGCCTGCAACCAATCACAGATCGACATGCGTACACAGAAACGAAGCAAATTGGCTACATTTTTATATAACCTATTTTGTTTTGTTTTAAAGTTTTTCCAAAAATAATATAAGTTTGACTCGACCGGGTGCGATCGGTAATAATGGAATTACATTCGTTCAGGTCACCAAAAGCCGAAAGGTACGGTGGCTTCGAGTCGCTTGTGTTTGCATCGAGGCACTCAAGTTTACTCTCTGACATCACTACCGAAAAAACGTGAGTTGTCGAGTGCAAAAATCTTTACCAAGTGTTAAATTTGAGCACTTTTGGTAAAGACATTACTTTGCCGAAAATCACACTCCCAAAAATATGTCACTTTCGGCAAAGAGCACGCTGCCGAAAAATTAAGTGCACACTCCGACGGATTGCGCGTCGCCACTTTGGCAAAAACAAGGTAGGGGCTACATTTTGAACGGCATCCAATCCATTATTTTTTGCCGATGACCCCGTTTGGCACTGAAAAATTTATTTTGCGAAAAATTCAACAAAACAAAATAAACTATAGAAATATGCAAAATATTTCCCAAATTTTTTTTTTTTGTCACCAATTTTTTTAAAAAATTAGTACAAAACCAAAAAATATGTTTCGAATTTGGGACATTTTCATTACCTTTCATATTTTTATAGTTTATTTTGTTTTGTTGAATTTTTCAAAAAATGTAAGTTTGAAAACTTGCGAGTGCGAATATGGATTACATTTGTTCAAAAAATGTTATCTTTGTTGCTTAGTCGCAAATTTAGGCAAAATCCAGGATCTTTCACCTCGAAATTTCGATCAACGCGCTCTCTCTCCTCTCTCTCATTTCTCTCTCTCTCTCACCTCTCTCTCCTTAATTGTATATAAATGCACGAACTCATTCCCCGATCATGAAACTCCCCACGAGGCCCCCGTGCTCGTATGTCCGCCAAGCTCCTGGAAAAAATTTAAAAAAGCCCCAGCACGCTGAGACGAGAGAGGAGGCTCACAAACCAAGAGAGGAGGAGGGGGAGGAAGAGAGAGGAGGACTTTCAGAGAGGAGAGAGAGAAGGAGAGAGAGAGGAAGGAAGGCCTACTCTCTCTCTCTCTCTCTCTCCTCTCTCTCTCTCTCCTGGGTCTCTCTCTCTCTCCCTCTCTCTCTCAGCGTCGCCGACCCTCGTTGTTGCCATTCTCCCACGTCGGGCCCAGCGAAGGCCTGTATGCCCTACACTGTAGTAGTTAGTAGTAGTACTTAGTAGTGTTAGTAGTAGTTAGTAAGTAGTAGTAGTTAGTAGTTAGTAGTGTTAGTAGTATTGTTAGTAGTAAGTAGTGATAGTAGTAGTGTTAGTAGTAGTAGTGTTAGTGTTAGTAGTAGTTGTAGTGGTAGTAGTTAGTAGTGTTAGTAGTATTGTTAGTAGTAAGTAGTGATAGTAGTAGTAGTGTTAGTGTTAGTAGTATTTGTAGTGGTAGTAGTAGTAGTAGTGTTAGTGATAGTAGTAGTGCTAGTGTTAGTAGTAGCTGTAGTGGTAGTAGTAGTTAGTAAGTAGTAGTAGTTAGTAGTTAGTAGTGTTAGTAGTAAGTAGTGATAGTAGTAGTGTTAGTAATAGTAGTGTTAGTGTTAGTAGTAGTTGTAGTGGTAGTAGTACTTGTTGTTGTACTACTTCGATACTTTCATCTGCATGGAAAGAGAACTAAAGTACATGGCTCGTCTTGGTATATATATGTTTGTTGGCCTTCGTGCCTATGTTTGGTATATATGTGGTTGTTGGCCATCGCGCCTCGTTTCTTTCTTGCAGTTTTGGAAACCTCCCCATGCAGGGAGGTCTTGCCGAAATTTTCAATGGATTCTAACCTATTGCCTTTTTATGTAGGGAAGGACCCGTGGGAGGGACTCAGGCGACCCGATCGTCTTAAATCGGCCTGCTGGTCTTTGCACCGCATCGCCTCGCCACTCTGCACCGACATGCCACTGATCCGCTAGCCTGACTCCACCGCCACCCTAGGTATAACCCCTCCTCCTTTGCATGCATGTTTTATATGGTCACGTAGCCCAGTTAGGTGTCTCCTGTTCGAAAGAGATACGGTCGGAGGTATGTAGATCTTTGCATATCTGCGACCGTATCTCTTTCGGATTGTCCACGTATTTTGGACAGCCCGCGGATGCGTAGATGAGGTTAGTTTCCATGGTTCGCTCCAGTCTGAGACAGACTTTCGACATCACCTCCCTGTTGTTCTCCGGATACACACTCTCCCTTGTAGGACATGTATCGGGAGAACAGCGGGGAGGTGCTGCCGAAATTCTGTCTCGGATAGGAGCAGAGCATTGAAACTGACCTCATCTATGCATCCACGGGTGGGATTAGGACCTATCCTCACCTATTAGATGGTAGGAACACCGTGCAGATGCAATTGCTGGTTATATTACTCGCTTACATATGTATATGCCAAAGGATGGAGAACCGTGATTGGATGTACACGGGCCACGCAAGTATGACCCCAGAATGGATGACTAAGACTAATGCTTTCTTGGAGCATTCATTTGGCGAGGCTGCTAGAGGGTCGAGTCGGATGTTGTGTCCCTGCAGCAAATGTGACAACCGTGTAAGAAAGAATAGGAAGAACGTGGGGGAAGATCTTTGCAAGTATGGATTCACGCCAAACTATACCTGCTGGATCCACCATGATGAAGCCGATCGTATTAGAGAGGAGGTGGTGAGACCACACCTCGAGGCTTTTGATGGAGATGCTGGGGTAGCAGACTGGATGGATGACTTTCAGGAGGCACGGTTTGGTGAAGGATTAGAGGATGAGCCAGAGGAATCCGCAAAGGCATACTACGATATGCTGTCTTCGGCACAGAAGCCCCTTCACAAAAAGACAATGGTTTCGCAACTGGATGCCATTGGACGCCTAATGGTGTTCAAGTCGCAGTGTAGCATGAGTCGAGACAACTTCGATGGTATGTTGGCAGTTGTTGGATCCCTGCTTCCAGAGGGTCACATTCTGCCGAAGAACTTGTACGAGTCACAGAAACTTCTTCGTGCCCTTAAGATGCCGTATTAGCACATCCATGCTTGTCCAAATGGTTGCGTCCTATTTAGGAAAGATCACGAGAAAGCAACGCACTGTCCAAAGTGCAAATCCTCTAGGTATCTGGAGGTCGACACTAGTGATGGCAAGAAGGAACAGCTTGGTATCCCCACGAAGGTCCTACGGTACCTTCCTGTCATACCGAGGATCTAACGGCTGTACATGACAGAGGAGTCCGTGAAACAGATGACATGGCACAAACATGGCAAAAGATATAATGCTGACAAGATGGTACACCCATCGGATGGTGATGCATGGACCCATTTCGATGGCATACATCATTGTAAAGCTGAGGAGGCTCGGAATGTACGTGTAGCGCTAGCAACAGATGGGTTCAACCCCTATGGATTGCTAGCGGCCCCGTACACTTGTTGGCCCGTGTTCGTGATCCCCCTCAATCTCCTCCCTGGCGTCATGTTTCAACCCAAGAATGTATTCTTGTCACTGATAATTCCTGGACACCCGGGGAACAAGATGGGTTTGTTCATGGAGCCTCTCATTGATGAATTGATCCTTGCTTGGGAAAATGGGGTACTGACATATGACCGAGCTACAAAGAAGAACTTCACAATGCATGTGTGGTACCACTACTCCCTGCATGACTTCCTGGCGTATGGCGTATTCTGCGCGTGGTGTGTTCATGGGATGTTCCCATGCCCAATATGCAAGACAACTGTGAGGTTCACTTGGCTGAAGAGGGGTGGCAAGTTTTCTTCGTTTGACCAACATCGTCAATTCCTCCCTCTTGACCATCCATTTAGAAGAGACGTCAAGAACTTCAGGAAAGGGGTTCAAGTCACCGACCCTGCACCTCAGATGATGACCGGTGCCGAGGTCCGTGCTGAGATAGAGGCTCTCAAAGATGATAAAGAGAAATGTGGTTTTA
This sequence comes from Miscanthus lutarioriparius, assembly GCA_904845875.1. Lineage (NCBI taxonomy): Eukaryota > Viridiplantae > Streptophyta > Magnoliopsida > Poales > Poaceae > Miscanthus > Miscanthus lutarioriparius. The sequence goes on from CAJGYO010000012.1 coordinate 13,580,214, forward strand.
TTGGATATGGTGAGGAACACCAGTGGACTCATAAATCGGGCTTGACTAGGCTCCCCTATTTCAATGACCTTCTTCTTCCACACAACATTAATGTAATGCACACAGAAAAGAATATCGCCGAGGCGCTTTTTGCAACACTCATGAACATTCCTGATAAGTCAAAGGACAACATTAAGGCTAGACTGGACCTGGCAACGATGTGCGATAGGCCAAAGCAAGTGATGAAGCCTCCCGCGCCCGGCAAGAAATGGAGGACTCCGGTCGATTTCGTCTTGAAAAAGGACCAAAGGAAGGAAGTACTATAGTGGATCCAGATGTTAATGTTCCCTGATGGGCATACGGCGAATTTGAGTAGGGGAGTGAACTTGTTCACTATGCGAGTCTTAGGGATGAAGAGTCATGACTACCACATATGGATTGAGTGGCTCCTTCCTGCGATGACCCGAGGATATGTCCCTGAGCATGTGTGGCGCGTGCTGGCAGAGTTGAGCTATTTCTTCCGCCAGCTTTGTGCCAAGGAGTTATCTCGGGACATGATTGATGACTTGGAGAAAGTGACACCTGTGTTGCTCTGCAAGTTGGAGAAGATCTTCCCACCCGGCTTCTTCCTAGCGATGCAGCATCTGATTTTGCACCTACCGTATGAGGCACAAATGGGGGGGCGTGCAGGCCCGTTGGTGCTATACAATTGAGAGATGTCTAAAGATTCTTCAGAAAAAGTATAGAAATAAAGCCAAAATTGAGGCTTCTATGGCAGAGGCATTCATTCTAGAGGAGGTGTCAAACTTCACAACAACATACTATAAGGATGGCCTTCCTAGCGTGCACAATCGTCCCCCTCGTTACAACGCGGATGAGAGTTCATCGAACCTCAGCCTTTTCAAAGGGCAACTCAGAAAGGCAAGCGCATAGGGCACCAAGACCTTGTAGCATGATGAGTGGCGCACTATCATGCTGTATGTGTTGTTGAACCTTGATGAAGTGAAGCCTTATGTGCAGTAAGTTCTCAATGAGCTTGTTACATACGCCCTTGTCACTATCTTCCATCTATCCAACCCCCTTATCTCTTATTTTTTCAAGGAATTTCTAAATAAATATTGGAGAGAGAATATGGCTCCTTCCCCTCAAGAAGAAGATAGTCTTCTCAAAGATGGTGTGCTCGATTTCATATCTTGGTTCGATACGAAGGTACCGTCCAATTTACCTCATTCAATCTTTGACATCCCACTTTGCTCCTACAAGCGAGTAATGTAATGATCTATCCGGCCTCACCTTGTAGGCCCGCAAGGATGCGGAAATGGATGCTGAGTTGAAAGGGCTCACCAAAGGCTTCACCTACAAGGTCAAGTCATTCACCGTTTATGATGTGAATGGCTATCGCTTTCACACAAGAAACTACAAGCGGAGTCGGCCCAATCGGAAAACCACGAATACCGGAGTTCGTACGCCCGGCACCGATGAGCGCGACTACTACGACATAGTAGAAGAAATATACGAGCCCAATTTGAGTGTTGCAAAGCTCCTAATCCAGTCGTATTCAAATGCCATTGGTTCGATCCTAATGTCACGAGAACAACCCCTAAGATTGGACAAGTCAAAATTCGACAGGATTCTGTCTATCAAGGAGAGGATGTCTATATTGTGGCTCAACAGGCCACGCAAGTTTATTATCTCCCATGGGCATGCCATAAAGACCCCAATCTTATCGGTTGGTACCTTGTGCAGTTGGTATCGCCGCACGGTAAACTGCCTGTCACAAACGATGAGGATTACAACTTTGACCCAAACACACGGGAGTTCTATCAACCAGAGGGGCTACAAGGGAGGTTTGACATAGACATGTTTTCGCTGATGGGCATGGAAATATACAATGACATTGATCAGGACGATGGAGATGAGGACGACGGAGAAGAGGTGCAAAATGCTAAGGACCTACAAATGCTTGAGCGATTACAGTTAGGCGATGACAATGATGACAACGATGGAGATGAGCCCGATTTACTCGACAATATTGATAGTGATGACGACACCTATGATCTAGCCACTGCCGATCGTGAAGAATATTTCTAATTCATGTAATACTATATTATTATTATTATTATTAGTGCAATTATGTTTCATTCATTTTGCATCTCTTTATAAGTACTTGTAATTTAACTGTGCTAATTGGTTTACTCTTTGAAATTGCAGGCACTCGACAAAATGTGGGCGGAAGGTAGGCCCATCGGGGGGTCAACTCCCTCTACATGAGGGAGCGCTCACCACCCCATGCTGAGGAGGACCCCTTGCCGGAGCCGCCGCCGAGGAGGACGAGGACTGGCCGCCCCCGCGGTCGTCCGAGGACGAGGGTGCAGCCAGCTGCCACCCCATTGGTGGATGAGGACGACCAGGTGGTGGGCCTGCACATAGGAGGGGGTGGCACTTCCTCTGACTCGTCGGACGACGGGGAGGTGACGATAGCGACAGCAGGGGGTTCCACTTGCACTGCCTCTGGCTCTACCTCGTCGGGAGTCTACTTGCTCGGGCCCTCGTAGCTCCCGGCGCGGCCGATCCCACTTCACCGGCGCCCGATGATTTGACCCAGTGGGGACAAGTAAGTATTATTTCACTACTATTTCATATGACATGTTGAAAATCGAACTGGAGACTAACAATTCTTAATGACTCTTGCAGCAACTAGGAAGTTGTGTCCGAAATGGGCCAGACACATCAATGGCACCCTGGGCCTTCTGATTCGGCAGCACTACCCTAGCAAGGTCACCTACGCCTCGGTGACTTCGCCGCCCTGGACGTGGGACCACTTCTACGCCGCCGAGGACAACGAGATTGGCACCGTTGCGGCGCGGATCAAGGCCGAGTTCTGGGTGAGTCTCATGATCGCCTTTGAATTGGTCAATACTACGCATTCATTGGTCGTTCTTGAAATAATGAAACGATACATGATGTCTGTATGCAGGACTTCTTCAGGTGCGACGAAGGGTTTGAGGACCGGGCGGCACGAGTGCAGCACAAGGTCTATAGGTCCCGACTCTTAGACCTGTACCATGAGACGCGGCTCTAGTGCATCATCAACTACAACGCCGATGTTCTTGGTCAGGTGGTGAGGAAGGCCGATTCTAGGACCAGGACGCTCACCAAGGAGCAATACCTCTCGGTAAGTACAAAACATTAATACTGACTCCTTCCATGAAGAATAGGTAGGCTTTATTTCATCTTCTGACATATCAATAACTTGATGGCATGCAACAATGTCTTGATTGGTGTGCTAGGCACCGCCTCTGCTGGGAGGCCATTATGGACAGGTGGCTCTCGGAGGAGTGGGCGGAGAAGCACAACATCCGTCGGGACTGCCGCCTGCAGATGGGTGGGGCGCCACACCACCAAGGCAACTGAGCCTCAGTAGCTGCAGTCACCCTGCACATGGGTAATCTTCTTTGTGTTTTTATCTTTATTTATTTATTCTAACGCTCAATTCTCATTACTTGTAATCATCTTTGTATTTTCCTCGTAGTCACAGGCCCACCAAGGCCAGGAATGCAACGAGTTCATGGCGTATGCCCTGGCACACAAGGGCAAGGCGACGGCCCCGGAAGTCACCTACAACCTGGCGGACGGGCCTGAGGCGTACACCAACGCGAGCGTTCACAGCAAGCTTAGCGAGTACACCTCGGCGGCCCATGAGCGTCATGGGGAGGACTTCGATCCGGCCACCCAGCCCCTGGACACAGACCTCCTGATGAGGATGGGAGGAGGGAAGCAACACGGCCGGTGCTGGATGGAGGATAACACAGTCGACTCCGCCTCTGTTCCCAACCTCGCCGAGATTCGAGCAAGGAGCACGAGCTCCTCCCTCCCCATACGCTCTCGGCAGCAGAGCTCATAGCAGCAGATGGCGGAACTCTAGGTTAGTACTGTTTTATTCATCGTTCATTACTTTTACACATCTACCTTGCCTTTGCATTGTTTAAACATTGCGGGTGGAATGTTGTAGGCCAACTTGTGGAGGTTGGAGGCCCAGCAGGCGGCCCAGGCGGAGGCCCATCGGCTGGAGGTGGAGGTTGTACAAGCCCAGAGGGCGGCCGAGGCGCAGAGGCGAGAGGGACATGTTCAGCATCATGGTGAGCCTTGAGCCTTGCCGTGTGTGGTGTGCCCCGACCCCCCGCTTCGCTCAATTGTGGCTCCTCGTCTTGTAGGGACTCGGTGAGTATATATGGTTGTTTATTCCTTTAGCTTGTGTGGCCCTCCAGAGATACTCAAGATTTCACTTCTCCTTTGTGCAGCCACACATCGGCGGGTTCGAACCGGACTCCTCAAGGTGGCCCTTCTCCACAGCCGTGTTGGTCAATCGCCCTCCTCAAGGTGGCGATTCACACTCCGGTGGGAAGGCCGGCGATGAGGTACCGTTTATTTGTTTCTTTTCATGTTGCATGGACTTGTGTTAGACTTTGCCTTATGTTGGACTACTATTAGCGACATATATATATTGTGATGGATATTGTCATGGATGATGCGAATGTATGTGATGGATTATGGACAATGGATTTGTGCGTGATGTATTATGGATGGTGGATGTGTATGTGGATGTGTATGTGATAGGTTATGGATGTGTATGTGATGGAATATGGATGTGTATGTGATATATCCTGTGCTGTGTGTTGATATATATGTGATTTCTTTGTTTGTGCTGATGGAAAGCAAAAAATAAAAAAAAACATTTTCCCCCTCTTTGCCGAGTGCCACACTCGGCCAAGAGGGCTTTGCCAAGTGCCGTGACCATGGCACTCGGCAAAGCTAGGAAGCAGAGACCCAATTTTCCAGCTTTGCCGAGTGCCGGAGCCATGGCACTCAGCAAAGATTTTTTTTAAAAGAAAAAATTTCTTTGTCGAGTGCAATAGTATGGCACTCGACAAAGAATTTTCAAAAAAAAATCTTTGCCGAGTGTCGCTGAGGTAGCACTCGGCAAAGAGGCCGTCAGAGTTGATGTCGGATTTTTTTTTTCCGAGTGCTGACGTGACACTCGACAAAGACTTTATCGAGTGCCCGATATATGGCACTCGGCAAAGAAACATTTGCCGACGGGTTCTTTGCCGACTGCTCTTTGCTAAGTGCGGCACTCGGCAAAGCCTTTGCCGAGTGCAATAGGGGCTTTGCCGAGTGTCCTAAGCACTCGACAAAGAGCATGTCCACAGTAGTGCATTCGGATGCTAGCTAGACGACTAAATATGAACTAATTATAAAATTAATTATATAGATAAAGACTAATTTGCAAGATAAAATTATCAAGTCTAATTAATCTATTATTAGCATATGTTTATTGTAGTATCATATTGTCGAATCTTGAATTAATTAGAATTAATAGATTCGACTTATAAATTAGTCTTTATCTATGTAATTAGTTTTATAATTAATCTATGTTTAATATTTTAAATTAGTGTTAAACATGGCAAAGAGTATCCAAGAATCGGGATACGAAGGACCGGTAGCTAGGTTGACCCTATCGCTCGTTTATTTTGGCCCCGTGAAAGAGGACGACGGATCGACGACCTGCGTCAACACTCAACAGGGACAGCGTCAACACTCAAAAAGAAGTCCTCTTGTCTACGGCTGAATATCGAGGCTCTGTTTCGTTAGCGAGCTCGAACGGTCTCCTTTAGCTGGCGAGCTAAAAAAAAATAGAATACATATATTTATATATTCATGTTATAATAATTTTAGAATATAACGTCCATCATTATGCAATCATACATGATTAAATACATATTCGGTTTATTAAAAGTATCAATCCATGCAATATAGCTGGTCTATCCATGATCCATGCAGTTCCAGCATACTTACTAGTTGCTTGCTACCACAGACTTAGTAAAGTCCACAAATTCAATGTGAGCATCATCATTTTCTCTCCGGAAAACAATCCATAAATCAATATTTAAGTACCACAACAATTATAAAATCAAAATTCATATGAAACAACTAAAAATAAGGATTATATATCAATGGAATAGGTGTACACTTCTAGGTCAACATCATCATCTTTTGGATTCATGGTCGTGGGCTGATAGGCCTCGGCTCGTTTGAGCTCGTGAGTAGCTCGTGAGCTGGCTCGTTAAAACAACGAGCTAGATTTCTAGCTCAGCTCATAAAAAAGTTAAAACGAGCCGAGCCGAGCCGGACACGAGTCGAACGAGTTAGCAAGCCGCGAGTATTTTGTCCAGCCCTACTCTTGTCCAAGCTTGGTTCGATGTGCCACTTCTTGAGTCCAAGCTTGTAATTGACGGCGTTCGCCCGCTTAAGGCCATTCTCTTGTTCCGCCACTCAAAATTACTGTTCACGATATAATACAATCGGCCGGTCTTTTTCAGGGCCCCGATCTCCGTGGCTTGTTGCAGAAGAAGACAGGCCTGTTTAGATTCTTTCATTTTGGAGAAATTAGAATTCACTATATGGACTAGGCTATTTAGCTAGGAATTTGATATTTCATAATTTTCTAAAGTTTATGTATAAGTGTGTCTTAAATTTATGGAGTGTGAGATAGAAATTGGTTTCATAGATCAGCATATTATGTTTCTGCTTAGCAACTTATAGCACGTTCTACGCCTCGCTTCCTTGTAGCAGAAGTGGATCACATAAATATCTCCGCCATGTGACCAATGATAATATACAAGTATATTTCATACATGACCATATTAACTTAATAGATCTATGTCTAATTTGAGATTATTAAAATGGATTTCAATTCTAATAATCCAAACAGAGCCTAATGGTTATGACTTATGAGTAATAGTTTTCTGAGTTTAAAGAAAATCTCTTTGACATCATATTGTGCATTTTGGGACCGTCCTTATGATTTAGATGAGATTAAACAAAATTGTGGAGCATAGCAATACTATCATGTTTCTTCAAACTATACATGCTAGGCAAAATTGACCACGCGGGACATCGAAAATGACCCCTCTTTACCATAGGACTGGAAATAAGTGTGATTTGTTGGTGGACACTTTGCTTTTTGCCAATTTTTTTAATGGACATTGTGGTTAATAAAATATTCATTTCTAGCCGAAGAGGAGAGAGAAGAGCTGTGATTTGTCAATTTGCCCCCTCCAGTTTCTTCTTCAAGCGAGAGGATGGGCCGACATCCCACGAGCTCATTGAACAGCAGGCACTAGCGTCATCGACCCGCGCCGTTGCTTAAGGTCGCTGGCGCTACCCTTCCTAGCGGAGCAGACGCTCGGGCATGGACGCCGCAGCTTGTCGCGCCACCACCCGTCCCCATCGGCGGAGCAGGAGAAGACGACGGGGTTCACCTGGGCCGCAACAACTTCTCCATCGGTGGAGCAGTAGATCGAGAATCGTCCTTATCTTTACCGGCTTCGACCCTGCACAACTGTTGACCACGCCTCATCGTGCCGCCCCTCGTGCTTGCTGGGGTGGGTCATCACGGGAGAACAAATGGTGGTGGGCCCCATGACCATAGGGAATTGTGCAAGCGCCAGGCACTGGATGTTGCAACAAAGCTTCTTCTCTTACTCATTTCTCTCTCATCCACGTATGGATTTGCTGACGTGTCTTGGCTATAAGACAAGTTAAAGTGTATTATTGTACTTGCTCTAAGCTACTTGCGACTTGCAGAGTTGAAGCTACAGGTGGGACTTGCATCATGCCATGCAAGCACGGCTCTCTTGTGCATCGTGTCATTCCGGGTGGTGCCTTACTCTCTAGGCACGTCGTCGGGTTGTGCCCAGTCATCAAGGCACGCAGGGGGACGGCAGCCGGCCGCACGGCTTGACGGTGAATCGCGGCAGCCTGCTGGTGGCTGCCCCAGCCACCCATCAAGGCACACAGGGGCGGGTCAGTGCGACATCCAGCCGGCCGCACGGCTTGGAGGGGAATCGCGGCAGCCTGTTGGCTGCCCCAGTCGGCTAGAAGGTTTGTTGAATTTGGCCCTGCACATATAATTTTGTAAATTGACAGATAATTATCTCGGTTGATTAGAGAATTTGTAAATTGCTACATAGTACTCCCCATTGCCACCATCAATCTATATACCAAAGTTCATCCACTAAACAGACGAGCAAAATATAGAGACCAATCATGACAATCAATTCTAACATAGAGGAGCAAAATTCATCCACTGCTAGGAACATACTGACAAACGAAATAAAATGACCAAGACCTCACCAGATAATTCCTCAACGACGCCATGTGCTACATCTGGGAAGGGGAACTGTGGCGGTTGGCTCACGTTTGGGGAGGGGGCCTGCGATGGTTGGCCATTGAGGTCAGTGGAAGGAATCACTCGATGCCGCATCAATCCGACCTCTCTGCTCTCCATCCATTCTAGATCCACATGGCCCTCGCAACCAACGGAGTCCTGGCTTCCTTGAGCCATGGAACCTTCGGCGAACTAGTCCATCTGAGAAGATGACCGGGCAGCCAGGTTGTCGTACCCCCCGCGCATAGGTGCCGGACCATGGGGCCGTGGCGGCAGGGACATCTCGCGCTGCCGGTGATTGGGGAACGGGCTCAAAAGGCCGTAAGTGGGCGGAGGAAGCTGAAGCAGACAGCGTGCACGTGATCTTGTTCATGCCGAAAGAAGGGGCAGCGCACGGGAAGAAAGGGGGCAGCACGCGGGAAGGAGTCGTCTGGCGCGGGAAAGGACCGGATGGCGAGCGACTTTGGCTGTCCATGTATGGAGACCGCAATTTCAGGATGACGAACTACCAAATTTGGAGAGCCATCTACAGCTGTTGGAGACGATTTTTACTTAATAATAACCATATTTATATTTAAAAAACGATTTACCTAGTGTTTTGGAGACGCTCCGAGATTTTCCCTCGTGATAGGTAAACGTGATAGGAATACTACACTTATTAAATCTATACCTAATATTAAAGAGTCAAAATTCCTATCACCAATAATTTTTTCATCCAACCTTCTGTATGTCCCGTCACCTTCGGTAATCTTTTTTCTGTCCGTATTTGTTTTCCGTGTCCGTTCAGGACTTGCCAGTTGCAGGATTTTTGTCTGGCTTTTCTAGTAGAATTTCATCTAGGATGCAGGGTTCTGGACGCTGACGAGGCTGTGCGCGGTGGAGTCCGTTTGGTACTCGATGATGGAGTTCAACTGCAAGCAGCTTTGTGGATGCCCAAGGAAAACAAAACGGATTTGTTTAATTGCCAATAATGCAGATTTGACCGTACAAGGTTCAGATGAATGAGAGCACCAAGTAGCATGTACGTGGCGGCCTTGGCCGGAATTCCATCGAGCCCAACTATGTTTAGTTCAGTTTATAGAAAATGGATATGGCGGGTTTGGCTCAAGAGATCCTATTAGATTATGGGCTCTTGTACTCAGGACGTCGAGCTGCCCTGTAAATATTAGGAGTAGGAGTGACGGTCAATTGACTAACACATAATCAAATCTATCAAACACATCTACTATTATTTTTCATCATATCTTCGAATTTACCATCACTTCTCGTTCTTCGTTGTTGACAATACTCGTTGCTTCACTGATGGCAAAGCCCTAAAACGGTTAGGCCAACTAGAGTAGCCCATAGTTGCCGCACACCCTGATGGGATCCCTCTCGAGCATGTGGGGTTTCAGGTCTCAAGAGACCTCGTCGGCGTGTTGCGTATCGCGCTCCCGGTGAGGCTCCTCCGACGACGTATCATGTGTATCGTGCTCATCACCGAGCGCACAAGGTGACGTGTTCGTGTGCGAACAATATCTTCGGTCTATTTCTTTTGTGTCCGTTTCATAATTTTTTCTGATAACTTTCCTTTTTCTAATTATCTCCAGTTTTTTTTTATCTATATCTACCTATATCTATATCTATTATTTTATATATCATCTATACTTTATCTATATACTCTATTAAGGAGGCAAAATTTCTCTCTATTCACTATTTTATTTTATATATCTATAGCTACAACTTATCTCTATAAAATTTCTTGTTTTCTTTCGTATCTCATATGTGACCCAAACTCATGTCCATACTTATACGAGTTAGGACTCATATCTAGCGATGATGCGCATTTCGATTCTAATACATATTGGGTCGCACCCTACGTATCCTGATGAACCGGGCTCATGAACTATACTCATATGAGTTAGAATAACTCGCACATCTAGCGATGATACGGAGTCTTATTCCTATACGTATTGAGTTCCATTGCAACGCGTATGATTGCACGTATAGAATCACGGGCACATTTGCTAGTATATATTAATTACACTTTGAAACGAAGTTCCACACGTACGTATACCTACACCGCACATTACCAGACACGTACATATACATATATACTCATACATGCACGGACGACGATGGCACGATGGCGCCATCACGTTCCAGCAGCTAGCATGCATCCCAGCCGGGAGCCGGCCAGGCGCGCGCTTAATTCAATTCGCCCGGTCGAACACGTAGCTACCCTCCAGCGCTCTGAACACCGTCGATTCGGCCTCCATCACCTCCACCACCTCCGGCGCCGCGTGCACGTACACCACCCAGTCGCCGTTCCCGCGCGCGCTCGGCATCGGCATCACGTACCCTGCGCCGCCGGGCCAGGGGAAGTGGTACGACGCGAACGCCGGCCGGCCCCACCCGAAGTCCATCTCGCCGACGGGGAGCCGCATCCCCGATGACACCACGCAGGCCATCGCGTCCTCGTCGCCGTTGCCGCGGCACAGGTGCGCCTTCGCCACCGTGGGCTCCGGCCGCTGCGCCTCCACCCAGTCGACGAGCTCGCGGAAGTGCTCGCCGGTCGCGGCCTCCGCCACCCACCGGTGCACGTCGTCCGCCACGTCGGCGAGCGCCATGGTACTCAGGGTGCCGGTGCCCATGACACCGTAGGGGATGGTCAGCACGTTGCCGAAGTAGGTGCTCATGGCGCCGTCACGGCGGAGGCGAGTGCGCCCGTCCACCACCACGCCCATGCAGCACGAATGCCGCTGACGCCGCAAGGCTGCTGCAGCCTTGGCGTAGAGCCCCCACAGGTGCGCCGTGAACGCCTCCAGCTTCGTGCGCCCGGACCCGCCGAGGCCTGAAGCGCCGTGACGTCGGCGGTGGACACGCGGTAGATGCGGTTGACGGCGGGTGTGTCTGGCAGTGCTGGAACGCGGCTCACGGGGACGAAGAGGCGGTCCACGAGGTTGGCGGTGGTGCTGGTTCGCGCGGCGCAAGGAACGAGCGGTGGAAGGACGGGGCCGGAGGCGCTGAGCCGCCACGGGCGGCCACGGCCCACGCGACGAGGAACATGTTGAAGGAGTAGGCGTCGCAGATGCGGTGGTCGAAGGTGCACCCGACGACGGCGCCGCCGCACTTGAACTTGGTCACCTGCGTGCACGTGCGAGATTTACAGTGATGAATGATGATGTCATGATTATAGCAAGTGCATGTATACAAGTATAGTGCGGTGCAGTGTAGTTTGCAACAGTGCGTGAGAGGTTATTATTCAGTTGCATTTTGTGTTGAGATTGGAAGCTGAATGCCGCAGTTTTGGATGGTTTTTGCAAAATTTGCCTGCTCCTGCTCGAAACCAAGCAGCCCCCCTGTTTTTATACGGTAATGCGACGTTGCGTTCGCGGGCCGCGGCACCAGCCCAACAGTCCAACTGGCGTATCCCTTGTCCACTCGTCTCGAACCTTATCCCCTTGTCCATTCTACACAAGGCTCTCCACGGCATGGCCCCAAAATCGTGCTCCACCACGACCACGCACCACAGTGCCGCAACCGTGGGGTTCCTCTGCTGGTCGCCGGCCTCGCCAGTGCCCTCGGAGCCCGTAATCCACGGTGCCTCGAGGCCAGCCGTTGCCCCAACGCGCTCCCCGGGCTGGTCCGCAGCTGCCCCTGCCCGGTCCGCGCAAAGGCTACGACATCCCTTGGCCGGTCCGCCAACGACGCGAAGCTCCATCACCCAGCTCGAAGAAACAGAGGGTGGCTTCACTCCGGCTGCCGCCCCATCACGCCCCTTGGCCGGTCCACAGCTGCCCCCTGCCGGTCCGCTCCAAGGCTGCAGTGTCCCTTGGCCGGTCCGTCGACAACACAAAGCTCCATCGCCGGGCTCAAAGAGACGGAAGGCAGGTTTGCTCTGGCCTCCGTGCTCGACGGCTATCGCACCCCCTGGCAGGTCGTTCTGTGGCACCGGTGAGCTCTAGACCGATGAACTTCACACGTCGGCGAACCTCCATTTCTCCCAAGCAGTAACGAGATGTTGCGCTATGTGGCAGAACCGCCTAATCTAATGCCTGCCAGGAGTACTTGTCTTTCATTAGACACTGAGTACTCAAGAGAGGACACTAAACTGCGCTGTTCCGTCGAGCACACCCCAAGGGAGAACTCAAAAATCCACATTTTTCAATCAGGATCATAAATGAGAGAATAAAGCTTACAACATTCTTAAGCCATTTCTTACATCACTTTATTACAGTAGCAGAATATTACCTCAATTGATTATAACAGCAGAATATAACAATGTTATCAGAGTTTTCAGCGAAAATGTATATAACGACAAGTTTAAGCGCTAACATTAAGAACATTTATATGCATGGAATGATAACAGGATGTAAGTCTTTTCCTTTGCAAAAACATTTTGTAAAAAATTTGAATAAACTCTATGTCAGCAACGTAAGGAAATCCTCCCTGAGCCCACCAGGAGGTTTCCACACACAAAAGCCGTCTACCATCCCTCGATCACCCGCAACAGGGAGAAAGAAAACCCTGAGTACTCGATTGTACTCAGCAAGACTTACCTGACAGGAGAAAAATAAAAGACTCCAACAATATGCAAGGCTCATTTGGCTTGTGGGTTATTGCATCTGCGGAAGCATTATTAAACTTGCGTCCTTATATACAATTTTATTAGCAGTCATCATTAGTTCATTAACTAACCATTCTATGTAAGCACCTATGCTACTTTCAAGCAGGTGGTAAACAATCAGAATCATTTTATCATCTTTCAAGTTCCAGTTCCTACTACGATGCTAAACCATAGCCAAGTCGTACCGTCTCATAGAAATAGCAATTCGCGAATCAATGTATCACAGCTAGGTACCTCGAAACACACGCCCCGTTTGTACCCCAGGCACAAACAAGACCAACCCATTCCACTCCTGTCACGGGGTCCAGGTCCCCGTCCAAACTTGGACACCAAGCCCCTACACTTGAGACCGGTCTCAATATGGTGCTTAGACCTTCACCTTTCCTTGCCTCCAATCAGTCGGTCCGAAAAGAGTCGGAACCCACGATAAGAGCGTAACGAGCCTTCCCACTCCTATAAGTAAGGATGTGTTCAGGATAATAAATTTATGACCCGACTACCATCCACAACAACGGACGATCCTCAATCGGCACAGGCGGAACAAATGCAATTCGAGCCTCGCTCAAATGTGTAACCAAGTCCAGATCTAAAGTTCCATTCCGCCCGGTCTCCAATTATCATCCTAATATATATTCCATGTGGTAGTAATATGACAATAACAACAATTATATCTTTCATATCTCTCGCGAGTGACAGGTAATCACTCTACTTCTACCGAATCCTATAGCATAGCCATCTACACGATTCTAACATACTAAGTAGGACTCATATATATATATATGCAAGTCGTTTTCATTCAACTCCATAAAACTTAATGCACAAGCATAAAATAAAGTGCAGAATAATAGGGGTTATGTACCGAGGCGTGCCTGTGTAAGATATAACCAAAAGTTAGCATTCCATCATGGTGACACGATCATCAAGGCACCATCTTTTCCGCTACTTCGGTCGACTTCATGATCCATCGTTGTCCCTATTATGATATACGTGGTTGCAACGCAGAGACGTAAATAATCAACGGCAACGGCAACTCTAAAATACGATTACGTTCCGCAACCCGCAAGCTAACGAGCTAGCTCTAACAACTAGTGTACTGGGCTACATATCCACGTCGTCAGGTAAGGCTTCGTCTCCGAAAAAATGTTTTAGTTCTAAAACGCCGAAGTGTTTTGACATTTTATTGATTAAATATATATTTTCAAACTAGGGCTCATTTAGCTACCTTAGCAAACTAATTATTATTGAGCTACAAAAATTACAGTGAGCACCTAATAATGTTAGAAATTTACTGTGAAAGTTTTAGAGCCAACACTATCACCAATTTATCACAACAATTTCTACAAATTTATATCTTACAATATTAAGCATATCAAATTAATTAGATAACTCCTAAAAATATTATAAAACTATATGAACAAAATATACTAACAGATAGATCATGATTTTAGAAACCTAACAAAATTAGTTTCATAATTTTTGGGCAACTACACAAATTTATATTGCATTTACAAATTGGACTTAGAAACTAAATTAGAAAAATGCTAGAAAAAGGAAAAGGACCGGTGGAGACCATTCGTCCTAGCAACACAGCGCACGGGCGCGGTTGCGCGTGCGTCACGGCGGCCCAATACGGCACAAGGCCGGGGGCGCTCACGCGCGGCGGCGGCTTTGCAGAAAACCCCCGAGCTTTCAGAGATTAATACGATTACTGTGCGCACTATTCCTACCGTCAGTAATCTTGCAACCACACCACTGGATATTTTCACTTTTACCACGGGGAGATCCCTGGAAACCCCATGTGCGCCGGCGCGGTGGCCGACGGCATAAGGTGGTTACACCGGCAAACTAGTCTCGCTACGATGGAATTAAGGGGCCGACCACCATCTACAGCTAAACGCGCAAGGATGTGTGGCGGTTAGGGACTCGGAGGCGCACTGTCGCAGGCTGCAGTGGCGAGGGGCTATCCGCGATGGCGGCGCGACTATTCCGGTGAACCTACGCCCTCACAGAAAGATAGAGATGGCGGAGAAGCATCAGTAGCTCACCGTGGTGTATGCCCTACTGACAGTTGAAGCAAGGGAGCGCTGCGACGGTCTAGCCACGTGCGAGCCGCTGGGGCGGCGGTGCTCCGGGATGGACACCCATGCGTCACCACGTCGCCGACGAGTTCCCTGCCCAAAATAGCGTGAGCACCGGATGGAGGGAGTCAAGACGAGTTCGGGTTACGAGCAATTCAACTGCTATTAACCCTATGGGTCTTACCCCCAAACCTACCAGCTCAACGGCGTACATGACCGACGGCGAGCAAAATCTAAAATTGGCCGCGGCCAGACCACCGTTGGACCCGACGAGAGTGGGGCGTCTAGCTAACTTCCTCTGCTTCTCACTGACGCGGGGAATTGGGCTAGGAAGCTTTGAGTTGGTGATTATGAAGGGGAGAGGGCGACACCTCGCCACTGCTACATCACGTGACGCGGCCTCATCAGAGGTGACCCGGCCATGATCCGACAGGGTACGACAACGCGAGGACATGGCCGCACGAGCGAGGGCATGAGGCGCGTCGGGTAGTGCTTAGATGGAGCCAAGAGGGGTGCCAGCGCGCGAAGCACTTGAATGCGGTAGCCGGGCCTGAACGGCACACCGGCGTCGGCTAGCGGGACAGGGCGAAGCAGGGAGACGTCACCGTCACCCTGAAGCTGGAGTCGGTTGACCCAGACGCGGTGAGCAGCGACATGGACTCACGGTAGGTGAATCGCAGGGCAGGGCGACTGCCACGTAGCCATGGCAACAACGGACCCGGCCTCGGCCCGACCCCACGCGCGGATCAACGGTCAAAATGGCGTGCGCACGCGGCGACAGCAGGGACACCTGACAACAGCATCACGACGACGCCTCGCCACGCGAACGCGTAGCGGCTGCACCGGCGTAGCGTAGTGGCAGCCCTCCGACATGGCGCAGTTGTGCGCGCAGCAGCGAGGTGGGGCGGCAGCGTGACGGCCATCAGTTACAGGGCGATGACAGCGGCCCGCTGGGGCCGGCCACGGCCAACCCATGACCAGACAGGCCGACTGGGCTCGGCATGGCGGCGCCTGGAACGCGGCCAGCCGCGCGACGCCGAGCGGCCGCGCGAGGTGACCGTGCGCACAGGCCAGGCATATGACGTGCACGAATTTTAAAGCGCGTCTAAAAACTAACCTAACACAGTTGAAGCTAAACTACCTCGGCCATACTAATGAGGGTAAATCAGTCTACCATAAGGAGCAAAACATACAACATTGACTTTAGCTATATTTTCTAGAATTAATTCACCGACATGGCATTGCCACACTGCTTTCAATCTTAAAATTTCTTCTAAGTCTTGAGCTGAATTTGACTTCAAGTTCCATTTCTAAGTCATTAGAAATACTAGCTATTCATATTATTTTTCTACATCAAGAGTTGCATTGTCACCTACAAAGTTTGTACTTCAAACTTTATTTAGGTGTCACACACATGTTCTATAATACTTTGCTCAATAAAAATTGGTTTTCCACCCTACTTGACATAACATGAGTTATTGAATAAATTTTCATTTAACATTTGTATTGGTCATTTGAGGCTACCAGAAATTTATCAACACCTTCTATTACATGCATTATTACATAAACATGATGCTCATGATATGATTTAGTAGTTTGTTTAGGGCGTAACACCGAGGGTGTTACACACTGAAAGCTCATGTTGCGAGCGTACATTTTAAATGTCCGGATGTTTCATAGTTATGATGTAAGTGTTACATACGGATGTTGCAAAAGTAGATTGGGATGTTGCATTTGTTGTAATGGTTTGTACACGTATGCTGCAAGCGTCTGTTACCAATGTTTCATCTGTTTTTCAGATGTATGCTGCAAGTGTGTTTATCTGGATGTTGCATATATTTCACACATATGTTGCAAGTGTTTTATCTGAATGTTGCGTATGTTTTGCTATGAGTTTCAAGTGTTTTTCAGGCACTTTTTGTAAGTGTTTCGTCTGTCTTCTTTTATATGTTGTAAGTGTTGCAACTTGTATCTGGATGTTTCAAAAATAGATATGGTATTACATATGTTATTATGGCTATACACGCATGTTTTAAGTGTTTCATCTGTTGCATCAAGATGTTATATATATGTTTTACACATATGTTGTAAGTGTTTCAGGTAAGGAGACGCTTGTAGCGTGCATTTTGGGCGCCACAACAGCGCCGCCGCACCTGCGGCGTACCCGAGCGCCCCCTCACCTCGTGCACGGTCAGCATGGCGCATGGGCGATACCCGTAGCGTTTCACCATGATCAGACGGTGGTTAAATGGTTTACTGATGATCGAATCTACGTAGTATATACAAGCTTTTGTTTTAAATTCTTACTATTCTGATATACACACGATGCACGTACATGTACGTGTAACTGGAGTATTTATATTGCCACATGATGCTATGTGACCAACCAGTCCACTCGTCGCAGTCCAACTGTATTTTTTCCAAAGTAAATTTGTGCTACTAGTTTTGTGCAGGCTTGCAATTAATAACCGAGCATGTTACTGTAGATTTTATTTTATTTTTCTAAGAGATCAAAGTTGAAAGGATATATATGAATGGATCGAACCTGCACGGACATGACGCTTGGCCTTCTTCTTGGGCACGAGCGGCTCGATGCTCTCGTCCGGCAGGCCCAGGCGCAGGTCCTGCAGCACGGTGCCGTCGGCGGTCGCCTCCGCGACGTCCACCCCACGGCTGCTGCACAGCAGCTCCGGCTCCCCCGCCGCGTTGGCCACCACCTCCCCGGCCAGCGGGTAGTACGCCACCAGCGTCTTTGCCAGCGCCACCTTGAGGACCGCGGCCGGGTGGTGGTTGCGGTCACCTGGGTCCGCGGCGTAGCAGAAGAAGACGCTGACGTCCATGGGCGGCAGCAGGAGGTCCAGGTTCGACAGCGGCAGTCGGTGCTCATGCACCGGCAGCGCCGGCGCCACCGTCGAGACGGCCGTGATGGTCACCTCACGGCCGTGCCCGTGCCAGGCGCCGTCGGTGGTGCCTTCCTTCACCATGTCTCAGAGGGAGGGGTAGAGTAGAGAGCCAGAGAGGGAGAAGGGAGCACTAGCTTGCTTTGATGGGACACGGGGTGGATTTATATGAGAGGTACTCCGTGCCGTAGCTGCAGCTAGCCCGGCCGCGGCCGGCACTTTTAACTCATCTATCTAGTAGTTATCATATTACTGGACGGAGGTCTGGAAGTATATTACTAAAGACACCATTTGGCACCGCTCCCGCCGGCTCATGCATGCTCCTGCGGATTTTTTTTTTTTAAACATTTTTGTAAATTAATTTAAAATATAACACTGTTTTTTCTTTTTTCAAAATTAACACATTTGCCCGCGCCTATTTCCCTGGCGCGGCGAAACGCCTGTGCCGCGCCATGCATGGTGGCGCGGTGAGAGAGATGACGTGGCGACGACCGGGCGCTGACCGGTGACGTGGCAGGGTCTGCCGCGCCATAGCCCACGGCGCGGTAGGAGTTGGACGCAGACAGAAGACGACCAGCCTCAATTGCAATTGAACGGGAGCTGTTCTGTCGGTGCTGTAAACAACTAAGTGCTGCCGCGATGCATTGAAATGAATATGAAGCAAATAAATAAAGTCCGTGCGCAAGTTGACAAATTGTCACGTAACATATTCATTGGTTCATGCGTCTGCAAGTTTCCGACGACAATATTCGTTCGACGTAAGTTCGATATAACCAACTAAATTCTAGGAGTGTAAGGATCCCTCGGACGCCTCTGTCTCTTTGGATTTATAGGCAACACATTGGGAGTGTAGCCAGCGTCGGTGTGGTCGCGTTGCCGGTGGGTACGGCTCATATCCTGCAAGTATATGATATGCACGATTACTTATAATCTTTATGATCGTTAGTTTATGGAGCCTATGTATTTAAAGACACTACCTTTGTTACTACCTGTGAGGCTCCTTAGGTACCAAGCGGGGCACCACCTAGCTGAGACATGCCGATCTCGTCCTGCTGTCAAGGGTCCCACTGGTGGTGCTGTATGCAGAAGCCCGGAGGGTCGTCGTCATCGCCGTCCTCGTTTGCAGGGTCCTTCTCAGCGCTATAATGTGGTGGTGTACGCACAGCGGAAGCGGCACCAATCATCGGCTGAGAAGAGCCGGCTGGTGTCCTCAAAGAGCCAGAAGACGTGGCACCCGACCGCGCCTGGTAATCGGGTTCCACCCAAGGAGTGTCTATGTAGCTCAACTTCTGAGCTAGCTTCCTGCAGCCCCGCTTCACCTTCTGCATGAATATACGTTAAAGTTAGTGTATTTCCCAAACGCATATACACTAAAGAAACATTTTTGGAACGGACAAGTTTATGTTTACCTCCACAAAAGCTTCGAGAACGCCTGGCCCCTGTCCTCTAGACTCGTGAAGCCGAAACGTTGCTTCGTTGGACAGCCTTGACAATTGTATCGCCTGGGTACAGAAACGAGGTTGGACAGTTTTAGTACACACACTTAATATCAAATGGATAACAAATTGTACCATTCTAGTATCTTACCATGTATCTTTGAAGCGGGGCTCTCTGTAGTTGTGTGTCATCCTTAGTGGCAACGTCGTACACATCTTCGATCACATCTTCCTCTGAGTCCTCGTCAATCGCCTCCTCAGTGTACGGAGGCTTGATATGTGTCCTCGTAGACCTGTGAAGCCACCACAGGTACTCGTCGAAGGTGTGCTGGTCGTGTAGGGGACCCGCATCGACCGGCTACCGGTCCCTGGTCTGCCACAACTAGATGTACGCGTGAAGGGTCGAGATGGCGAATAGAGGGGGGGTGAATAGTCGTTTCTAAAACTTAATCGCGTCGGCTAACCAAAACAAGTGCGGAATTAAAACTATCGGTCTAGGCAAGACTACACCCATCTATCTATGTTCTCTAGCACCTTGCAAAGATCCTAATTAAACAACAAAGGTGCCGGGCTAACTAGAGCTCACCTAACCAATTCTAGGAGCAAGGTCACACAAAGGTGTCGGGCTAACTACACAAGCACAATGTATATAAAAGTAATCATAAGCATGTGTAAGGGGATTGCAAACCAACGGAAAGAACAAGGTTGACATGGTGATTTTCTCCCGAGGTTCACGTGCTTGCCAACACGCTACGTCCCCGTTGTGTCGACCGCTCACTTGGTGGTTCGGCGGCTAATTGGCATCATCCACCAAGCCCGCACGTC
Organism: Miscanthus lutarioriparius; assembly: GCA_904845875.1. Classification (NCBI taxonomy): domain Eukaryota; kingdom Viridiplantae; phylum Streptophyta; class Magnoliopsida; order Poales; family Poaceae; genus Miscanthus; species Miscanthus lutarioriparius. The sequence goes on from CAJGYO010000012.1 coordinate 13,600,271, forward strand.
GGGCACCGCAAGAACCTACCCCGAAACTGAGGGTAGCTCAATGACACGCTCAACTAGAGTTGCTCTTCACGGCTCCCGCGGGGCGAGCACAATGCCCTCTCACAAAGCTCTTCTCCGGAGCACCGCACAAGCTTCTTGCGGGCTTCGATGGAGACCACCCCCAAGCCATCTAGCAGGTGGCAACCTCCAAGAGTAACAAGCACCACCGGCTTACAACTCGATCACCTAGTGCCACTCGATGCAATCTCACAATGCAACACACTAGAATCACACTCACTCGCAATCGATTCGTACTCTTGTAAGCATAAGTGAGTTAGAGGGCATCCAAGCACTCCTACACAAGCCACATAGGCGTGAGGGTGCTAAGCAACCAGCCCAAGGCCGGCCACACACTCCTTTTACAGCCCCAAGGGCTAAAATAGCCATTACCCCTTCACTGGGCAAAGTGCGTACTGACCGGACGAGCAGGTCATAACGACCGGACGCTGAAACCCAGCGTCCGGTCACTTACAGAGAGGTTCCAGCGATGTTTTTCAGTGACCGGACTCTCCCAGCGTCCGGTCGCTTCTGGACACGCGAAAACCACTGACCGGACGCTGTGACCAGACTTGCAGGTGCTGACCGGATGCTGGACCCCAGCGTCCGGTCGTTTTTCGCGCCAGCGTCCGGTCACAGACCTTTCAGCGCTAAAACGGCTATAACTCTTAGCTCCGAACTCCGATTTCGATGATCTTGGACATTTTGGAAAGCTTACTCAGAGAGCTACACATCCCACATGCATACTTGATCTAAATCACAATGGATCAAAACAGTATTCCAATCCAAGGACTATCCTATAGTTTAGAGTACACCAAAAAATATTTTTCTCTTCTCTAAGTTGATTCACGACAACTCTAACTTTTTCTCCTTTGCAAATGTGCCAACACCACTAAGTGTGCACCACCATATGTATGTGTGTTAGCTTTTCACAAACATTCTCCAAAGGATTAGCCACTCAACTTGCCACGCCACTTGATCCTAGTGATGATGCAAAGTTAGATCACTCGAGTGACACTAGATGACCGATATGCAAACAAGTTTGCCTCTCTTGATAGTACGGCCATCTATCCTAAACCCAGTCATCAACTTCTCTACACACCTATGACCAGTGAAATGAAATGCCCTAGGTTATACCTTTGCATTGCGCATTTTATTCCATCTCCTCCAATGTCGATGCAACACATGCACCAACATGATCAACAATAATATAATCCACTTCATATCATCACATGATCATATTGGTTCATCGATCTTGACTTCACTTGCTTTTCACCGTTGCCTTCGTCCATCGGCGCTAAGTCTTGCTCAAGCTTCACCGCCACGCGATCCATCACTCCAAAGCCTCCGACTTGCCCTTCACGCTTGCAACCGGTCCATCAAGCCAAGTCTTGTCTTGATCTTCTCCACCTTGATCACATGACTCAATGTCATGTCTCATGTACAATAAGCTCCTTCATCATCACAGGTGTGAGCTTTGCAACATCTTCAAATCATTTTCACCTTCACGGCATATGTTGCTCACACACATGTACTTGTGGACTAATCACTTGTGTATCTCATATAAATATAATTAGTCCACCTAGGATTGTCACTCAATTACCAAAACCACACAAGGACCTTTCAATCTCTCTCTTTTTGGTAATTGATGACAACTCTACAAAGATATGGAAATTAAGCTCTTTTGGATTCATGTTGCTTGCCCAAGCAATTTTACCATGTGTAAATAATTTTGGACAAGTACCACAAACCCGAAATGGTAGTATTAGCTCTCCCTACATATGTGCTAGAGTGTTTGTTTTGAAGCTCGCACATATGCATAGATTGAAATTATGGGAGAGTAATTACTACTAAATGATGCTAAGGTGTATAGAGTAAATCTTTAAAGCGTGATACCAATCGGAGTTGCACCTTTAAGTTCATCCTTAGCACCATGGTTAGCTAGATATCACTTGAAAATAAAATCACTAGATATCTCGTGAGATCAACATTAAAATCAAGGTACTAGCATTACTTGAAAAGCATACCAAGTGTCTAGCTATCATCCTATGCATGCTAGTTTTTATTTCATCAATCAAATTCTACAACTAGCATACTTCATACAAGCATGCATATTGAATTTAAGAACTTATGCAATGCAAGCAAGCACATGAATATGCACATATCAAATGCAATCAATCAAAGTTTATAAGCTTGCTCCCCCTATTTGTGTGCTTCTCTTGTCCAAAAATTTTGATCCATCTCTTTTCTTCAATGTTGCTCCCTCTTTGTCCATGTCTATGTCCAACCTCTACTTTTTTGTTTCAATCTCTCCCAAAGCTTTCATATCTACAATCTCAATCTTAAAGCTTTCATATCTTTGTACAATCTCTCCCCCTTTGTCATTAATTTCTATAAAAGGTGTGCTTCTCATTGATGCAAAGGTATGCATTTGGGGTAGATGGTTGAGGTTTGAATCTTGCGTTTTTATGGACATCACTTGATTGTTGGAATGACACCACTTAAAGATACCACTTTTAACTTATACCACTTGTATCTTGTGTAGGGCTTCTTGAGATACCACACATAGGATCTTTGATTTTGATATCAATTTGTGTGACACCCCCCTATGTGATAGCATGGGTCATCCATTTGATACACGTGAGCTCTTGTGGGTGAGGGATGCATTCTTCATTTGATGATCACTTAAAGTTGAGGATCACTTGTGGAACCATCGTCTTGCATGATTGATGCCATGTGTAGATGTGATACCACTTGAAATAATTTTCTAGTATGGAACCACTTGTTGGATTTATCAATAAAAACCATTTCTTGAACATTTGCTATCTTCATGAGTACCACTTATAGGATATCACTTGTGAGTTGATATAGACATCACTTGTAGATTCTTGATGAAATACTTGAGTCTAGATACCACTTGTAACAAACAAACTAGATAACCATTTGTATTGTTGTCTTGTGCTTATACTCTTATCACTATCATGAGCTTCTATGGTTGACTTGAACTAAATTGATTTGCTTAAGCTTTCAAGTCCGGTTTGAACCAATGACAAGCTTCTTCACACCTATTGCAAAGGTTATCTTGCTAATGTTGTACTTGTCACTTGTTAGCAATCCAAATTAAGTCAAGTAATTAGTTTTACTAGCTAATGAATAAATTCATATACTAACCACTAGATCAATTTATCATTCAAGCAATAGTGGTAGGCTATGAATTTAAACATTTCATTTGTTATGCATGATCCTATAAAGCATGTACTATATGCACTAACCGCATACTAGTAAGGGATGAAATGATCATGCACATTATAATGATACCTTTGCTATGTTGGAGTAGAGGATAGTCACATAGATTCTAATTCATTACTTCAATAGCAATGTGAAGTTCAATTATAAGCTTGGTGAAGACCAATAGACATCATTTTGAATTTCACTCTTCACCCATATGAAATAAATACCACTTATGATCAAGTGCACTTTCTTGTTGTGGTTGGCTTGCTTCTTCTTTTCATCTTTACTTGAGTGTGAGCATCAATTTGAGAATATTACTTGAAATATCATGACTAACTCTCTTTTGGGTGTTGCTTGCTTTTCTTGATCAACCCTTTTGATTGCTTGAACTAAGGATCTCAAATGTTCCTCGGATCACCACTTCCATGTTAACCTTCCAAGTACCACACTTGGTTCACCTACACATAGGCGACAAGCCCCTACACTAGGGAGAAGTGACCTCTCTCTAAGAGCCATTTTTGACACACACTTGAAATAACTTGATTGATTGATCCAAGTGATGGACTTAACTTGATGAGTAACACCTCGATTCCTTCTTTAAGTCCTTTTCTTTCTTCTTGTTTAAGTCCTTTTCTTTCTACCAAATGATTTCCAATAGTCACTAGAACTTAAACTTCAACTTCATCTTGAGTTTGATATTGATCTTCTAATTTGAGTACCGAATGTGTGCAAAGTACACTCCACAATCAAATGGCCTTGTACTCTTTACTTGTCATGCTTAAAGATCATCTCAAAACCAAACTTAGGTATCTCAAACACTTGTAACATGTTTTCAACTTGAGGACCTTTCAATCAAAGTGACTCTAGATCAATCCAATATTTGTCACTTTTCTGGCAGATTCTGTACCCTTCAAAGAAATAAGCATATCTCTCAAAGTATAAATCCAAATATCACGAAATTTTGTAGAGATGTGCTTCACTAAGTTATCTAGTAGTTGTAAAAATTTGAGCTTCACTTGACTTCTAAATTGCTACCAGATTTCAATTATTCCACCACTGGTATATACTGAAAACTGCTGCACTATAGCTGACAAGATCCACTCCAAAACCGAAGCATTTCTTATCCAATTCTCATGAAATTTGTACAGCATCTTATACCATAAGTCTAGAGCGTGTACACCAATGTTTATGCCAATCCAATAAGTTTTGATCACTCAAACATGGCTAAGATCACAGCTAGCTCAGATTTTGCAATATAATTTCAACAATTGAGCTATACTTCATCAAAATATGAATCAAACTTGAAACTAACTTATTTGAATAGTTGCATAAGACATATATCCATTCAAACCACTTACTAAAAGTTATCTCATGAATTTATCCAACACAAATCAATCCAAACTTAATTACTAATCAAATTATCCATTCAAACATCTTATAGCAAGCAACATTACATATTTATCCAATTCAATCAAGTTATATGCACCCATATGAAATGATCAACAAAAGATATACCTTGGTTAGCTCATGTTCATTTAACTAGCAAGCTTCAACTCAAATATTTACAAGCCATCAAATAATCCAATGAATCACCAACAACTTGAATATGACACTTGTATGTTGTAGCACATTTGGACTTCACTCAATTATCATGACATTGGGTTTGGATGTGCACTAGGCTTCATTACTTGACTCAACATATGATGATCAATATGAAGTCAATTGAATCAAGTCTTCAATGCCAATGGTACCTACAATCAATCATCCACTTTTTGATGGTACTCAAATAATTTTGGGTCCTCTCAAGTTAGGAGTGACATACTTAGGCAAAGCCTTAGTATGAGTAGCGGGATATTTTGCAATAGCAACCATAGAGGTACTATTATCATCCTTCCTAAGCATAGAATCATCATCAATTGAAATAGGCATAGGAGTGTTACCTAGGGGACATGAATGTGCCATGTGTCCCCTTTCCCGGCATGACTAGCACTTTCTCTTTGATTGAGCCTTCTCTTCCTTGCTCATGTGGTGCTTCTCATTGCCTTGCCTCTCACGAGTTGCTTAAACTTTCTTCTCAAGCTTGATAGGACACTTAGAGGCAAAGTGTCTCATATTTTCACACTTGAAGCACTTGATGTGAGCGTAATCTTTCTTCTCATCTTTATTCTTGCTCATCATCTTAGCATCTTAAGTTTGCATTGGATGCCTTGCCTTTCCACCCCTTCTTATTTTCTTCTTCTTTATAATCAAATCACCACCATCTTCATGGTTGTTCTTGATTTGCTCTTGGGGTGTCTTCTCTTGCTCAACTTGTGGCTTTGGTTGAGGCTCTTCTAGTTGCATCACCAATTGATTAGTTGGGCATATTGAGGTAAGGTGACCCTAAGTGCGGCACTTGAAGCACTTCACATGCTTGAGCCTCTCTTCTTCTTTTATCTTCTTGAGCTTCTCAATGTTAGGGCAACCATTTGCAAGGTGTCCCGCTTCATGACACCGGGTAGCACATGGTATGCGAGAGCTTTCTTTGTTGTAGCTTCTTCATCTTTCTTTCTCTCTTTATTTCGCCCTTTGTCATCTTCTTCTTGAAGCCAAGGCCACACTTGTCACCATAGTTTCTTTGAGTCTTCAACATGTGCTCAAAGATGACTTTTGAGTTGTAGCACCTCTCTAACTTGTTGCTCAATTTCTTCACTTCACTTTTGAGCTCAATGTTCTCCTTCAAAATGTTAGTCTCACAAGACATAGAAGTAGAACAAGCATCCATATGTGAAGAGCATAGCATATCTAACAAATCATCATAAGAGGTGGATACATGCTTCTTGCCTACATCACAAGGGTTAGCAACATTTTACAATTTATTATTTGATCCATGTGATGAGCTCTCATTATTTTTAAGTTTCTTTGTAAACACTTTAATGAGAGAAGCATGTTGTTCTAATAATTCATCATGAGATGCAAGTAGTGTCTCATGATTCAATTTTAGCTCATCATGTAAAGATTTAAAAGCATCAAGTAATTTCTTATGTTCTTCACAAGAGTTTTTTAGAAATGAGTTTTCATTTTTTAATTTCATTGTTTTAGCTTTCTCATTTTCTAAAGACATGGTCATGCTAGCAAGTCTACTCACAAGCTCATTATATGAATCAACATGATCAACCACATTATCATTTGATACATTGGTGTCACCTTGTGACATGAAACAATGTGGTGATGTAGAAGAGCTTGTAGTAGCATCACAATCATGGCCCGAGTATGAACCATCATCATCAAGATCACCACCAAATGTGCTTGAGGTAGAATCTTTATGTGCAACACTTGTGGCATCATCATCAACCTTGTCAAGTGAACTTGTAGTGGATCGATCATCATCATCATCACTTGACCATGAGGTGGAGCAATCTTCCACAATCACCAAATTGTGATTATGCTCATCACACTCATGTGCCTCCACCTTGTGATCATCCTCCTTCTTGAATTTTCCATCATCACTTGTGGAGTTGTTGCCGTAGAAGGCTTGGAGTGCCATCCACATATCATGAGCACTTTCTAAGTCCCACATATGTCTAAAAACATCATCATGTAAAGCACATATTAGATAATAAAGAGCACGATGATCAAGTTGTAAGCAATCCTCTTGCGCTTGGGTTAGGTTGTCCTTATCCAAAGCATCATGAGAAAAACCAACAACAATGATCCACCATGCCTTGGGACCCAATTCACGGAAATGATCAAGCATATGACGTTTCTACCATGCATAGTGTGTGCCATCAAAAATATGTGAGTCACAAACAACTTCTAGCCCAAAGTTCACCATCCTCTCGGGTCGGTAAAGACCACAAATGAGAGACCTCGCTCTGATACCACTTGAAGGGTCGAGATGACGATTAGAGGGGGGTGAATAGTCGTTTCTAAAACTTAATCACGTCAGCTAACCAAAAAAAGTGTGGAATTAAAACTATTAGTCTAGCCAAGACTACACCCCTCTATCTATGTTCTCTAGCACCTTACAAAGATCTTAATTAAACAACAAAGGTGCCGGGCTAACTAGAGCTCACCTAACCAATTCTAGGAGCAAGGTCACACAAACCTATGCCACTAGTATTTCAAGCAATGAGGGAGCTCCTACACATGCTAGTAACCAAAAGCACAAATCCAACTAAGCTCACTAGCAATGCTCAATAACAAGGCAACCAATGCCAAATTAGAGAGCGCAAATACTTAGCTACACAAACTAAGCAAAGTGACTAACAAGGTTATACAAACCAAATTAGCTACGCAAAAGAGCTACTTCTATGCTACACAAGCAAGAAGATAACTAGTGAGCTACACAAGCTAACTAATTACAAGAGTAACTACACTAGCACAATGTATATAAAAGTAATCACAAGCTTGTGTAAGGGATTGCAAACCAATAGAAAGAACAAGGTTGACAAGGTGATTTTCTCCCGAGGTTCACGTGTTTGCCAACACGCTACGTCCCCGTTGTGTCGACCGCTCACTTGGTGGTTCGGCGGCTAATTGGCATCATCCGCCGAGCCCGCACGTCGGGCACCACAAGAACCTACCCCGAAAGTGAGGGTAGCTCAATGACACGCTCAACTAGAGTTGCTCTTCGTGGCTCCCGCGGGGCGGGCACAATGCCCCTCACAAAGCTCTTCTCTGGAGCACCGCACAAGCTTCTTGCGGGCTTCGATGGAGACCACCACCAAGCCGTCTAGGAGGTGGCAACCTCCAAGAGTAACAAGCACCACCGGCTTGTTAACTCGATCACCTAGTGCCACTCGATGCAATCTCACAATGCAACGCACTAGAATCACACTCACTCTCAATCGATTCGCACTCTTGCAAGCACAAGTGAGTTAGAGGACATCCAAGCACTCCTACACAAGCCACATAGGTGTGAGGGTGCTAAGCAACTAGCCCAAGGCCGGCCACACACTCCTTTTATAGCCCCAAGGGCTAAAATAGCCGTTACCCCTTCACTGGGCAAAGTGCGTACTTACCAGACGTGCAGGTCATAACGACCGGACGCTAAAACCCAGCGTCCGGTCACTTACAGAGAGGTTCCAGCGATGTTTTTTAGCGACCGGACGCGTCTGGTCATCACTAACTGGACTCTCCCAGCGTCCGGTCGCTTCTAGACACGCTAAAACCACTGACCAGACGCTGTGACCAGACTCGCAAGTGCTGACCGGACACAGGACCCCAGCGTCCGGTCACAGACCTTTCAGCGCTAAAACGGCTATAAGTCTTAGCTCCGAACTCCGATTTCGATGATCTTGGACATTTTGGAAAGCTTGCTCAGAGGGCTACACATCCCACATGCATACTTGATCCAAATCACAATGGATCAAAATAGTATTCCAATCCAACGACCATCCTATAGTTTGGAGTACACCAAAAAACATTTTTCTCTTCTCTAAGTTGATTCACGACAACTCTAACTTCTTCTCCTTTGCAAATGTGCCAACACCACCAAGTGTGCACCACCATGTGTACGTGTGTTAGCTTTTCACAAACATTCTCCAAAGGATTAGCCACTCAACTTGCCACGTCACTTGATCCTAGCGATGATGCAAAGTTAGATCACTCGAGTGGCACTAGATGACCGATATGCAAACAAGTTTGCCCCTCTTGATAGTACGGCCATCTATCCTAAACCCGGTCATCAACTTCTCTACACACCTATGACCGGTGAAACGAAATGCCCTAGGTTATACCTTTGCCTTGCACATTTCATTCCATCTCCTCTAGTGTCGATGCAACACATGCACCAACATGATCAACAATGATATGATCCACTTCATATCATCACATGATCATATTGGTTCATCGATCTTGACTTCACTTGCTTTTCACCTTTGCCTTCGTCCATCGGCGCCAAGTCTTGCTCAAGCTTCACTGCCACGTGGTCTATCGCTCCAAAGCCTCCAACTTGCCCTTCACGCTTGCAACCAGTCCATCAAGCCAAGTCTTGTCTTGATCCTCTCCACCTTGATCACATACTCAATGTCATGTCTCATGTGCAATAAGCTCCTTCATCATCACATGTGTGAGCTTTGCAACTTCTCCAAATCATTTTTACCTTCATGGCATATGTTGCTCACACACATGTATTTGTGAACTAATCACCTGTGTATCTCATATAAACACAATTAGTCCACCTAGGGTTGTCACTCAATTACTAAAACCACACAAGAACCTTTCAACGCGTTGTGTGTCACGCGCCAATCCTTGGTCTTATACCTTTTCCTGCGGTTATACCTGCAACAAAACGATTGTTAGTTGTACCATACACACCTCTGAATTGTAGCTTTGTTATTAATCGATAACACACCCGTGCAATTCTTTGTTGGTGGAGTAAAACGATGGTGGGTAGCCTGTCATTCTTCCAAACTACCTACAAACCCTGATGGGCAAGTGAATATTGACCACGTGGAAGAAAATAAGAGGGACGTTGCAGCGATACTTGTCTGACTCATCTCTAATGACAGGACTCAGATAGTCCTAGAGCTCCGGAGCATCCCAAGGACACCAATGCACCTGAACATTTTGTAATTGAGTTAGGTTGTTATATAGTGTACATCGAACAAGACACATATATGATAGTAAAGAGAGCATAACCTGGTGCTGTGTTAGGACGTCGAGACAGTCTGTGTACTCCCTATACTTGCGCCTCGCATTCCCTCTGACTAACTCTGCTTGCGTCCAAATATACAGAGCTGTAGGCAGTTTATTCTGCCTGTTCCAATGCTATATTGAACACGATAATGAATTAGCCATTAATAATTTCATCATATATAACTGCCTCAAAGAATATAGTGAACCAAAGTACTTACAGGAAAACCAATAACAAGGGGCCTCCTAATAGGCCATTGTTCCCAACATCAAACCTAGAGTAGGTAGGAGCAACCCCCAAGGTTCACATACCTTGAGGTGCGACGACAGGCAATGCATAGCTGTCGATACGTCCATGCCAGGACTGCGCTGCCCTAGCTGTACGCCGCTATGTTATCCCACGGCTGGCATAGTATGTCAAGAAAGATCCAGCTGATGGTGTTGCCCGAAACGTTTGGGAATAGGAAAGCACCAAGGAAGTGCTAGAGCCACACTCTAGCGAACCTATCGATCTGAGCCTCATAAGCCTGTGGGTCCAAGTAATCAAAGCGCTCTATAATCCACGACGATGAAACACCGGAACTTTTTCTGAAATTCACCAAAGAAAATGAGACCCGATGGCTGTAGAAAAACAATGCAAATATTAAATAGGCTTAAATTGCTCACTTATTTTTCTTGGAAACATCGTCGTCCGGTGGAAGAAAGCTAGTGAACTGAGCCACCAGCTCCATCCAGTGATCATTGTCAACTATACCTATCACTGGAAGTCCCCCCAACTGAAGGCCAAAGATAGCCTTCACGTCCTGTATGGTCAAGGTCATCTCGCCGCAAGGTAGGTGGAACGTGTGGGTCTCAAGCCTCCACCTATTATAAGAATAGAACGACTGTTAGTTACCTCAAATTTATTATAAGAATGTTTACGTACAATGAAGGCACTCGCACCTGTCTACAACTGTAGTAAGTAGTGCTGGGTCAAGAGGCAGAAGACCGTAGTTGACAACACGGACAAGCTCGAGGAAGCCGGCACGCCGTATGTACGACGCGTAATGCTCGTCCCACTGGTGCGCCCTGGTGTGCGTGCGGAGCCTCAAAGGAGGCAAGGGCACCTCTGCGTCGGTGTCGGTCAAGAAGTGTGCTCGGTGCGGGTCGTCGTACTCCACCTCAAGAAGGGGGTACAACTGGTGCTACGTGGGAGGGGTCATTCTGTTACAAATTGATAAACAAAGGGTTATAGTATTCAAATTAACAATATTCAAATTAACATTATATAGCATTGCAAAATTTGAACTACTTGTTATGCAATACGAACACAATATGAAAGCACATGGATATATTGAAAGTAATATTAACAGACATATTAAACAACTTCACTAGAAAAATAATCATTTGACGAAACTTCATCAAGTCATCCAAATCGCCGTATCACGCACTACTAAGTACCGACACTTGAAAACTAGTATCTATACTGACAACCTTTATTACTATAAACTAACTAAATAATAAATACCTAATCAATCCCTAAACCCAAAGTCCTAACTAACAGTAACCTAAACCCTAACTACCTAATCAAACCTTAACTATACTACAACACACAACCTAAACCCTAAAAACTACTTACCTAAATAAACAAATTCACTAACCTAACTATCATAAATCACTAACCCTAACTAAAATAACATTCATAATAACAAGAAATCGAAAGAGGGAGCTACCTTGATATGAGCGGGGACCTTTTGGGGTCACCCAAGCCGAAGGAGATGGCCGCTGGCGGCCTCGCCGACCGGCGGCGCTGGCGCCCCAACACTGACGAGGCGGCGGCGGCTGGCGCAGGCGAGGCGGCGGCGCTGGGCGGAGCCAATGGCGGTGGCGCAGGCGGCGACGGAGTGCGCTGGGGTCGAGGGCGAGGGCGGGCGTAGTAGGGGCGTCGCGGGCTTTTACTGGGCCTTACCGCGCCACCAGCGCTGGCGCGTCACAGCCGCGCCAAGATGGGTGGCGCGGCAAACCCTGTCACGACGACACCACGTCATCCTCCCGCCGCGCCACCATGCATGGCGCGGCACAGGCGTTTCGCCGCGCCATGGCAATAGGCGCGGTCAAAAGTGTTAATTTTGGGGAAAAAAATAAAACAGTGTTATATTTAAAATTAGTTTAAAAAGTGTTAAAAATAAAAAAAAATCTCCCTACGCGGGTGTACTGTGCTTCGCTGCTGTACCGTAGTCCGTAGCACGGTGCTAGCTGGCTCTGGCAAAATATAACTGTCAAAATGGAGGAGCCGAAGTAGCCAGTGATTTGAGGCCCCGGCAGCGGCTCCGTCATGCTACCAGTACCACTAGAGTACTGGTACAGAATTATAGTAGACTCCGATCATCACTAATAATAATAACAATAGGATGTATTCTATTTTCAAAAGATTAGTTACATTTATCTTTGTTTATAATTTTCATCAGATGGCATCCGGTCGTTTTCCCAATAACCCAATGGCGAGGCCAAGATGGGGAAGATCATCGCATTCCCGACCACCGCGTTCATGGAACCGGCAGCGGATCACTCCCGCTCGGCCCTACAATCGCTATGATCGGTCGCTGACCATGAAGAGCCTGGTCGACGGGCCATTTCATCTGGCAACCATCATCTTAGCCGATCACCAACTCATCATGAGAGTGTTCATCGTGAATCCGAGCGGCGACACCACGACTACCGCCGTAGTCGTTCGCCAGGCCGCCATGAAAACAGCTCGTATATGAACCTGGACAACAGATCTGTGCAAATGAACCTGGTCGTCGAGATCGTCGTCACCATGACCATCGTGTACAGCTGGAAGATGTTCTGTCTCGCCGAAGGTCGTGACAACCACAATACATCTGAGCGGAAGCATGCTGGTTAAAGCAGTGACAGATCTAGGATGAAAGTTAAGTTCATCTTCAACCACCGGTCTCTCTCTCTCAAAATAACAATGGCAAAAATTTTGGAAAGGCTTTAGAGGGGCTCCATGAGATCAGCGGCGGTAGGGGAGGCTTGAGGGTCATAACATGAACGTAGGTGACCCTGCATGCAGGTTTTTGCACATCCTCTTTTTTTTTGCACACCTAGTCATTTTCTTCTTCGCTACGTAAACACATTTGCTGATTAGCACGTAATCATTTTATGCTTTGCAGGGAGGAAAGGACCCCCAACATGTGGCGGGCTGAATATGAGCCACAATGCCATATCGCGGACTTAGCTGACTCTCTGGGGTGGGTCATCACGATCACACTCAAAATATTATATTTTAGATGTGACAAAACACATGTGTAAATTATAATTGTTATGGTGTTTTTTTACCCGACGATTTCCCTCATGATAGGAAGCAGGAACACTCCATTTAGGGCTTGTTAGATGCATGTGTATTTATTTTAATCTACATATGTTGGAGTGAAATGGAATAGAATTTAGCACTACTACAGAAATGAACTTGCGCAGCGTTGCATAATTGGCCTCCGTGGTGGGCACCGTTTTTGCCTGCCACGGTAATTCGGTGGCCGGCGGCCACTGAGACGCCCGCTGCGGTAAATGATTTACGGCAGCGGGCAACCTTATTTGCCCGCTGCGGTAAATCCCCATTTACCGCAGCGGACATCTTAGCGCGTCCGCCACGGTAAATCGATTTACCGTGGCGGGCACACTAAAAGGCCCGCCACGGAAAAAGGCAAGGCCCAAATGGCCCAGCGCCGGCCCGATAGTTGTCTTCATATATAAGCCACCACTTAGGGTTCCCTTTCACTCCTCTCACCCCCTCGCCCTCCCTCTCACTCTTCTTAGACGTGGCCGCACTCCCTTCCCACGCGCTGCATCCTGAGAGACGAGCCCCTCTCCCTCGACCCCCACCCCTACACTCCCCATCCTCTATCTCTCCCGGCGGCGGAGGCGCTCTTCTCGGCCGTGGTGGCGCGGCTCGCGCGGGCGAAGGGCGGCGCGGTGGCGCTGCTCGCGCGGGCAAAGGGCGGTGCCGTGGCGCGGCTCGCGCGGAGTGAGGGCGGCGCGGTGGCGCTGCTCGCGCGGGTGGAGGGCGGCGCCGTGGCGTGGCTCGCGTGGAGGGAGGACGGTGCGCTGAGGCGGCTCGCACGGGCGGAGATTGTCGCGGCGGCCCGTCCTCCACCAGGCTACAGCGGCGCGGCGTCGTCTCGATCCGCCTCCTGCGACGGCCACGGCGGCGGATCTGCCCCGGCGAGGGCGTATCCGTCCCCGGCGAGGGTGGATCCGGACCCGGCGGCTCCACGGCGTCGATCCGGCCACCAGCGGCTCCACGGCGTCGATCCGGCCACCGGTGGCTCCACAGCGTGAATCCACATCTGGCGCCCCTCTCCCGGCGGCTGGTGGGCCTGTCGACGGCGGATCCGGCGAGGTGGAGCTCAAGGCGAGCTCGCATCGGATCCCGGTGGCGCTAGGGTTTCGGTAGGGTTTCGGACTATTGGGTTGGAAACGGGCACGCCGGTGGGCTAAGAATGGGCTCGTTGGCGGGCTCCTGGGTTTTTTTTAAAACATTAACCGCGGCGGGCAAGGCCGCCCGCCGCGGTTAAGCCACGATTTACCGTGGCCTCTAGGCCGCGGCGGACGGCTTTGCCCGCCGCGGAAAACCGAAAACGCCCGCCGCGGTTATAGTTTGTGTAGTAGTGTAGCTCCAATCCACTTCAACATATGTAGATTGAGATGAATACATACGCATCCAAACAAGACCTTATTAATTACACTTTACCCCGAAGTTCCACACTAACGTATACATACACCCTACACAGTATTGCGTACGTGTTACACGGCACACACGTACACAGTAACATGGATGGAACCCAACAACGTAAACCACGAACCAGACACGTACACACATGACACATGCACGGACGACGATATCACGATGGCGCCATCACGTTCCAGCAGCTAGCATGCATCCCAGCCGCCCAGGCGCGCGCTTAATTATTCAATTCGCCTAGTCGAACAGGTAGTTAGCCTCCTCCAGCGCTCTGAACACCGTCGGCTCGGCTTCCATCACCTCCACCACCTCCGGCGCCGCGTGCACGTACACCACCCAGTCGCCGTCCCCGCGCGCGCTCGGCATCGGCATCACGTACCCGGCGCCGCCGGGCCAGGGGAAGTGGTACGATGCGAACGCCGGCCGGCCCCACCCAAAGTCCACCTCGCCGACGGGGAGCCGCATCCCCGAGGACACCACGCAGGCCATCGCGTCCTCGCCGCCGTGGCCGCGTCCCAGGTACGCCCTCGCCACCGTGGGCTCCGGCCGCTGCGCCTCCACCCAGTTGACGAGCTCGCGGAAGTGCTCGCCGGTCGCGGCCTCCGCCACCCACCGGTGCACGTCGCCCGCTACGTCGGCGAGCGTCATGCCGCGCAAGGCGTCGGTACCCATGACGCCGTAGGGGATGGTCAGCACGTTGCCGAAGTAGGCCTCCATGGCGCCGTCGCGGCGAAGGCGAGTGCGCCCGTCCACCACCACGCCCATGCAGCACGACTGCTGCTGGCGCCGAGAGGCCGCTGCGGCCTTGGCGTAGAGCTGCCACAGGTGCGCCGTGAACGCCTCCAGCTTCGTGCGCCCGGACCCCGCCGAAGCCTGAAGCGCCGCGACGTCGTCGGCGGACACGCAGTAGATGCGGTTGGTGGCGGCTGTGTCTGGCAAGGCCGGTGCGAGGCTCACGGGGACGAAGAGGCGATCCGCGAGGTTGCCGGCGGTGCAGCTGAGCGGTGCTGGTTCACGCGGCGCGAGGAACGAGCGGTGGAAGGACGGGGCCGGAGGCGCTGAGCTGCCGCGGGCGGCTGCGGCCCACGCGACGAGGAACATGTTGAAGGAGTAGGCGTCGCAGACGCGGTGGTCGAAGGTGCACCCGACGACGGTGCACCGCGACGACGGTGCCTGCCGCATGTTGAACCTGGTCACCTGCGCGCATGTGCTGAAAGAAAACTACAGTGATGAATGATGATGCTATGATTATAGCAAATTGTTTATATTGTGCATGTATACAAGTAGATTTAATTTTTTAGTGCTGTGCTGTTGTAATTCGGTGGTGGCGAAATTTTGCAAAATTAAAAACCTTGGTTCGTTATAGCAAAAGTGCACAAAGTCTATTCATTCAGCTGCATCTTTGTGTTAGGATCGGAAGCTGAATACCGCAACTCTTACTAAAAAAAATTGATGGTTTTTGCAAAATTAGCTCGCTCGAAACCAAGAAGCCCCCTTTTTTTGTTATAACAAAAACAACAATCCACCACCAATTGCACACCCATGAGATTGCCTCATACAACATGTCTACCAATAAATTATTAAAATCACTTAGCTTGTATGTGTGCAAATCCTAAACACCAGCAGGATTTGAACCCTAGTAGCCTATTAGCTAGCTAATGGGTGGAAATGTAGAAACCCTTACCTTTGCTTCCACGTAAGGTCTTGTTTGAATACACATATATTCACCTTAATCCATATGTGTTTAAGTGATTCGGTGTGAAATTTAAACTAAACTCCACATCAAACCACTCTAACACACAAACAAAGCTCTAAGGCGGTGGTTCCCACAAGTTAGTGTAGTTAGTCGGACATAATAATATGTGTGTACCCATGTAAGGGCTTGTTTGGATGCATATGTATTCATCTCAATCCACATGTGTTCAAGTGGATTGGAGTGGAATTAAACTAAGTTCCATTCCAATCCACTCCAATACATGTGGATTGAAGTGAATACACATGCATCCAAATAAGGCCTAAATAATTTTTTTGTGCAAATATTTAAAAGCTGGTAGGATGGTTGATGAAACATGAAAGTGCCCTACGTACCAATGCAAGCTAGAAAATGCCGTATTGTCGAAGTCGTAAGGAAAAGAACGTTTCCATGCAAAAGCCGGACGCTTGGTGAGGTGGCGCGGCATGACGTACTGCTAAGTTAAAGAATGTGTAGTTGGAGCACTGGATGCATGATTGAAGTAGTTGACTGCCACATGGAATCTCCCTAAAATCTGTCAACGGAGATCACCTTTTTCTTTTTCTTTTCTTCTTAGGTGAACTTTGGGTGGATCGAAATGAATCTTCGTGAGTTGGTGAACCATAAAATTCTGTAACCGTACACGTAGGTAACCACGCGCATGGCGCACGTACATGGTGCACGTCCGTTTCTCGTAAATGGAGTTCTTTGAAACACACGTTTTTGTCCCCGGCCTCGGAAAGCCACGCCACAGTTGAGACGCGCCACCAAAATTTATGCAGATATTTGGTTCATGATTAGACGTAGACGGCCATAGAAATCTGCAGTTCAAACGGGTCCAATTCTCACCACAAATTGTAACGTGCATTTTGGGCGCCACAACAGCGACGCCGCCTAGCCAGCTATGGGCCGTAACCAAGCGGCCCCTCAATCCTGGTGCACGGTCAACATGGGAGACACCCGTAGCGTTTCACCATGATTACACGGTTAAACGGTTTACTGACGATCGAATATTCGGATCTATTAGCAAGCTTTTGTTCTAAATTCTAACTATTCTTATATATACACACACGATGCACGTACATGTACGTGTAACTGGAGTATTTATATTGCCACATGATGCCATGTTACCAGCCAGTCCAGTCGTCGCAGTCGAACTGTATTTTTTTTTTCCAAAGTAAATTTGTACTACTGTGTTTTTTCCAATTTCCAAAGTAAATTTGTACTGCTAGTTCCGTGCATGTAACTGTAGATTTTATTTTATTTTTGTAGCGATGAAAGTTTTTTTAAGGATATATAAATGGATCGAACCTGCACGGACATGACGCCGGCCTTCTTCTTGGGCACGAGCGGCTCGACGCTCTCGTCGGGCAGGCCCAGGCGCAGGTCCCGCAGCAGGGTGCCGTCGGCGGTCGCCTCCGCGACGTCCACCCCGCGGCTGCTGCACAGCAGCTCCGGCTCGCCCGCCGCGTTGGCCACCACCTCCCCGGCCATCGGGTAGTACGCCACCAGCGTCTTGGCCAGCGCCGCTTTGAGGACCGTGGCCGGGTGGTGGCTGCGGCCGCCGGCGGGGTCCCCGTAGCAGAAGAAGACGCTGACGTCGATGGGCGGGAGGATGAGGTCCAGGTTCGACAGCGGCAGTCGGTGCTCCTGCACCGGCAGCGCCGGCGCCACCGTCGAGACGGCCGTGATGGTCACCTCATCACGGCAGTGCCCATGCCTGGCGTCGTCGGTGGTGCCTTCCTTGACCATGTTGCGAGCGACGAGTGCGTGCGCGTGAGTGAGGGCGTAGAGTAGAGAGAAGGAAGCACTTGCTTTGGTTCGAACTTCGAACTGCAGATGGCACACGGAGTGGATTTATATAGGAGAGGTAGCTGCTAGCCCGGCACTTATCTTACTGGGGTATTACAGTACAGTACTAGTGTACTCCATCCAAAAAACACAATTCTAGCTCTGAATCTGGACACGACGCACTTCGAATTGCAGATGGCACACGGAGTGTGGATTTATATAGGAGAGGTAGCTGCTAGCCCGGCACTTATCTTACCGGAGTATTGCTAGTACAGTACTACTCCCTCCGTTAAAAAAAACACAATTCTAGCTCTTAATCTGGACACACGTCCTGTCCAGATTCAGAGTTAGAATTTTGTTTTTTCGGACGAAGGGAGTATATTGCACACTTTACCTCTATTAGCACCTTCACAGAACTCAGTTAGACCGACAAATCTTAAGATTGACAAAGTTACCACAAACGTCTCGTTGTCTACGTGTACGTCCCCTACCGCCGAAAGAACAAAGCTGTTAAATCCTAAAATAAAATTTAGAAAAATACGAGCATCCGTATCAAATCAATGACTTAAATCCGGAATTCCGCATAGACAGGTTCCACCATGAGAACCCAACCAGTATGCTTAGTTCGTTAATTACAATAGACTTTGAATTTGAATAAATTATCCACTTTTATCATATTTAAAATAAAATAATATAATATCTTAATCTAATCTAAATTACCAAAAATCTAATGACCATATATGTTTCTAAAAAGGCCTACCTGTAGCACTATTATATATAAAAATTAGCTCAATGTAATTGTACATACTTGCCCACCATGTAGACCAAATATTTATACATGGATGCATAAACAATAAATACATTTTCTATAATTTATTAATCATGAAAATGTTATCTTAACGAATCACCTATAAATTACAGTGACAATTCATTTAAAATTATACCAATACTTCACGACGGTAAATTATGTAAGTTGTTACTTTACATAAATCTATATATTTCTATTAAAAATGATATAGCATATATACATTAATAGTTAACTATAAGCGATATATAATTATAAAAAAATACTAGTAGTCAAATATTTTTTCCTGGTAGACGAATTAAACATCTAGAGCGTAGAAACAACTTTTACGCCATTGTAATAATTTAGAATGTAGCCTGTGATTTAGAGTCTACTTTCTAATAAACTAAAAAAGAAGATTTTGAATGAATTAAAGAAGCACTAGTGCTTCAACAAAAAAAATCATTTTAAGCTTTTAGATTTAAAATTTTAAATTTTTAAACAACCTTAAATATTGATCTACATGATCTACAGCTTTGTTGTTAACAAGTTTCTGATTTGAAGAAATTTAAATTCTTAAATATTCATTGCATGTTCTAAGATTTCTAAATTTAAAATTTAGAAATTTCAAACGACATTTGACGTTGACATGATCTATAACAAAGTTATAGTTGTCAACACAATTTACAACTTCGTAGTTGACAAGTTTTTTTATTTGAAAACATTTAGAGTAACAATTATTTGTTTTAAAATTCTCATATTTTGATATTCAATTTATTTAAAGTTTTAAAATCTCTCGAATTGAGACACACCCTTTATGAAAATTATAGAGCTCTACAAGATCTAAAACTTTGTAACTGAAACTTTTTCATTAAAAATCATTTAGTATGGTCACCACTTAGTTAATGTGGCTAATAAGTCATTACTGCCATGGCGAGTAGTACATACCAACATAGTTCCTATGCATGGTTTAGAAACAAAAACGTATCATGGTCACTCGGACACCCAAGTTATTAGAGGCATGTCGTGGGACTACTCCTTGGTTTCAACGAGTACATCGATCGGTATCGGTATATGTAATCTCAAATTTGTGCGGGAGCAGGTGCAAATTTTTTTGCTCTATGCAGCTTTGTAGAAATGTTGTGACCTTTGATAAAAAAAAAATAAGGTTATACTCATGGTCCTGTTTGGCTGGCTGGAAAAACGGCTAATACTGATGCTGATGCTGATTTGTTGTGAGAGAAAAACACTGTTATTTTATTGAAACAGTACGGCTGATAAATTCAAGCGAACATGGTCATATTGGTAGGTCATTTTATTTCAGGGCAACATATTGGATATGCTTCTGAAACATGATGCAGAAATAGAGCAACATGTCTCTTCTAAAGTGGGCTTGTCACACACTATAGTATGTCCATAACCATAGAGATCTTCGTCATGTATCGATGTGCTCATCTTTTAAGAGACTTAGTATTTTTTAAGAATTACTTAGTACAACGTAGACGCCAACAACACGCACATACACTTACCCCTATGAAAACACATACGCAAACCCTATTCATCTTTAAGATACTTAGTGTTTTTTTAAGAATTACACAACACAATATAGACGCCCACAACACGCATGCACACTTACCTCTATAAACACATGTACGCAAACCATACCCCTATGAACACATTCAAAGGACTGAGCTGGTAGATATCAAGATTCACGAAGTCACCACGGGCGTCTTGTTATCTAGGGGGACGTCGCCTACCACTAAAAGCATAACGCCGTTAAATTCTGAAATAAATCTAGAAAAATACGAGCACCCGTGCCAAGTCGAGGAGTTAAACCAGGATGGATAGGTTCCACCACAAGGAACCCAACCAACTGATCTACAATCAGTTCGCTAAGAGACTTAGTGCTTAAGTTGCATCTTGGCTTGGTTTTGTTCTTTGAGAGTTCTTAGAAATAGCCGAAGTTTAGAACTATAGTAATATTTTGGTTGTGCAAAACTCTTATAGGAGAACAAATAAAATTTCTTTTCTAAAATTAGAAGAGACAAATTGGTGGTTACCCACTACACAAAGTGAAGCTTGAGCTAATCTCAAGCTACCTAACCGCGTGGAGACAAAAGACTAAATTAAGCCGGCCGCTGAATTTGCTCGCCAGATGATCCTCCTCCGTATAGAAAAGGTAGTCGAGAGATCGTCAAAAGGAAGAGACGTGTGAAAGCAAGTTGAAATGAACAAGCAACCTCACTCATCTAGTTGAGGAATGGGCTTTAACCTTGAGATATCTCGTTGGTTACAACCAATGGGCATATCTATACAAAATCAATAAAAAAAACTAGTTATCATATTTAGAAGAAAAAGGACACACGATCTTGCATTGTTCAAGCCAAATATTAGGTTCGGTTGGCCACATGAAAAAGGCATACCATCTGCATACTGTTTTTAACGCAGAATATATACGGGTCGATGGGTACTGCGATGTGGAGCACATTCAATTCAATTCATACATTATACTCGAGGAGTGAAAGAATTATTGGATATCTAGTGTAGCTATAAAAATTTGCAAAATTTCGGTACAAAACATTGCCATGCCGGTGTGCTTGAACGAAAACGTAAATGAGTCAGAGAGATGCTAGACAGAGAACGGTAAATGTGAGGATGTAAGAGACTGAACACATCTGCATATATATAGGGATTATGCAGTTTTTTTTCTTTTGCACAAACTGGAAAAAAAATCTCCGCAGCATTTTTTTGTGACAATAAGAGCCTCTTTGGAACGCATGATTATAGAAATGCAGGAATAGAACAAACTTAGGAATATAATGACGACATCTTGAATCCTATGGATTGAATCCTATGATTTCAATCCTACACGATTCCTCTATTTTTTTCTTTTTTCCAATGGAACTAAATGGCTGTGCTACAGACGGTCCAAAATGTTAAGCTCTCTAATCCGTTGTATGGTTGCGCCCTACTCCCAGCTGCACGCTAGCAGCCAAAACGACCGGTTCTCCGTGTACGTGGATGACCATGCATTCAACAAGCTATAGCCCATTAGCCCATGACTGATCACCTTGGTAAGAAATAAGGCGTGCAGCTGTGCAGGTGAATGATACAACCACCCAATCTTTATGCTTAGCAAGCGCCATGTTTAGTAATATTTGTCTCGCCAGAAAGGCCGATCGAGAGCAAGTAAGGTAATAAGCGCATATATCAAATGGTTGAACTGATCACGAGATTCCGGTATATTAGTGAACCTACCCAACTAGTTGGGTAGGATTAGTCATACAAACCACGTCTTTGATAGGGAACATGAAAACTAATTTAAAATCAAAACTTGTGTAACGCGCAAAATTTTGAAACTTGACGCATCTATAGTGCATCCATATATATGTACTCTGCCGACAAAAGATGCTCGGCAGTCCTTCGAGTGGTATCCCACGAAGGTAGATTGATCGGTGAAGGTGTGCGTGATAGGAACCAGATGATGACACAAGGCGTAGAGACAACGATTTAGACAAGTTCGGGCCGTTTGATCGACGTAATATCCTATGTCATGTGTCTTTGTTGTATTGTATTGAATATGAGATGTATATAGATGTCGACTAGGGGACCCATGCATCTCCTTATATACTCTGGAGGGGTAGGGTTACAAGGAAAGTATCATATTTGGTACTATACAATATCTTGCGGTGCACGTCGACCAGTGCCGTGCACGCCTTAATCTTGTGGGCTGGGCCACCTCTGATAGTACGGCCCATGTCTTGTCTTATGAATACCGGGGGTCATATCCCCACATACTCATACGAAAAGGTTGAGACACAAAATCATTTTTGAAACATTCAAACGGAAATGACAGATTTCATCTATCTATATGCACTACAAGATAAAATTTCTGAATTTGTCTTCTAGTACACATGCATGTAATAAATTTTGTGATTTTCGTATGAATTTTTAAAATGAATTTTGCGTCTCAACCTTTTCGTGTAGTTAGTACATATAGATATGCCAAGCTTCAAAACTTTTCACGTTACGCAAGTTTATATTTTGAGTTAGTTTCTATGTGATCACCTAGCTAAGACATTTTGAGTAGATTACCGTTTCCAAATGAACACTTGATCACATCTAGAACATTAAGCCCAGAGGCTTCCAGGGCTAAAAGAGTGGCCCAGGACGGCGGGCCACTTGATGATACGCAAGCTGGGCATAGATGGGCCTCGGCCTATAGACAGCAGTGAGCAAGCCACGCTGAAAACAATTTTTTCTTCTTTTTCGAACGACTGAAAACATTCTTGGTGAGTGATCCTGAACGTCGGCGGTCGGTAGCCGGTTTGTCAGTCGTACCAAGTATGTGAGTGAGGCGAAAGGTGGCGATGTGCATTGTGACCTTGTGGGTACCTGAGACGCTCCTAGTCGTCCCGGTGCGCTAGGCAGTAGGCACTGGACCAGGCGGTGGCTACTGTTGCGGTGTTGCCCATGGACAAACCTGGCCCCTCGTGCCGTGCGACGGTGCGTGCCTGCCGGAGTGCGGTGCGGAACAGCCCGTGCCTATCCTCGCCGAGCTTCCTGGTGGATTCTCGCGCGCACTTGGGCACTTGGCGGCGGCCCGCTGGACGTCAGTGCGTCACAGAAGCACGGCAAAGACCGATCATCGTAGTAGGCTCTGTAGACCGGAACTTACATCTGTTCCTCGTATCAGTGATGTTTATCAGCCATGATACAGTATTTTTCTCTCATAACAAAACAGCATCAGCTGGCTTATAAGCCGCTGAAACGATCAAGCGAACAGGGTAATTCCTTTGCTGTCGACTACAGAGGATTTCCATCGCGTGAGACCTGTCTGGCTTCTGAAGGGTAGCAGCCACAGCCACTCCCTGTCGCCGTGGCGCATCCACTTGAGCTGTCGCAGGAGATGCTGTTACGGTTGCCGTAGCAGAGCGGCTACGCGGACACGAATGGCACTTCTAGGCCTCTAGCGGCCGGACGTCCAACACTAGCGGCAAATTGGACGCTTTTATATCACCATAGCAAGCGTTGGATTAATTAAAAAAGAAAAAAACTCTTTAAAAACATTACCGCCATTTTGTGTGCAACATCAGCCCATCCCTTATCTTATCTTCGTTGCACGCACGGACCAGATCGGTCTTTGCTCGACCTTGACAAGTCGAGGCGGCAGATGGAACAAGAAAAGAAGAAAATTGCAACAGCCAGAATAGGTTGACATTTGGGGACAATGAGCACTGGATTATAAAATAGCACTTGAAACAATTTAAAATCAATGTTCATAATAATTAGAAAATTGACATTTGAAAAAGTTAACAAGAAAGAAATTACTGTTGCAACATTAACATAACCCAATCGCCAAATCTCAAATGTGTCAATCGATCTTGCTTCCAAATCCGCAACTACCGTTGGCTACCCTAGTCTCCCATAGGGGGTCATGCTCGTGTCACCACTTATAGAGAAGGCTAGAGACTATCGCTACAACCACCACAGGTGCAGACTCGTCCATGGCAGCGGCCTGGTGGGGTGGATGCAAGCAGTGGCGGACCTAGGATTTAACGAAGACTAGGACCAAATTTAGTAGTAAAACTATTAAGTTAGGTATGAAAGATCAACTCTCAGATCAATTCATTGGATTGTGCAACATGAACACGAGAAAAATAACGTCTATGTCTTGTTCCTCTATGTTGTGTTTTCAGAAGAAAAGAGCACACCGCTCGCACGTAACTAAATGAACAGTAAATAATATTGCTGAAAAAGACCTAAAAGCTGATATCAATGCTTCAGAATTCTTAGGTTTGAGTGATTGAAAGACTACACATAGGCCGGTTTAATTTGATGGAGACGATTGGCCCCAGAACTAGAATATAATTGTGAAGTTCGAGCAAGTCGTACATATATATTTGAATTGAAGCCAATCCGGAGAGCAACCAATACTGCGTTGTAGAATATGGATTGAAACATATACATCTATCTATTCGATAATTCAAATACGTACATATCACTAGTAGAGAACAAACCTTTGATCCTCGGCTAAAATGAGCTCTAGTCCCGAAATTTTTTGCGCCCGGGACTAGAGATACCTTTAGTCCCGGTTGGTGGCTCCAACCGGGACTAAAATCCCTCGCCCCAACGGCTCTTGCGCTTGCATGGTGGCGGGGACCTTTAGTCCCGTTGGAGCCACCAACCGACTAAAAGTATACTTTACTCCCGGTTGGTGGCTCCAACCGGAGTAAAATCTACTCCCGGGGCGTGTGGCTGCGCCGGGGTTGAAAGATTACCTTTAGTCCCGGTTGGATCCACCAACCGGGACTAAATGTTCTCCTTTATAAATCGGCCGTCTCCTCCTTCCTCCCCGAGCCCGAGTTCAAAGACATTTTGAAGCTCACTGCAGTAGTGTTCTTGCTTCCTCCTTCCTCCATTGTTCCTCCATCCATTATTCGATTCCTCCATCGATTTCTTGATTCCTCCGTCGATTCTTGAGTTGTAAAGGTTACCAATCTCATACTCTCATTTTTCACCATTGTCTTATCTCATTTTGTTCACTATATATATATATGGTTCTTTATTTTGGTTTTTTTTCATTTGTAAGCAATTTGAGCTCAAAATCACTTCAAGCTTGCATATTTACATGAAATAAGGTTAAAGTAGCTAGTTGAACTTGCGGACCGTGTTCATCTCGGCGAGCACGTTCTCTGCCAGATGATAACAGACGTCAAGGAGGAGCTTTGATTCTACGAGGGAGAGCGGCAATGGTCGTGGAAGACCGTGTTCCCTTCCTCGTAGAATTGGAGCTCTTCCGTGGTCAAGTACTGATGCCGTCCTGCTCACGAGATGATCACGTAAGCAAGGTCAACTAATCTGGATGGTTATTTATTCACATGTCCGATATAAATCGCGATGATCTCATCAATCACCGTACCCAAACGTAGTATATATATAAATATAAACTTAGAAAATAGTTAGAAAATTATAGAAAATCCATACTAGTTGAACTTGCGGACCGTGTTCATCTCGGCGAAACACGTTCTCTGCCGCCGAGCGATAACGGACGTCAAGGAGGAGCTTTGATTCTCTGAGGGAGAGCGGCAACGGTCGTGGAAGACCGTGTTCCCTTCCTCGTAGAATTGGAGCTCTTCCGTGGCCAAAATGATGCCGTCCGGTGGAGAAATGCTTTGAGATGATCATGTAAGCAAGGTCAACTAGTATGGATGGTTATTATTCACACGTCCCGATATCGTCGTAGTAGTCTGTTATGTGTGTACATTCCCATTCTTACATTAATTTGCGAAAATATCATATGAATTACTTACCTTGCGCCGCAAAAAAAGATTTAGAACACAATGACCATTAAAAATATCATTGTTTAGAGATCTAGATAATTTTATAGTTTGTTAATTTTATTTGTTTATAAAAGAAGAAATTTATAGTGTATTAAAAATGAGTATAGAGAGTAGATGGCAATCGCTTAGGGTCCTCGGCCTCTCATGGGTTTCCAAAGCGACTTAGGCGGGCCTTCCTCTCATTCCATGCGGCAAGTGTCGTGATGAGATGAAGATTGTGATGGAGTACCGAGTGAAGAAGGAGGGTCCCAACAAGGATCGTATATCTTCTACAAGTGTCCGGGATCGCAATGTGAGTTATTTTATCGTATTTAATGATTATGGTTAGTTTATACCTATTTTCATGATGGTTGTGATTAAAGTTCTAATTTTTTGTTTTAATTTCATTGGGATGGCGGTGGGCGATGTTGAGGCTTCTCTTGGGAGGAAGAGTATGTTGAACTCGTGCAAAAATATCTTGCACAACAAAGCGAATCTGGCGGCTAATGAGGCGGTGATCCAGTAGAAGAAGCCCAAAGAGATTACTGCACAATCGGGATCTCATCTGTTTTAGTTGAGATTGGTCATGAAATCCTTGTGCTCTGAAATGTATTTTAGCTTTAGTTCTTTTAGTGGTAGTTGGGATTGTCTACATTGTAGCGATGCTTTCATAAATTTGTATCTTTTGTGGTGGCACGCATGTTGTATAAATAATTAATTATGATCTAGGTTTTAATATGATATTTATGTCATGTAATGCAGATGAGCCGTCATTGGATGTATAATCTTGATCGCCGCTCACAAGAGTTCATTGACGGCGTGCATTCTTTATTACGTCAACCAGAGACAAACAAACGCGACGGTTTCATGTCTTTGCCCATGTGCCATATGTAAGAATACGGTGGAATATCCTTGCTCAAGGACTCTTCATTCACACTTGTTCAAGTCGGGTTTCATGCCAAACTATATTTGTTGGACAAAGCACGGAGAAACCGGTGTTGTAATGGAAGAAGATGAAGAAGAACAATGGGACGACAATGATATTATTCCCGATGGTGCGTGCTTCAATGATACCGCAATGGGAGAAGTCAAGAAGAAGAGTAGTCGCGAGAAGATGAGTTTGGTGATGATCTTTGTCGGTCATTCGTGATGCACAAAGAGAATGTGAAAGTGAAAAGGAGAAGATCAAGTTCGAGCGGATGCTAGAAGATCACAAGAAATTGTTGTACCCAACTTGTGATGCAGGCGAGAAAAAGTTGGGAACCACACTAGAATTGCTTTGCAATGGAAGGCAAAGAATGGTGTATCGACAAGGGATTTGGAGAGTTACTAAAATCCAAAAGAAGATGCTTCAAGTACAATGAATTGCCCGCCACTACCTCTGAAGCAAAACAAGTTATCATCCTATGGGGCTAGAAATAGAGAAGATACATGCATGTCCTAATGACGCATCCTATACCGTGGCAAAGAGTACGAGAAATTGGATGCATGCCCGGTATGCCATGCGTCATGATATAAGATCGATCGAGAGATGACCACGTGATGTTGAGGGCGAAACGTCCACGTAAGAAAATCCTCGCCAGGTTATGTGGTATGCTCCTATAATACCACGCTTGAAACGTCTGTTCGTAAACAAAAGAACATGCAAAATTGTTACGATGGCACAAAGAAGACCGTAAGGTAGACAATATGTTGAGACACCTGGCGATGGGTCCCAATGGAGAGCAATCGACGAGAGAATTCCGGAGTTTGCAAATGACGCAAGAAACTTAAGGTTTGCTTTAAATGCAGATGGTATCAATCCTTTTGGAGAGCGAACAGTAGTCATAGCACTTGGCACATTACTCTAAGTATCTACAACATTCCTCCTTGGTTATGCATGAAGCGGAAGTTCATTATGATGCTCATGCTCATCCAAGGCCCGAAGCAACTTTGGCAATGACATCGATGTGTACACGAGACCACTTATTGATGAACTTCTCATTTTGTGGAATAAAGAAGGTGTGCGTGTGGGATGAGTACAAGCAGGAACACTTTGATCTGCGAGCATTGTTGTTAAGTATAATCAATGATTGGCTGCTCTAAGTAATCTTTCGAGACAGTCAAACAAGGGATATAATGCATGCACACACTTTGCTTCGTGATATTAGAGGTGTATTCTTGAAAAAATGTCGAAAGGTCGTGTACCTTGGCCATCGTCGATTTCTTCCCGCAAATCACCCCGTAAGAAAAAAAAGGTAAGCATTTTAAAGGAAATCGGACCACGACCAAGCCTCATAACCGAACCGGTGAGGATGTACTCGATATGGTCAATGATGTGAAAGTCGTCTTTGGAAAAGGACATGGAAGCCAACCTATTCCGAAAGACGCTACTGGGTCACGCACCCATGTGGAAGAAAAAGTCCATATTTTGGGACCTACCCTATTGGCAAGTCCTGAGGTCCGTAGCTCGATCGACGTGATGCACTGACGAAGAATCTTTGTGTGAACACACTAGGCTTTATGGGTGTGTATGGAAAGCCTAAGGACACATTTGAAGCACGACAGGACTGCGTTGTTTGAGAGAAAGAGACAACCTACATCCGGAGAGAAGATGCGGATGATGGGCGCCATTACTTACGTCACCGCTAGCTACACTCTAAGCAAAGAGGAGAAGGAAATCATGTTTGAATGCTTAAACAACATCAAGGTACCATCTGGATTCTCCTCGAATATAAAGGGTATTATAAATGTGCGGAGAAGAAATTGCAGAACTTAAAGTCCCATGATCACATCACGTTCTCATGATTTAATTACTTCCAGCTTGCATTAAGAGGAATTCTACCTCCAAATGTACGTCTAGCCACCGTAAAGCTATGTGCATTCCTCAATGCAATTTCTCGAAAGGCAATTGATCCAACCGATCTAGCTAAACTACGAGAATGATGTGGTTCAATGTCTCGTCGACTTTGAGTTAGTGTTCCTCCTTCCTTCTTTGATATTATGACACACCTCCTAGTTCACCTAGTCAAGGAGATTTTCACTCTCGGTCCTGTGTTCCTACACAACATGTTCCCCTTAGAGAGATTCATGGGAGTCCTAAAGAAATATGTTCTGGCAACCGTGCTTTCGCCTGAAGGAAGCATCGCCAAGGGCTATGGAGCAGAAGAGGTCATTGAGTTACGTGTTGACTTTATTCCCGACCTTGACTCGATTGGTGTTCTGAATCGAGACATGAGGGGAGACTAAGCGGAAAGGGGGACACTAGGGAGGAAAACATATATTGGTACGGATGATGATTATTTCAATAAAGCGCACTACTGCAGTTCTCTGAACTCCTCTTTGGTAGATCCGTATATTGAGACACACAAGGATCTCTTACGATCCGAGTTTCTGGGAAGGCCCAGAAGCTTGGATTACGCATAAGCACATGGAAACTTTCGGCGGTTGGTTGCGAAAAAAATGTCAAGGTGATGAGAGCATCCATGAGCAACTGTATTTATTGGCTATGCAACCATCATGGCATATCGTCACATACAAAGGGTACGAGATAAATGGGAACATATTCTACATGAGCCCAAGATAAAAGGAGTACCAACCAAAAGCAGTGGTGTCCGCATAGATGCCACAGACCGAATGGGAATAAGCAGACATATTATGGACGCATAGATGAAATATGGGAACTAGAATATGCACCTACTTTGAAGATCCCATTGTTCAAGTGCCAATGGGTCAAGGTGACCGGAGGCGGAGTAACAGTAGACAACGAGTATGGAATGACAACAATGAGACCTTAGTAATATTGGGTACAAAGACGAACCATTCGTCCTTGCCAAGGATGTGAATCGGTGTTCTATGTCAATGATATGTCTACCAAACCAAAAAGAGGGAAAAATGATAATGACTCAACCAAAGAGCCAAAGCGCCACATAGTTCTTTCGGGAAAAAGAGTCATCGTGGGGAATTGAGGACAAGTCGGACATGTCGGAAGAATATGAAAAGGATGACCGAATTCCGCCTTCAAAGTGAACAAAGACCCTAGCATCTTGGTAAATGATGAGGACACTCCATGGTTACTGAAGCGATCATAACCAAGGGACATACATAAAGAAGAAGTTCACTCTTTGTGCCCACTTGATGATATAGTGATTTAATATAGTGTGTGTTTGAGATATTATGTAATAATTGTGAATTCGAGATGTTTATTATGTCATGTTTTAAATTAAATCAATGTTTGATTTGGTGGGATTTCTCTCTCAAAAAGGTAAATTATTAGGATCTTGAGTGATGAAAAATTAAAATATTAACGTTAAAATGATATGAAAACAAATTTCCTGTCCAAAACCAATAATTTTAATAATTTTAATTAAACACTACATTTTTGCATTAACGAAATAATAAATATTAGTTCCATTATGTTTTATAATTCTAACAAAAAATAAAAAAAAGTTAGGTTATCGATTTTTCCTATGTGCAATAAACAAAAATAAAATTCATATTTTTAACAAAATAATTTTATGCCTTTTATTTAATTTACTATGTATTTAATAAAAACTATTGCATTTCTATTGTATGTAACAAGACTATTGCTTAAAAGCAGTGAGGAAAGCAAAGCTGCAGCCACCTTTACTCCCGGGTGGGAAGCCCACCCGGGGAGTAAAGGTGGGTCTGCGCTCATGACTTCACTCAAAAAAATCCTTACTCCCGGTCGTGTTACCAACCGGGAGTAAAAATCTCTACTACTCGGTTGGTAACACGCACCGAGTAAAAGTTTCTTACTCGGTTGTTGGTAACGACCACCGAGAGTAAAGGGTTTTACTCCCGGTTGGTGGATGGCACCGGAGTAATTCTCCTCTCTATATAACCTCCAGCGCTGGCGAGATCGATCCGCTCGTCTTCTTCCTCGTCGAACACCGCCGCGCCCTCTTCTTCTTCATCGCTCCGCTTCCGTGACACCGGCGTCGCCGTCTTCTTCCTCGTCGGCCTCCCTCCGCGCCCGTGTCTCCTCCTCCGCTTGCCGTGGCCCTCCACCGCCCTCCTCCGCGCCAAACACGCCCTCCACACGCGTTGCCGTGGCCTCCACCGTGCCCCTCCTCCGCGCTTGCCGTGGCCCCACCACCGCGCCCTCCTCCGCGCCACCGCCCTCCACCACGCGTTGCCCCACCGCCGCGGACGAGGCCCTCCAGTGAGGTACACTTGCCGATATTTGGAACTCTAAATGATTTTAAATAAAAACATATCTTAAGGCAAGTTTTGAATATTTGGAACTCTAAATGACAAGTATAATTAAGGATCACCAATAAAATTACTTTAGAAATTAATTGGATCGATATAAATCCATGGCTTGTATAATAAACACGCTATATATTATTATTCGAAACAACGCTACTGAACCATCCGCTTCTTTGTTAAGATATGTTTGTTAATAAACACGCTATATATTATTCGGAAACAACGCTACATTAATAGAAGAATTTTTCTATCTTCATAGATCAATGTTTGTTAACGAAATTTTATCCAAATATATTCATGTAGGGTCTTTTTTTTGAAGGATTTGTTGTAGGATATATAATGGTCAAATAGGAACTCAATTTTGATACCCAGTTTGTAAACTAAGCGTTTTTTAGTTTATCAAAAATATCACATGTTTCTTCATTTGTGAACTTTGAATATACTGAGATATAATATATTAATGTTGCTAAAGTAATATGAGCATTACATATTTTTTCCGGAAGACTATCTTCAAACTTTATATCATAGCATCGTAGATCGCCGTAAAAAGAAGAAAATAAATTCTTATCATTTCGGAAATAGTAATGGTTATATGAGCAATAAGACACATATACTTACATTTCATAATGACTTATACTTATATTATTAACATAGAATTTTCTCATATGATGAATGACTACATGGTTGATCACATGGTACATAGGATCACAACATCACGCACCGACACCGCCCGCCTGCCCGCCTCACGTCGTCAATGCCGTTGTAAATGCGTCGACCGCCCGCCCGCCTCACGTCATCGTCGTCGAGACACCGACCACGCCACCCGCACACGTATATATATCGTCATTTGTATTCATATGCATTTCGTCCATGCGTTTCTATGTATACGGCGAGCACCACCGCCTCCCTCGTTCACCCATGTATGCAGACATATATACGGTGGAGTGGAGCACCGCCACTCTTGTCACACGCCCTTTCTCGTGCCCTAATTAGCCCTAGTACCGGCGTAGTTCGTCCTAGTGTGGCGAATTGCGTCCGTGATCGAGGGCAAGATTTAATAATGCATATTGTTTGTAGATTTTACGCATGTAATAAGCAAAAGATTTGACGTACTATATATTGGTTTTGTTTTTTGAAGCTAGATGGCCGACCGAGAAATATGGATGAGGAGGAGTTGATGATGAATTTGATCAACACTTTGGCACTCAAGTTGCTTGGCGATGATGGTGCTAAAAATAACAACATGCAAGAGGATGTAGATGACGGAGTCGATGCCAGCTCTTGAACAAAATGAGCAACAACATATTGGCCAAGTATATATTTTTTTATTATTAGCTATATATATATATTATCATATGTCCTATGTGTGCTCATGACATTAAAAATAATGTTTATGTTTTGTAGCCCTCTGGATCGACATCAACAACTACAACGAAGAGTAAAAATGTTCGAGGTCCCAAAAAGCCATTGGAGGGTCGCTTCATCATCTCGAGTTCAATGTGGATACAGGGAGAACCGGGGGCGAATAAAATGAAATTTGTGCACCACTCGTGGGTTACCTTTGTACTGGACCCGACTCGATTAGTACCCGTGAATGGAAGAAGAAGACCAATGCTCCTCATATCGGTTTTGTCTCCGATCGTGACAAGGCGTTAATTTGGAATGATGTCTTGGTACATTTCACGCTCCAAACAGATGATTATGATGATATAATAGATGGTGATGAATTGAAGGAGCGAGTTAGGGATTGGGCAATGAAGAAGATGGCCACCAGCTTTGGACTTGGAAGAAACACCTATACACGACGTATGTCAAGAAGAACATAGCACCAGATTTTTACTTGTCCCAGGCCCGATCTCAAAGCGAGAGGCCCTATTGGGATGAGTTTATGCAAGACAAGACTTCGGAAGAGGGTGTGAGTCGGGTGATAAAGAACCAACATAATGCCCAATGAAGACATACCACCATACCTTGGGATCGGTGGCTACCCACCGCCATTAAGAAGTGGAACAAAATGGAAGCGAGACCTTCTTGCCAAGGGTATCGGACCAGAATCACTCGAGTGGGGAGAACGTGCAAAGAATTGGTTTTTCGCTCATGGGGGAACACTAGACCAGAGAGGTGGAAGTGCGTTTATGGCGCAAGAGCGCAAGAAGCAGAAGATTGCTTTATGCTCGAGAGCTACTGCTAGTGGTGCGTTCAGCCCAACAGAGAGAAGGATGGTGACATACGCCATCGGGACTATTGAACATGGTGGCGAACTAGAGGCAAAGGAAGTGTCTCGTGGGAGCATGGATTCCCTCGGGGCGACCTTCCTCTGAAGTCGCCAGAGAAAGAAGGAAGAAAGAGGCACACCGGCTCCGGAGGTTGGAGGAAGCGGTCGTGAAGCACGAGGCGGGAAAAAAAAACTTGAAGCGAGAATGCGGGAGGAAATCAAAAGGCAAGTGCAAATAGCGGTGAGTGCAAGCAAGCGAGCATCGAGCCGAGGAATCAACATTAGCCAATCTTCAGTTGAAAAGCAACCGCTTCTCACGGAGATACCAAATCAAGGGGACACAGGATTGCGCTTCCCATGGATGACGTCACATCGAACCTTGTACAACGTGTGAGCTACACATTCGAAGGAGAATTCCACAATCAAGGTGGCTATCGGTCTTGTTAATCCTATCGACCGAACCAAGACACCAAGGATTCATGGGAATATAATCCAAGAAGGATATGCCACCATCTCGGTAGATAAATAAAGTCAAAAAGGTTTTAGTGATTTGCCTCTTGACATTCCCCGGAGGTGATGGCGAGAAGACTCTAGGAGAAGCGGAGAAGACATTCATTCTATGGCGCAAGCGCTACATCATCATTCCGGGGATGTCGGCTCCACCTCCTCTGAACTACCTCACCATAGGTATGTGCGGATGAAAACACTACATCATTAATTTGTATTGGCTTAAATAATTAACAATCTGCTCATAATAATATGTCATTCCTTTTTTTTTTGTAGCAGATCCTCCCCAATCTAAATCCAATTGTTCAATCGCCAGATCATCATAGTGCTCTGTCGATGACATTGTGTTGGAAGACGAGGCTGCATCCACACCTCTCTCAAGGAGGTCTCAACGCCATAGCCTCGCCACCTCCAAGGAGGTCTCCAACGCCACCCAACACCTCAAGGAGGTCTCCAACGCAGCCCAACACCTCCAAGGAGGTCTCCAACGCCTCCCCGCCCCGCCTACCAAGAAGCCTAGCAAGAGGTCAGCCCCTCAAGCGAAGAACCAGGTCCCTTTTGCAAAGAAAGCCACCGTGAAACCAAGGGTTATTCCCAAAATAATATCTCGAAGAGAAGGAAGAAGGAACTGATGCATATAAAAAAGACATGTCTAGATTCTATGACAAACTTAAAATGAATCAAGAAGCAAGGAGAAACCCAGAGAAACCGTACTTCTTCAGTAGCTCTTGATATTTTAAGAAAAAGGTGATTTCTTACCAAAGATCAACAAGGAATCTCGTAAGTCGTCCAAATCAACGTTATCGACTATGACCGCACTCTCACCAAGTCAATTGAGTGACACGAAAAAAGAAGCGGGCGGGGAAAGGAGTTGCCTAACTCGGACAACAAGCGCACCAATCAATCCCCCGCTAGTTGTTGGTAATGAATATGGTTCAATTTAGGATTAATGCATCGAGCAAACATACCTCCGGATGTCGATTTGGATCACCTTGGTGAATTTCTTGATGAGACCGGTCTCGACCTTTACCGATGTTTGGTGATGGAAACATTGAGAGTCTTGCGGGGAGGTTGATATTTGGAAGAAAAAAAAATTTGTACTAGGCGAGTCTCTATACAACCCTCAAGCCTTATCTCGATCTGGGGACGCAAATGTACACCTAAAACAAGTGGTACATGCAAAGCGTCTACCGATGGAGACTTCTAACGTTGGTGTCGAAATTAGAGACGAACATTGGTTCCGTATGGCGATGATGTTATGTATGTTGACTTTGCGAAATTTCATCAACTATGCCACCGACCTCTCTCTGGACAAAGTTATCATTAGTCGCTATTGCCTGTAAGTAATAATTCTTTCGATCTATTATTAAACTCATCATATGTGTATATGCATATAAATTATCCTAACAAGTACTATATATATGCAGATTTACAATGACAGAGCTTTCGAAAAGGAAGGTCGCAATGAAATTGGTTTTGTTGATCCCCATATAGTATTCAAAGACCCAATTACTCAATGACTAATTGGAAGTCCGAGTCGAGAGAGTAACCTCATGAACTTCTTAGTGAACCAACGCATACAAGAAGGATATACTCTTTCCCTATAACTTCAAGTGAGTGTTAATCATGTCGATCATAGCCTTAATGGCTCATATGTTGATTCTAGTTAATTAATGAGTGTTATCGTTATATCCTATAAACACATGCGGCAATCAATTGGATATTGATGGACATCGATCGGTGAAAAGTCACTTGATAATCTATGACTCGATGAGAAAACCACAACAAGACTACCAAGATATGATAGATATTATCCGGAGGTAATTTCGAGATCTCTAGCAACTATATATACACACAAACATGATGATTAACTATATCGATGACGTGGCAAATTTTTTATTAGGCGGTGTTTGGAAAACCTTTATTGAGAAGCAACACATGGAAAAATGCAAAGCGCCACTTTTGAATGTAATCCCTTTGAAAGTAAGTCCCACAGAATCGCATCATCTTTATTAATTCAACATATAGCTTTCACCGGATCACCAGTTGGATGACAAATCTTTTCTCGTAAAGTGGTGTCTAAGGCGAGAACAGAGGGAACAACTACTGTGGTTACTATGTTTGCAAGTTTATCAAGGTGCTCTCCCAAAGAACTCCTACAGAGAGACTCAAAAATGCGTTAAAATACACTATATATTCATTTAATTATTATTATTGATTGTGTTACTATGTCTTTATATATATATATATGTACATATATTAATTTATTTTCCTTTAATTCAAACACAGAGACTCGATGGTTGGAGGAAAAGGTCATACTGGCAAGACCAAATCAAAGCAATTCAAGAGTCTATAGCGGATTTTTTAATGAGCAGGTCATCGTTTCCAAGGGCGAGTTCTACTTGACCCAACACTTTGCCATTGAAGCCAAGCTAGAGGATGAGAAGAAACTTGTTATGTCACAACAACTATAATGCAATCTTTTGTAATATATGCACATGAAATAATATAATGTAAAATACACATATGCATGCATGCATGTAAATATATATATGATGCATGCATGCATATATATATATATATATATATATATATATATATATATATATATATATATATATATATATATATATATATATATATATATTTTATGATGATTGAATTGTGTGATTTAATACGTTCATTGTGCTTGGCCAAAAACATACTATATGCGCGTATAAATGTATAATTAGCAGCGTACAATACGACTTCGAAAACCTATTTTGAAAAGAAAACAAAAAATGAAAAGAAAAGAAAAAAAAAAAAAACCTTTAGTCCTTTAATTCGTATTACCAACCGGGACTAAAGGTGCCGACCATCGTGGCATGTCGGGAGGCACCTTTAGTCCCGGTTGGTGTTTACCCAGACTAAAAGGTCCTCCTTAGTCCTGGTTCTCGACCCGGACTAAAGGACCCCTTTAGTCCCGGATGCTTGCTCCGGGTGGGGAACCGGACTAGAGGGGGTTCCCCACCGGGAGTAAAGCTCGGTTCTGTACTAGTGTATATGAACGCACGTGTAGCCACAGTCAGTCAGTGCATGCATCTTCCTCCCTGGAAGGCTGGAACGTCCAGCCGATCTTCTCCATCTGCCGCTCCCACAGCGGATGCTCTAGCGCTTCCGGTACACGATCACCCTCTTGAGGTCGAACAACTTGTTCTCCAGGCTCCAGCCCGACGCAGCAGGTCATGTGCACGGTAAGCCACGACTAAGGCCATGGCCCAACTGGCCCTATGACGACCTTCTCCCTCCTTCCCCCGGTAAGTTCAACAATGATAGTAAGGTCCTCTTTCATCCCCTAACTATTGTACATTCAAACCCGCATGACCGACGATGTTGTGGTACCTTCTTTTCTCGGTCACGCAAAAGGTTTACGCGTCTTTGTATGAAGATAGAAATGATTATTGATTATAGAACGGGCGTTACAAGGTTTTGAAATTTAGCATAGGTCCGCCCAAAGTTGTTCCAGGGCCGTACCTAGGATTTAGAGGCCCCTGAACAAAATACACGATGGGGCCCTAAAATTCGAGAAAATCAAAGCATACTTTAACTTAATTATAAAGCTTCAGGATATATATGGGTCTTACACTACTAAAAACAGATCAAATATTAATGCTAAAAGAGTAAAAAGTAGTACTCAAGTAACACACTAGCATCCCTAACAATTAGCATAGTAGTATTGTGGCACGAGAAAGCAAAATGGTAAAGAGAAAAATGAACATCCCGGGAAGCTAAGTTGCCAAGCAGGCTGGTGGACATGGTCATTGGGCCTTACGTTGGTGAGTTGATCCAATTAACAAACCAGAGATTGCAACTTTCAAGCCCTTTTTGGATATGCTACATATTTTTCTATTTAAAAGATTAGCTATTATTTATTAGTACTTACTGTAAATTCGGAGGCCCTGAACACTTGCCCACCTTGCTCCTGTCAATCTACGGGCCTGGTTGTTCTTGTCTTGTGTTTTACTCTTTCTAATAGACAACCTAGACCTCAAGGCACCCGGATGTTGTGGTATCTGATTTATGATGTTATTGTTTCTCTGTGTTGCACGAGGCTTTTGAGGGTGTTGTAATGGAGAATTTTCGAATGTTATAATAAATGATTCATGTGTTGGAAAAGGTAAGTTTTAATGTTGTGAATACCTTTTTTCTCATAGCGTTGCAACATCACAAAAAAACCATTAAATCTCAAGCATGCCACTCGCTGCAACATAGGAAAACATAATCCCCATCCACCTGATAACACCAGATTCAAAGACATGGCTTGGAAGGGGAAAAATAACCACCATCGTGATATGCCAAAAAGAAAAACTAAATGCAACATCGATACAAAACTAAATCCAACAAAGCAGCATGTAGTGACATCTTAATTTGCTTGCTGCAGCATCAAAAATCACCTATTAAAACATAAACGCAACATGCTTCTCGATGACTTGCTCCACCAGAGCTGCTAGCCCCATGCCTACCAGCCACGCCTACTCTAGTTCCATGTTCATTTTGAGAAAAGAGATACTACAATGCACGGAGAAGCCATAGTTGATCATAGCTTTGCCAAATGATACCTTAGCTTAGTAGTTCATATTAAGTTATTAATTGCTACTAGTTGATGTGTGATTTATTTAGATCTGCGAGAGCTAATTTTAACTACTACATTCATTCTAAACTATAAGTTATTTTTGTTTTTTCTAGATTATATAGTTTTACTACGTATCTAAACATAGTGTATATATCAAGATGTACAACAAAATTATATGTATAAAAAATCAAAATAATTTGCATTTTGGAGGAACCGAAGGAGTAGCTTGAAAAGTGAGCTCTTAACTCGACGGAGTTGGAGAAAAAGACTGTAGCTCAAGAAATTAGAGTATCTTTGATAGGGTTTTTATTGTAGCTTTTCCACCGGCTTAATGAGCACACACAAGAACGACTTTTGAAGCCAAAACCAAATTAAAAATGCGGTGAGCCAAGATCGTTTTAGAGACAGAAGTCAAAATAACTAAAATATAGTTTTTCTTGGCTTCCCTGATTTTAGAGAAACCCAAACACTATTAAACATAACCTCAGCTAGACAGCCAGCCAGCCTATCCGATTATATTGAAAAAAAAAAGACAGCCAGCCAACCGCAGCGCTGGGCCAGGTCAGGTATGTAAAGAGCGTGAGGCACGCGACTCGCGCACGATCCCCTCACCTGGGTTGGGAAGCCATGAGCTCACGGTCACGAGCCGAACTCCGACTCTCCCGCGGTTCGCTCGCTCGTCTCCATCCTGCGCAGCGCAGGCAGACCAACCAGCCATCACCATTCACCAACAGTGGCGTGCGATTGCGCCAAGCCAGCCGGCGGGTGTACAAGTACGAAAGAAACGCACGCCGACCGTGGTGCGCCCACGGCCCACCGGTAGCACCACGGATTTGGCAGCTTGTTAACGAAAAGGGCAGCGCTGGCGCTCGACGTGGATACATTCATTGGACGGTGCCGTGGACGTAAGGACGTTGGGCCCTTCTTATCGCGCCTCGTCTTCCCACACGGAACAGAACAGAGATCGGAACCGCTCTTCCTTCGTTCCCCGCGCACGGAAACCGCACAGAACGGATCGAATAGAACGGGTTTTCCATTCGCCCCCAGCCTCGCCCGCACCCCAACGCACTTCCATCAAAAAATTGTTTGCAACATCAAACAAAGCGCAATGCGAGATAAAATATCAGAACAAGTCTACTGCAACATCAGAACAAGAGCGACTGAAACAACGCAACAAAGCTACTACAATACGAGATGCAACATCAAAAAAAATACTAATGCAACAAAGAAAAATTACTTGTTGCAACAGCAAACCAAAGCTACTGCAACAGCAGAAACAAAGCAGAATGCGAGATGCAACATCCAGAAAAAAAGACTAATGCAACAAAGAAAAATTACTTGTTGCAACAGCAAACCAAAGTTACTGCAACAACAGAAACAAAAAGGGCAGTGCGAGATGTAACATAAGAAAAAAAAATAATGCAACAAAAAAAAACTACTTGTTGCAACAGCGAAACAACACTACTGCAACAATAGAAACAAAAACGCAAATGCGAGAAGCAACATCGGAAAAAAAAGTCTAATGCAACAAAGAAATATTGCTTTTGCAACAGCAAACACAAGTCTGCTGTAACAGAACTCGTCGGAACCCTAGCCACCGCCGCGTCACTCAGATCCAGATCTAGAGGAGTAGTAGTAGAAGGAGGAGAGCTCAGATTCGAGGAGGAGGGAGGAGGGCTCAGATCCAGATCCAGAGGAGGAGAGGGGGGAGCCTTAGATCAAGATCCCTCCGCGATGTACCTTGTCGGAGCCGTCGTCGTCGTCCTCGTCTCCGGTAGGGTACGAGAGCCAGGTCATAGGGAGAGTGGGGGTGCATGGAGGTCGTGGAGGCGCGAGAGACATAGGGAGGAAGGGAGCACGGGCGAGGGACTGAGGGAGGGAGAGAGCTCGCGCGGCAACGTGCGACGCGGAGAGCGAGGGCGGGAGAGAGCGAGGGCGGAAGAACATGCACAGAGTGCGGGACAGAGCGACAGGGACAACGGACAGATAGCCTGTTCGGGAGGCCGTATCGTATCGTGAATTATTTACTGCTGGTTGGTTTGGTGTGAGAGAAAAACACTATTTCTGACTAAAAATTTACGATCGTTTAGTGGGTGTGCGAGTCACGAGTACGGGACGGTGCGTCCGGAAGCTCGAACGCCCGATCTATAGCATTACCGTAACGAAAAGCCCTCGAGATTATTATTAGCCGGGCCTGCTGCCAAAATTAATGGAGCATGCTGCGGTGTGCGCGCCGTGCTCCCTCTTTGATTACGACACCAACGGCCTCCAGTCGTGTCACGTCACGTGGGCTGCTGCTGTTACCGGAGTATTTTCGCGGGTGCATCCTCCTGACGGTACGGTATTCACAGATAAACCCCTGGACTAAAATTTGAGACTTGAAGGCAGGCAGGCAGCAGAGGAAAAGTT
The DNA here is from genome assembly GCA_904845875.1 of Miscanthus lutarioriparius. Taxonomy (NCBI): domain Eukaryota; kingdom Viridiplantae; phylum Streptophyta; class Magnoliopsida; order Poales; family Poaceae; genus Miscanthus; species Miscanthus lutarioriparius. The sequence goes on from CAJGYO010000012.1 coordinate 13,641,462, forward strand.
TACAGAAACACCCTCGGTTTTAGTAAGATAATATCCAAACCAACCCTGTCGCGGCGCCGCGAGCAATTAACCAGCTCACCCTTGCTAACACCCCGCACTTACTACCAGGAGAGAGAAAAGCGAGAGGCGACTCCACTCGTCTCGTCTCCCCCCTCTCTCCTCCGGTCCTCTCCCCTCCTGAGGCCTTCTCTCTCTCCTCCCCTTTCCTCTGGTCTCTGGTCATCGCACCCCGTCTCCCCGCTCTGACTCCGTGGCGGCCCACCCGCCCGCGCCGCCGCCTCCCGGACGCGGCCCCCCGCCTCAGCGCCGCCGCCTCGCTCCGATCGACCCTCGAATCGCCGGAAACCGTGGACTTCGCGAGGTGCGATTTCGTGGGCCGCGTCTCAGCTTGATTTAGTTTCTGGAGGTGGTCTGAGCTTGGGATTTGGTCCGGGTGGGGTTCTGGTGGAGGTGTTTGGTTGCTTCCTGGTGTTTGATTTGGTTTCTAGGTTCCTCAGGCGAAGAAAGATGGTCTGGTTTGCGCGTTTTTTTTTCGTTTCCCCTTTGTTTTGGGCGGGGCTTGGTGATTTGTTGGAAAGCCTGCAGCTTTCGTGATGGTTTACATGGTTTTCTTGTGGGTTTGGGATGCTTACTGGCTGCACTCTTGCTCAAATTCGTCGGCTTCTGGCCATTTTGCGGACAGAGGTGAAGTTCCCATTCCAGGTTGGGTTGAAATAGTTTCGGTGCCTGCAGCTGTTTCAAAGAGTTTCTTGAATTTTTAACTCTAAATGTTCGTAACTTTTAGACCCTAGTTACAGCTGCTTGCAATACCTAGAATTTAGCTCTTAATTCTGATGTACTCTTGCTGTGCAGGTTCTGTCTTTACCTCCAAGCGGTGTGAGGAAGATAACAGGGCGACAGGTGAACTGCAGAGAAAAGGAGAACATTTGGTTGTTGCATGATGGTGGAAGGCCCCAATTTCGCTGGCATGATTGGTGGTCATGACAATGGTGGGAATTTTTGCGACATGGCATACTATCGGAAGCTTGGTGAGGGCTCAAACATGTCGATAGATAGCCTTAACAGCATGCAGACCAGCACACATGGTGGCTCCATCGCAATGTCTGTGGACAATAGCAGTGTAGGGTCCTGCGACTCCCATACTAGGATGCTCAATCATCCTGGCCTCAAGGGGCCTGTTGTTGGCAATTACTCGGTCGGTGGGCACAGTATTTTCCGTCATGGATGGGTGTCTCATGCCTTGAGCGATGATGCGCTAGCACAAGCGTTGATGGACCCAAGGTACCCAACTGAGACGCTCAAGGATTATGAGGACTGGACAATTGACTTAGCCAAGCTCCACATGGGAATGCCCTTTGCACAGGGCGCCTTTGGAAAACTCTACAGGGGTACCTACAATGGTGAAGATGTTGCCATTAAGCTTTTGGAGAGGCCAGAGGCTGATCCGGAGAGAGCTGGGTTAATGGAGCAGCAGTTTGTGCAAGAAGTTATGATGCTTGCAACCTTGAGGCACCAGAACATTGTTAAATTTATTGGAGCATGCAGGAAGCCAGTGGTTTGGTGCATTGTGACGGAGTATGCCAAGGGTGGATCGGTTAGGCAGTTTCTGGCGAAGAGGCAGAATAGGTCAGTTCCACTAAAACTGGCGGTTAAGCAAGCATTGGATGTTGCAAGGGGGATGGCATATGTTCATGGTCTTGGGTTCATCCATAGGGATCTTAAGTCAGATAACCTCTTGATATCTGGTGATAAATCTATCAAGATAGCTGACTTTGGAGTAGCTCGGATTGAAGTAAAAACTGAGGGGATGACACCTGAAACGGGAACCTACCGTTGGATGGCACCGTAAGTTGAACACTCTGACATTGTTGGTGCTAATTCCAGAGCTTGTTTAGCCACATGATATTAATTAAAATTAAAAGTCACATCATATATCGAACATTAGTGTTGATCAGTAGTATGAAAGTATGGATTATGTAATTCCACATATATTTTTTTATACTGGACTTTTATGATTTTAAGGTGTTTGCAGGTTGCTCGCATGATGCTTATCCAGGAATTCTTTTTGTTCGTTGCTACTTTTTTTTGGCATTATTTGCCTGTTGAGCTGCTTTGGCACTGAAAGAATGTAAATTGATGCGTTGTCTTTGAATATTTAACAGAAGCTTTGATCCCAGAATAGATGTGGGTTTATTACATTGTTATCTCCAGATGTGTTAAGACAAACTGAAAACTATATCACATTTCACATTTCACATATTCCTCTTTCGTTGGCAAAAATAATTAGTGGTTACTGAAAAGAAAATAATTGCTCTTAAAACACCACCTACTGTAAAGTTTATAGAAACAGGTGTTTTTCGCGCCAGTGTTAATTAAAATAATTAGTAGTTTCCGCACCAGTGTTTTAAAACAGTTGTTGCATAGTACTTCTCCGTCCCAAACTGTAGGCTGTTTTACTTTTAATTTTGTTTTAAGTCAAACTTCTCTAACGTTGATTAAGTTCATAGAAAAATATTAACATCCACTGATCCACAATACCAAATCAATGCACTTCAAGGACATTTCATGGTGGATTTTAATGAAACCAATTTGATGTCATAAATGTTGGTACATTTTTCTATAAACTTGGTCAAAGTTAGTTAGGTTTGACTTAGGGTAAAACTAAAATGACCTACATTTTGGAATGGGGGGAGTAGTAACTTATGTATTTCTTTAATTTGCTTACCCAGCTGCTCATTGGCCGTACGTTTTTCTTGTTTGAATCTAAGTCATTCATGCATACACATTTAACAAAGTTATAAAAGAAGAATTGTAGATGTTTACATATTGTTTTTTAATCTTGCAGAGAGATGATTCAGCATAGGCCATATGACCAGAAAGTTGATGTCTACAGCTTTGGCATTGTGCTGTGGGAGCTCATAACTGGCATGCTCCCTTTTGCTAACATGACAGCAGTGCAGGCTGCTTTCGCTGTGGTGAACAAGGGTGTCCGCCCAGCTATACCCCAGGACTGCCTGCCCACACTCGGTGAGATCATGACCAGGTGCTGGGATCCAAATCCTGATGTCCGTCCGCTATTCACTGAAGTTGTGAGGATGCTGGAGCATGCTGAGATGGAGATCCTGATCACTGTCCGCAAGGCCCGATTTCGGTGTTGCATCTCCCAACCGATGACTACCGACTGAATCAAACAAAAGAGAGTCGAAAAGAACTCCATGGAAGCATAATTGAGTGTATTTATCATGTGTCCAGACTTCGCTCAGCTGAAGTAGAAAGCACACCTGAGTGTATGGCTGTATGTGTGTATATACTGAGGTGTAAGCCTGTTGTCTTTGAAATATTCCTGCCCTTAGAAATATACCTAGTTTGTGTTTTCAGACTCTTGAGATGTTTTAGGGCTAGCCTATGTCCTGTCGAAACATCATGCAGGCTTCCTATTCTTGTAATGTCCTTGTGATCCTGCTGCTTTGTTCATGTTATAACCCTCCTACTGGAATATGCACAAACACTTTGTTGCTTATGAGTATATAGCATGTATAATTTCCTGGCAATGATTTGTTCCAATGACAAGAGTTCTGATAGTGGCCGCCTTAGCTAATATGTAGAATTTGATCAGGACTAATATAGAATAATATTTTCTTTTTTTCCTGGATAATTGGCTAAAACACTGAGCACAATTCTTCAAGGGGGTCAGTGGAAAAAAGTTACAGAAGAAAGCAGTGAAAGTGGAGGAAAACGGTGACAACTTAGGAATCTGTAATTAGACTATAGCCTGCCTAACTGAGGCCGAAACAAGGTCTATGCCTCTAGCCTACCATGCTGTACAAAAGATGCAGCTGCGGCAATATTTGCATAACCCTCATTCTCTCCTCCCTGAAATACCATCAGAAATGGGCCCAGCTGCTGCTCTGGATTAGTCATGAAAGGAGAACGAGCAATCACCCGCTTTCTTTCAAGAGGCCTCCCACTTCCGCTGTTTTCAGCATGGCTTCTTCGATCGTCACAGGAGCAGCAGGAACGTTATCAGCAGCTGCAGCATCTTCAATCATTGGTTTGTTTTCTTTGTCATTGGTTTCTTCCAGTTGGACAGCCTCTGCAAAAGCGTCCGAGATACCAGTCACAATGTCCACTGGTGCACTGGTCTGCACCTGCTTCCCAGTCTTGGAACACTGTTGCTTCTGTTGCTGCTTGTCATCTAGCATAGCTTTCTCTCGTTGCTCATAGAATTCGAAGTCCTCAAGGATGCTTGTCTCGGCTTTATGGTTCTTGAAGATGACTAACATCTTGAGACCCTGCTCCAGTTTCACCTGCAAGTTAGCTTGTCAAGTTAATGAACTATTGTTCAAAAATTGCCCAGAAACACAAAGATAGATAGGGGCTACGTGCATCAGTTGTACCTCCTGCGTGTCCCTGCTATTTGTAACTCGCTTGTTCTCATTGTTCTCCAGGATGATGTGCCGGACAATGTTGTTTGGGACATCCTTAACAATGTGCCATTTGACAGGGAATTGACCATTCCATCTGTCATTCTGCCAGTAATCAACACTCTTGTCAAAATCGACAGGCCCAGTCATCTCAGCTACACCGCAGAATTGACCACTGCTATTAACCTGCAAAGAAATAGTTATAAATTCATAAGGCATCTTGAGCACAGTGACCGACTCTTAGCCAAAATCATATGGCACCCATAGGCGTGGAGATTGTTCTATTTCTCCGTCCGCAAGAAAGCAAAAGATTAAAAAGAAAATCTAGCGGTAAAGTGAATAACCATACCGAGAAAAACAAGAAAATGGGACAACGGTCTTCCTTCTCTTTCGCCTCACAATAACAAGCATTTAACTTCCTGTTCCCTCTGGGAGTGCTGGCCCAAACATTATACTTTATGCTCTTGTGAATGTGATCTTCAGTGTAGGATTTTATTACAAAAAATTTGGCATCTTTGTACTCTGTGACAAAACCAGGGTGGTTGTACTTCTCAGAATCAGCTATTGGCAATGTCTTCTTATTTTTGTCCTCAGCTGAAGAGCTCCCCACTTCTTTCTGTGTTTTGGTGGCCCTTGGGCCACGGCATTGCTCATTCAGAAAGTCAAGAGAGCCCTTCTCATTCTTGAAGCCCTTGTTGAAGGTGCCGAATCTGCAACTAGCAGTGCTCCAACTTTGTGTACTGCCTCCAAATTTACCACCTTGCTGGAATGCCTTGTATGATCCAGAATTAGACATGGATTCCTGATGCTAAAAGAATGCATGCTATTAGTTCCAAAACAACATAACTGGCACGGAAAGTGCAGTGAAACTATAAAATCTAGTTATAGAACCATCTTTGGACCATAAACACTAATACAATCGATTAACAAGAACAAGTTAAAATGCAATTAAATGATCACATACCATTCTAGAAGCCAGGGGTATGTTTCCTTGCTCAAAAAATCCAGGAACACCACTAGATTGCATTGGAACTGCAACAAATTCACAAAATGGCATGTGAATAATGTAGTAAAATATGTGACAATGAAAACAGAAATTCAATTCTACATATATTATAAAGAGCCACAAAGATATCAACAAAATGAATTCTTACCTCCATTGAAAGAACCAAAAGACTGATAGAAGCCAGTAGTCGGTGAGTAATGAACTTCGTCAGGAAAGTAATACTGGTGCATCGGATCAAATTGTGACATTCCAGTACCAGGACTTGAATATCCCGTGCTTGAAGCAGGTGTCTGGTAGCAAGGGCTTGACATGGGGCAGAGCAAAGAGAAATATGTCTGGCTGTCTCCAATGGCTGACAAAGGGGAATAAGCTCCATACATCACCTGTGAATTGTTTGCATATTGAGGAGATACATGAGTAGCTAGTTTTGCAGTAAAATCACTTAAGTAAACATGACCAAGAAAATTAAGAAACAGGCTTACAGGGTATGCAGCATCAAGTCCCTCTGCACTCACAGCATATGGGTATCCCTCCCATTGACCCAAATGGTTCAAGTATCCTGTAGATGAAATCATGAAAGCAAAAGCTTAGATCGTCACACAGAAAAAACTATCATGGGCGCTAAAAAGTAGAAAATCATGAACAGGACAATATCCTACCTTAACAAAACCAAAAGAAAAAAAAAAGCAAAAACTCAAATAATAGGTAATTCTGCCCTACCATAAGACCAGGATAGAGGTAAGGGCGTGAAATTGTCTTTTAGGAAAGCGGGGCAGATTTTAAACCATACTATGCAGCATCAGCGCATGCTGTCTCGTGCAACAATGTACAGGTAGGTGTAAGCATCAAAACAGAGAAACAAAAACGTAGTCTAACCTCCAGAAAAGGGTGTGTGTGGCTGAGGGGCATACACATTGGGCTGGTAGCCGAACTGTTGTTCTCCACCTTTACCCATAAAGCTAGCCTCCTCTTGAACACCTGTTGGTGATGTTAAGGAGTTTCCACCTTGAACGACAGTGGTGGATGTGTTTTGATCTTTTGTCAAAACAAGCTGACAGACAAGAAACATTACCGTTAGTCAAACTTAATGTTTAGCAAAGAAGAGGAAAACAAGGAACAAGCATGACTCTACTGCTATAACCTCTTTGGCATCCGCACTTGTGGAAGGGTTTTTCTCAACTACAATCTGTGATTCCAATGGCACCATATGACCTAATGAAAAGGAACAGCCATATGTAAGTTGAGTGAGCAGTATTAGTTGCATTGTGATGAGCGCAAAGTAAACTAATAACGGGATGCGACTAACACACGAAGTAGTTAAAGAAGTTCTCATCATGCTGAATAAATAAATGCAGACGGGCCCGTTCCAGTTTTTATGGCTAAATTGAGAGAAATTTCATGTGAATAGGACATCGGCAACGAGCTCCCATTATACGCCATACAGTAAAGCAATGCTGATTCTTCAGGGAAGACTGAAGAGCACTGAATACAGCCATACAGGGGGATACATCATGAAGCGACACGTACGGCCGAACCGCCGAAGTTTCAGAAGTTTTTAAACATTTGCTCAAACACAAATGGTCAAATGGCCTGCGAAGCAACACAGGAACTCCAGTTCCTAGAAAGCTGATGATCACGGTCGAACTTCACGTCGGGCATGGGGGTTCGGCTGAACTTGAACCCCACTCAGAAATTTTGGACAAATAAGCTACCACTAGCACTCCGCCAAGCAAATAATCCGCCACGGACTGAGCGGAATCAAGCATCCATCGAGAACAAAGTAGCATTTCAAGACGAGGGATCACGGCAAACAGAAGAGTCCTCCTTACCCGCGAAAGGAGAGCTCAATCGAAGTCCAGACGGATACCCACTCCAGAGGCGGAAGCAAGAGGACGATGACGACGCCTACGAGAGCAGGCAGGAAGCGAGGACTGGAGCGCTGCAGCGCCGTAGGCGTGCTCGGCGAGCGGCGGGCGGTGCTGGCGTGCTGCGGTGTCGAGAGCGGACGCAGGAGTTGGGGACGGAAGCGGAACGAGACGGGGGTTTGCGAGTGGTCTCTGAACGAGTACTGAGCTTGTGGGTGGCCGAGTATAAAAAGGGTGTGCCTGGAGACAGTTTGCGTGATTCCTCATTTTAACCTTCCTTATCTTTAGAACATGGTAATCTCGTTCTCTGTCGCATGGCCACGTAGGATCTTGTCGTTTTAGCCACTCAAATTAGGTCCAATCTAGTATGTGTGGTGGGTTCAATTCGGTCAAAATCAATGCTTGAGACGCTGGATTTTTTTTTTATCCCAACTAAACCCTTTGGTAATTGAACTGTACGTGTTCTGTGGAAACATTGTGCGAATCGATGACAAGCTGCTACTGCTATGCTAGGAAGGAGTTTTGCATAGCAACAGGGAACTCATGCATGAGTCCCATGTGAAAACCCTCGAAAAAGCTAAGAAGAAGGTCGACATCGAGAGGAAAAGATAAAGATGTGTGAATGCTCGGCAATGGTCACTCGTGGCCTTGCTCGGCCCTATTGTCATTTTCGCCTTCCCCAAACCATCTTGGGATGTGCTCGGTGCTCGCCGATGCCGAACGAGAGGGTGGATGGTGGAAGCTGTGATGTCTGAGTCAGCGCAGGGACCGTGGCCTTAGCGCGTAGTACACGCGGTATCCTCGCGACGTAGAGAACAAGTCGGGAGCCGCTGCATCTGGTTGATTCGGGCCGAAGGCAGCCTCAGATTCGAAGTTAGATTTTTTTTTTTTTTTGACGGAGGAGTAGATGTGATCATGTTGCGGGAGGCAGGCAGCCCGCAGCCTTTGCTAAGCGAACGACTTGTGTGTCGTCGTCCTTGGGACCTTGACTATAGAGAGGACAAGAGAGACAGAGACCTGTGCAGTGCTGCCCGCGTTGAGGCTGACAAGACGAGGGTGCTTCTCACTTTCTCAGAACAAGAGACGTTGCCTCTCCGGGGCCAATAAAGATTACGCGACGCACGTCGCTGCACGTACGTAATCCCTCCGTCCCTAAAAATATGGAATCCATTCAAATCATGTCCCAAAAAAATATGAAATCCCAAGTTGAGATCAGCTTTTTCGGTGGGACCCATCAATTAAAAAAAAAACACAGCGTCCTATTACGGAAAAAGAAAACACCGCATGCACCCACCGGCGAGCATCCCCATCCATCCATATCCATTGTCGTTCTCTTCTACAAGCTTCCCGATTGTTTGCCTGGTAAATAAAATAGAATATTTTGAACTCACGTGGAACTTTTCAGATGCAACTAGTGCTTCTTTAAATCAGTACTTTAGAGGGGCACATGCGTAATCTTGCCTCTACCCTAATCTTGCCTCGATACTTAAGATTTAAATATTTTTTGGGACGAAGGAAGTAGGCAGGAACCGAGGACGGTACTAGCTAGGGAAGTAACGTGCCGAGAAATTTCGTTGCGGGAACGGCCGCGGGGACAGAGCTGCGGTGCCAGCGTCAAGCGGGGCGCGGGCCCAACGACCCATGCCGCAGACCCGCGCAGTGCAAGCCGCGCGGAATCGGGGTAGCGCGCGGGGCGCGGCGTTCCGCAGCGGGAGCGACGCGCGGGCCACGGGGCCCAGCGTCTGTCTGTCTCGCTCGCTCTCTCCCGGCAAGCTGAACCGGGGCACGACGGAGACGGGGCGAACGAGACAGGGAGGGAGGGGGACGGTCGGTGGGGAGCACTTACGCCGTCGCGCGCGCGGCATGGGTAGGCGGTAGGCCCGATACGCGATCGCACAGCCGGCCCGTCGCGAGCCCTCCTCTCGTGGCCCGCCTGCGCGGAACGGCCGACTTGGACCACGACACGCGAGAGGATGGCAAGGCCGCGCGATCGGTGGTGCTCGTGCTCTGTGGTCTGTGCAGAATGCCACTGGGCCACACCGGTGTCGTTTCAGCTGAGATCGCGCACAATTTTGACGCAAAACGCTTTGACAAGGTGAAGCTGCAACTCCAACTAGTACTCTTTAACAAGCTGGGGTACAGTACATATAGAGAGAGTATAAGCGTTGGCAGAATACTGTCGTCCTGCCATCTGAAAACAGACCACACTGTTCAACCGAAGATATGCAACCAGGTGCCAATTAAATTCATACTCACAGTCACACATAGAAGTCGGTAAATGTTCGAGCAGGGAGAGCTCTATGATAAAGTGACCAAAGTTCACCATTCACATAAAATCCATTCTCGCATCATAGTTAAAGGCATCACCTCCTGCGCAGGCTCGATGCAAGGAACCCGCGCAGGTTAAAAGTCTAGTTACAAAATATATTTACACCAATATCCACAAAGGATACACCCCCACTAACTAAATCCCAAAGTCTAAACCTCCGTAGGGGGCTCATCCTTCAAATCTTCACCAGAAGTAGATTCTCCAATCTTCCCTTTAGCCTTCCTCACCTGAACACAACCGAATAGGATAAGAATTTCTACCGCAAACAAACAACTGAAGGGGAGCGGCAATACACGAAAAGAACAGACCTCCGCCTGACGAGCCTCGGCAAGACTTCGGGCGTGGTCTCTCCCGTGTGAAGCCCAAAACTCCCGAAAGAACCGTTGCCGGGCAATATTCACAGTCCTTGATGGCTCGCCGAGTTCGTTAGGAGACGGAAACGCATAACTCTTCTTCAAGAATTCTTGGAGATGCCCGCATCCAAATTTCTCCATCATAGATAAGAGGTTGGTCACACCGGACAAAGTTCCGAAGTCCCCAACCTTGCCAATAAAATCCGGTAGCTCAGCAAACTCAGACTTCATCCAAGCAAACAAATCCTCAATAGATGCCTGTCGGAAGGACCTCCGCCAAGACCACCAAACCTCTGAAGCATCTGGCAATACAGCGTTGAAGCTTCCAGGCCCTGCACTTTGGTCGCTTCCATCTTGTCTTCCAAAAACTGAACCCGGCTCTTAAGATCAAAAGATGCAGTTGACTCTTTAGCAACCTGAGCCCGCAGGTCCTCAATCACATCCTCTTTATCACGAACTTGGCCCTCAAGCTTAGTCTTCTCATCATTCAAATAATTAAGCTCCAGCACCTTCTCTTCGAGGTTCTTGGAAAGGTCAGTCGACTTAACAATCGCAGCATCCCGCATCTTCTCAAGCTCCTTCTCTAGTGAGGTTTTGTCTCTGCATGCGGCCTCATAATCCTTGCGAACAAGCTGCAGGACAGTTTGATTCTCGCTCTCCTTATCTTTCAGAGACCTCTCCAGACCGGCCTTGTCCTCGCGAAGCTGTGCAACTTCCCCCTCAAGGGAGGTAACCTTATCCTGTAGGCCAGACAAACTCTGGTTGCGAAGATCAAGTGCACCCTTAACCTTAACCTTCAGATAGTTAGCCATGACAGAAGTCTGCAAGTGAAACACCCTCTTTTTTATTTTAGAAATAATAAACACGAAAACCAAAGAAAAAAAATGAACGACAGGCCAAAGCCAGCCCACCTGGTAAGCATGTTCATGGGTAAGGCGAAGAATATCATCACACGACAAGCTATCCAAGTAACTTTCGAAAGCTGGTGCACAGAGAACCGTGTAAGAAGCATCTACAACCAATGTTGTGAAACCCCCACCCCAATAGCAAAGACAACGAAACACATACCATGTCTTGTCTGTAACAGACGCGTCCCAATATCCTCATCAGCTCTAGTTCTCTTGGGAATACCTTCATGATCACCTGCTAATGCAAACAAAATCAAGTAAGGAAAGCAGGCAAAAACATCCAAACAAGTCTAAACCAAAGTCTATTATTCACCTTTGAAGGAAGCTCGAACCCCCTGTTCCTCAACAATGCCATGACCAACCCCGTCCGCGCCCGCCGCCGGAACTTTAGGCATCACACTTGCTCCAGCAACCCCAGCAGAATCAGTTGGTGTAGAGCCCCCAGCCTCCACCACAACCCCTGAAGAGTAGCTCGAGTCAAAATCTCCCAAGCTAGAAAAAGTGCTAGAATCCTCTCCAGAACTGCCAGAAGAAGATGGGCCCCGTTACCTCGGTTGGAAGAAGGGCTGGAAAGAGCAGCGCCTGACACGTCAATAGCAGCAGCCACTTCAACCGAAGCTACTGCAGCGATCTTCGGATCAGCATCACCAATGGGGTCCACATCTTCTTTCTCTTCAGCAATAGCTTCTTGCAAAGTGCTAGTAACTAACCCCGAGTCATCATCATCAATCAATTCCATGTCCTCAACGTCATCATCGAACACAGAAGGCAAACGACATTCACGAACTAATCCAGCCACGTTATTATCCAAAGAATCACCACCGCTGCACAGATCGGTATCCTCGGCCTCCCCATCCTTGGCCAACTCAGCAACCGGAGACAATGTTGGAGATAGATACTTCGCCTTATGTTGCCCAGCATCCAAACTCTTAACCCTCTTACAATAAGCTACAGACTTCCTCGACAGATCCTTGCGCTTTGAACCTCCAGAGGTTCCAGAGGTATTCTCCTTGCACAAACAGGCCGCCTGCTCCCTAAGCCGAAACTTCTCAGGAACAGGCCGCTCAGAATATGTCACCTTCATCTCTTCAAAAACCCTATTTAGCCTCGGACAGGTACCGAGTACAGCCACTCGGGCGGCATGTTCCTTGTCAGAATAGTCACCAAGGATCTTGTTGGCCTCTTCCTCTATGCGACGCACAAATTTACCATTATTTTCAGACTTAGGCCTGCTCAAACCAAACCGAGGAAACGGCATAGGCACGCCTTCGTCAAGATATCGAAGTTCCATTTTCTCAAAAGTAAAATCCGTCCAGGTATCTCGACCTAGGGGGTAAATCCCAGCAGCAAGAAACTCCTCCACCAAATCTCGACCAGAGCATACACGAGACGCCAAGTCAAAAGCCTTCTCACATGCCACTTGCAAAGAGGTCTTCACCGGTGGTATAATGCTCTTCGGCCTAAAGGTACCCATCGACGAAGCCAACGGATATCGCACCAAGTCCTTCTCCTTCCCACCCTTATCCCTTCGCTTCAAACCAGCAGTCCTGATATAAAACCAATGACGGTTCCAATCATCGTCCCAGCGGTTACGCTGAGCATAGGACAGTTCAACCTTTGTATGTCCCCCAAGCGTGCGACGGGGATGAAACATGCATCGAGCATACTGACCATCCTTAAGCCTCTCCTCCGCACCAATCAGAACCTTCTTCGGGCCCTGGTTGTGAAGTTCGTAATACTTGCAGAAGCAATCCAAGTCCGGCTCCGCGCCAAAGGTCCGACAGGCCCAAACAAACTTGGACAAATTCACAATGCTGTTTGGAGTCAAATGATGCAGCTGAACCTCAAAAACCTCCAAAACTCTATCCACAAAGGGATGTGTAGGAACGCGAAGCCCCGCAACGAAATAATCACGATACACCACGGCCTCACCGGTCTTCGGCCGAGGCTCCGTTTCACCACCAGAGCACCTAACCCTATCACGAGTAAACCACCCGAGTCTAGCATACTCATCCAAATCTTCCGCGACAGTTAGGGAGGGTTCGAACTCGAAGGTCTTAGGAAGCTTCATCCTCTCCTTCATTCCAACCAAATCACCAGTGGCGGAGGGTGAAGCAAATTTTAGGGAGCGAAATGACAAGATCTAGTAATAAGAACTAAGAAATCACATGTTGTCAGTTTGATTTTCAATCTAGCAAAATCATACCAAAATACCTAGTAAGAATAGGGAAAAAGATTGGGAACTGAAGAATACCCAGTTACCTGTAGCTAGAGGTCAGGCAGACTGGCAGAGTACAGGACAGCAAGAGGACGAGAAGCCGCGAACCGGCGAGTGCGCAGCTCGGCAGCCGGCGGCCTGGCCGAAGCACGCGGACTCGCGGAGACGCGAGTGCGGCGGCGGCGGTTGGCAGCCACCCTGTTGGCTTGGGCTGGCTTAGAAACGGTACTTTTTCAGCCAATTTTTCCCTCGCACCCCGCCCAAGCGAACAGTCTGGTCGGTGGGCGGTGGCTCGCCGCCCTCTCTGATGCTGGAGAGCAGCAACTTAGCTCTCATCTCATCCCTCCATTTCACATCCAACAGCTCGTACTGATCCAAAGCAAGATTTTCAGGACTTCAGTGGTTTCGTCTTCCGCTGACTCCGGTCTCACACAAAATCACTTCTTCGACGGTAGCAGTAGCATGTTGGTTGTTGCCTTGTTGGAGCAGCGTCCAGAGCCTTGCCGACGAACCTATCGGCGTAGCGCGCGGGGTGCGGTGTTCCGCAGCGGAAGCGACGCGCGGGCCACCGGGACCAGCGTCTGTTTACATTGGCGTGACGAGGACAAGAATGCTACATTCACATTAGCAAGGCTGGACCCCGAAACTGTGTATTTTTGACGCCGTGTTGCATTAAAGCTCCATATTACGAAGGTAGATCAGGGACAGGATAGAACGCACATAGAATTCAGCAGGAAACAGACAAGTATATGCTCACAGGTGCCCAGCGTCAACATTTGTGCAATACCAGCATTGCAACAGATAATGAAACCGTGGCAAAATTGTGTTCCAGGGAAAATACTTGAGCATATTACATCACAGGAAAAAAAAGAGAGCAAGCAGGAGCGCAGGGATTGACCCAGGTGATATCCCAGATTTCCAACGTTGACCCTATAGTGCCAATTCAAGTAAAATTCTCTGCTCATGTTTCTACAAAAAGTCTTCCAACTAACAACAAATTTCCGCACACTACATACTCAAAGGGTTAAAAAAAGAACAAAAGACCCAGGCATCTACGCTTATGAGGTGTACTCAAAGGGTTGCGGCGGCTGTGGCTCGTCGTCGACAGCCATGGCGGATGATCCGGACCCCTGTTGGCCTGCAGCAGGGGCAGTGTTGCCGGTGCTTCCTGCAACGGTTGTGGGAGCATCGGTCAGTGCAAGGTCCTCAGCCTCAGTGGGCTGCAGGTCTCGGAGGAGGATGAATCCAGAAGGCGCTGGTTTCACAGGGACGTATCGGCTGTTTTCAAGGAACTTGATGAACTTCTCCTGGGCAGGGATCACGCGAGCTGGGTTTGTCAGGAGCTGATAGGTTGCTTCTGGTTCAGGAGCTTTCTTCTCAGTGGCATTATCAACCTTGAAACAAAGATTGAGTCAGTTAAGTTTACGGTGTAACTTCAAATAGCTCCAAGCCAGTTTAGGTAAAATAGCAAATTCATTTGGATTATAGATCATGGCAGTAAATTATAACCAAATCTCCAATAAAAAAATACACTGATCGTTTATGAGCTTATCACAGTGGTCTTCACTGGCACTGCAGTGGCTTTTCAAAAATACTTTTTTTTTCTAGTTTGAGTAAGTTCATTGAATTTTTGGGCTGCCATGATCAGTGGAGACTTCCCAAGGTATGCAAACCCTAGCCCCTAGGTGACAGTATATAACATGATTAGATGCCTAGATGTAGATATATTTAGCTGTGAATTAGTTAAATTGATTGATGGGTACATTGCTGGTGCATTATGTACTTTGTTGAATTATGAAGAGGGATTGAGATATGAAAAAAAAAGTAAATTTGAGTCTTATTGTGTTATTTAGTATTCGTGTACCGTGGGGCAAATACTTTGATTGTTTATCAATTTCCTAAATGTGTTTTACTGAATTACAAGTGGAAATATTGTTGCGGCTTACCCCATGAAAAAATCATAGGTCCGCCACTGCCCATGGATGTTTACACAATGAAGAGAAAGACATATAGTTGTTACCTGCATTGCATCAGCATCCTTCTCCTGAACTTTAGCCGCCTTGCTTGAGGTAGAACCCGAAGCCTCTTCTGTGGCCTTCTCCTGGTTAGCTTTGCTTTCTGCGTCCTTCTTTGCCCTAGATTTTGCCTTCGCATAAGTTGACAAAATGGCTGTTGGCAGCTTCACTGTTGAAGTAGTAGTCTGCTGAGTTGTCGGTTTGGGATACTCAAAGAGAGACGGTTTAGCATGTGATAGGAACTCAAACTTTGGCACTTTCAAATCAGAGTTGAGCCCAATGAAGGCTGTTGGCGAGAAGGCCAGGCTGATGAAATACAAGAGAGGATACCAGTACCAGAACTGACTGAAAACGGCAAGACCAACCACAGCAGTGAGTTTGTCATGCTTGTTTCTTGAGAGGAGCTTGATTGTAACATTCCTACCACCAGCATCGAGGATACCAGAAGCTAGTATGGCACCCATCTTGCTCATGGTGTCCTCATGTTTGTCAAGAATGATCTTCTCCAACTGACGCCTAAATGCTCCAACACGAGAATCAAAGGATTCATTCGTTTGGATCATTACCATTGCCATGGCAATGAGAGCTCCCTGACGCACAAAGTCAACAACATCTGATGTAAGAGGCTCCAACAAGGAAATTGCATCACTTAATCCAGACCCTGCACATGATATCCCAACAGCTAACGCTGCACCATAGCGAACATGTGGGTTGTATGATTCAGAGAGCAAGGATACGATTCTTGGAGTCTGCAAAAATACAACAGATGTAATGTGCGGGTTAAAAAATGGGATTAATGCTTGTGGGTCAAATTTCATGTATGATAATCAACGAAACAGATTTAGGCAAAAGGCATCTAATAAATAAGATAATGCAATCTGGCGACTGATTCCAGTATTCCACAAACCTGCTCAGGCTCATTGTATAAAACAAATCCAAGAGCCATAACTGCAGTCCTCCGAACATCATCACTGACATCTGATACAGCAAAATGCAGCAGCTGGTGGATGGCTTTGTTGTTTGCAGTTCCCCTGTAGGCTAGAGCCAATGCATACATACCACCATAACGTAATATGGGATCTTGATCTCTAGCCATTTGTTCAATCAAGGTGTCTGCTTCCTCTTCCCTGCCATATACTGTCAATGCAATTCCCAGTGACAAACCCCTGGAGAAAGAGAGAATTGTCAGAAAATTGTTCTTGAGATCAAGTGCATATGCACTGTACAGCAATCAAACAGCACCAACCTTATAATCTTTTCATGCTGCGTATCATGTGCATAAGCAAGCATCTCACTAGCCTTCTCACTGGCGGTCCCAACCATGAGCAAGCCCATGCCAATACCAGCTGCCTCACCAGCAACAGCACTGTCAGTGTAAAGGACATTCTTTATGTCCTCATATATTTCCTCATCTGCTGTGCCTAAAGCTGCAAGCCCAAGCCCCAAACATGCACCATGCTGGATGATCTGTATGACATTGGGGGATGGAGTTAGCACAATATGCATGAAATGAATAACAAAACAAAAGGACAGAAATAAACAATAATCACCTCTGCACTGGTGTTGCGAAGACTTTCACGGAGGAATTGTTTGATTCCTTCACCATGATTGGCATGAATCAGACCTAGTGCGTAGAGGGCACCACCTTCTGAATATGGACTGCCACCGCCAACTGCACCACTTTGAGGTAGGTAGGGGGCCATCAAAGCCCGGCCTTGTTGAAGGTGGCCTCTATGAATGACACCTAGTCCAGCAGTTGCACTGAATTTCGCCCAATTGGTTGCCCGGCTTAACCACTCCTGGAACACAATGGCAACATGAAACAGTGCAACAGCTAAAATTAATGCAGAGGCAAGTAGAAAAAACATATACCAGGTTCTCTCTTAGAAAGGTATCTACAGTAGTTCCCGCATGCATGATTGCATTGGCACATATGGTTGCACTGTGGCAAACGCTATTCCTCATTTCCACAGCCTGCTTTATTGTCTTCAGAATTAAAAGATCAGATCTGTTGAAACAACCAACCACACCACATCAGTATCAGGTGGAAAAGGCATATGCTCAAGGCCAGTTGCCACCATTTAGCAAGAAATAATTGCTTTACCTGTTGTGGCTATATAGAAATTGCAATGTCAGCTGAATAGAAGTCTCCCCTGACAGTATCCCTTTAATTTTTGCAAGCCTGTCAGCATGTGCTACCTCATTTGGATCCACAGTGTGGGCATTTCCGTTTGGTGTAGTTGTATCATCTCTCATTTGAACATCTCCAGCTGCTTCTGTGCCTGTACCCACAGTACTGGCAGTTTGATCATCTTGTACAGCTGGCTCGCTCTCAGGGTTAGATGGCTCAGGAGTCGGTGAGGCCAAACGATTCCTCACATTCAAAAGGAAAGCCTGGTTTTCATTCTCAACAAGATCGAAGGCAATTTGATATGCAAGTAGAGCATCATCCTGGAGACCGAGCATGACATCTCATATAAGCAACTGCAAATGCCATTAATAATGCAGCAGAAGAAAGAACAAAAATGTACCTTGCTTCCAGAAAGCAGCTTATCCAATATGCTTGCAACAGTTTCGGGCTCACCCAAAAACATAAGACACTGGCAAATGCTCAGATAGTCTGGGTTTGGCAAAGTTTGGTATATTTTAACAAGACAACGGAGAACCTGCAAAAAGTGTAAGATAAGTCAGTTAATTTCATTTTAGCAGCATCTACTATAAGACAGAAACAGACACAAAAATCTAAAAAGATCCATGCATTTGCCTCCAACAAAGCAAAAGGACTAAATACCTCAAAACGATATTCACGGTGATTAACATATTGATGAGAAAGATTGATGCAATACGATAGAGCCCCTTGAATATTATCACACCGAACAATTGCTTCATCCAGCTTATCCAGCCTTCTGCATTCAACAGCCATACCCATGGCCTGTTGATATTTCCCATCAAGAATACACCTGAGCCAAAGAATTTATATTAGATTCATAACCCATCCGACAAATTGACGGCACCAAACAATATAATCTTATCATACTTTTCAAGCATCCTCTCCACTATGGCCTCCAATCGAGGATCAATGTTCTCTTCCTCCTCTGTAGCTTTAGAGGCTCTGGTCTTGATACTGGCATATTCATCTAATGCTTTGGCTGAAAAAGAATAACCAGCAATTCAACATGATGACCAAAAGATCATGATAAAAACTATCATTCATAATAGCTCAAAACTTATGACCCTTCTCACCTAAAAGAGCATGGGCATAGTCAGAATCATCGGAAACATCAAATAGGGGTCCAGCACCAAGTGCATATGACAGTGAATCATTTAACTCGCCCAGGTAGTAAAATACCTACATGATATACAACAAACATCAGTATTAACATTTAACAATACAGAAGAATGATCTTTTCATAGGAATAAAAAAACTATTGAGGCATAATACCTTAGAAACAACAAGTGCTGCAAGTTGCCTCTGCTCAAACTCCTCATCTTCATACAAGCTCTCACTGCAGGAAATAGATAACAGTTGGAAACTAATTAGTGATTAAAATTATTGGAAATGGGCAATACAAGAAAGGCACACTTTTTGTGCTTGTCCAATCATGAACTTTAATTGATGATCCAATCATCTTCACCGCAAAAAATAAGGGGCAGAGTAGCTCCACAAACTAAATGAGAATTAAAATTAAAGCTACATTTGTATCAAGAAGTCAGATAGCTACCATGAAACAAACATAGGCATGTAATGAAATCTAACTAGCTGTATAGCAATTAAAAACAGAAGTTGTGGTTAATAATTCAAACAAAGAAGGGTGGTCCATGTGGAACAGGCATTCCAGAAACAAGAGGTTCATAATATATATAAGAAAGCAACTATTATCGAGATACATAACCACCAAAAACAACAAGCTTATCATACTGCAACCAAATTATGCATAACTGAACCGAACAGGGAAGCCCCTAACAAATTAAACAAAATTGTTGAAGGAAGATGATGCATGTATTCATTTTCCTTTCATATGTGAAGACCAAGCCTTCCCATCCTCACTTCACAGTTTCACACAATATTTCCATTAGTATATCAAAACACAACAGAAACTATAGAATGTAAACCTGTCCACCCGTGAAATTTCAAAAAAATCTGAATTACCTACACTCAGCTCACTCCTACTGATATCCTTTCCTCATATAGTTGCCTCGAATAGCTTTAGCCTCGCCACTAAAACCCACGCTAAATCCAAGTAAGGGCAAAAGAAGTACAAGACTGGCACCAATTCAGCTACAATCACTGTACGAAAGTATGGTTATCACACTCTTGCACACGGACGCGAATTGGGCCTCTGGAATCCGCATCTAACATATCAGAACCAACCCGTGACCTACGGTTACCTTGCACAAACGCCTGATTCTGAACGAATTGCGCAAAAGAAAAAGCATCTAGGTCAAGGTCTCCTCCAGAGTCATCATCATCAATAAGAGAAGCAGATCGAAACACTTAAGAAATTCAGCCAAACCAAGGTGGGCGCCTGAACAAATCGCGCAAACACTGCAGCTACAGCGGTGGCAACCGGGCACGCTCAGCGGAAGCGAGGAGGGGAAGAGGCTGGGCTCACATGGTGGGAACGCTGGTGGAGATCTCGGGCCAGAAGAGGTGGACGACGGAGTTGAGGCTGGCGAGCGCGTGCAGCTTCAGCTCCGGCGCCGGCTCCTGCAGCATAGCAAGGAGCCCACTGGCGGAGCTCACCGTGGCGACCGCCGCCATGGCCACCTCTGCCGTCCCGTACGCCGCCGCCGCCGAGAAGGTGCGAGGGTTTGGGTATCGCGGGTCCTGCTTGGATGAGTCGACGACACCTGATGAAAACAATAAGGAACGAAGGTGCGGTATGCAAATATAGAGAAGATATGAGGGTTTATATGTCAACGTAATTCCGTTTTCTTAATATATTCCAAATTATATAATCCTTTGTCGCTTCTAGATTTTTGTGCCAAACAAATTTTCTTAAGGAGGACTAGATTTATAGAAAACATTAATAACATTTGTATCTCAAACAAGTATATTATTATAAAAAATATATGCAAATGATTACTTTAATAATATTTATTATGCATCATAAATATTAATAGTTTATTTTATATATTTGATTGCTCGACATGTGAGAATGATAGTTAAAAGGAAACGGAGAAAGTACTTAATTTTAGCTTTGGCCTACAAGTCTAATAACTTAGACTAAATTTATCACAAGAAGAGCGCCTTAACAAAGGGACTAAGAGAGTGTATTGACATCTAGAATATCAATAGATGCATTATTAAATTATTTTCATGGTGTAACCAATTAATCCAGTTTGATGTTGTAAATGCTTATATATTTTTCTATAACTTTAGTCAAAGCTAAAAAAAAATTTGATTTAGAACAAAACTAAAAATGACTGAAGCCTTGTTTGGTAGCTAGGGCTCCTCCTCAAAGAATTGTGGCTGATATAAAGCGACTCTAGATCCTCTTTTTTTCAAAAAAAAGACTCCAAATAACTCCTCCTACTAAACCGTTGGTAGGGCTCCTCCGCATAAGCTGGAGTCAAAGCTAGAGAGGAGCTCTACATAACGGGGCCTTATAATTTAAACTAAGTTCTCAGCTATGTTTGGTTTAGCTTCTAAAAAATGCATCTGCTACTAAAAAGTAGAACGTGAACTAAATGGGTAGAATCAAAAGCTATTTTTAGGTAGCATAATTTTTATAGCACCATGGGTCTTATTTTTGGCTTTTAACTTTCTGCTTTTCTATGTAGGTGGAAACTAGGTAGCGTGCCCGTACGTTGCTACGGGACAGCTAAACTTTTGTACTAAAAACACATGGATCGCACGATAAGATAACAATACTGGCCCTGTTCGCTTGTCTTAAAGTTTGGCTTGTTCGACTTATTTTTCAACCGATGTTGTTTTTTCTCTCTTACAACAATTCAACCTAATGTTGTTTTTTCACCAATTTCAAATAAAGTTCGAGACAAATGAATCTGGGCCACTTGTGAAATTAAATACCGACATTAAAGTGAGATTTAATTCAAAATGCAAAGTTTGTGAAATTAACACAGTCACAGAGAGCGCAGTGTCGCATGCTCACAAACTCTTCTGTATAGACATTTTCGTAATGCGGCTAAGATAATATTTTATATCAGCATGAAGAAATCTCCGATATCCATTTCTTTCGTGCGCCAATGAATTAATCCACGAATAAGTAGATCAAATAGTGATGAATTGGGGCATTGTCCGGTGGTGGGCGCTGCTTCGCGACAGGGAGGAAAGGAAGCAGCAGGGAGGAAAGGATTCGTCGACGGATCGGGGCAGGGCGAGGATGCGGATCGGGGTGGAGCGAGGACGACGCCACGGGCACGGACAGCGAGGTCGATGGCGAGGGTCCTTCTCCTTCTCTGTGTTTATGGTTATGATAGATGATATTTTATATATATTATGAAAAAAAATTAAGACTGATTGTAATGGCCATATACATATAGCTCTATTAAATCCAGGAGGTAAACCCACAAACAAACATGTTATTGCCGCAGCTAAAACAACATGTATGACAGCCGAAATGAAGAAGCAACCATGGAGACAACATAATTTATTGTACACTTGACACAACTGGATTTTGATTTTTAATTCTCTGCTCCAAGAGTATAGAAAAGAATTGCATTATTTCACAGACATGATATCTATAGCCTGGGGAAGCCAGTTAGCAGGTCTAGATATACATGGTCGCATTCAAGGATTTTTTTTAAAAAAATCTTAAAAATCAGAACTCTCTGATGATGAATTGAAAACCACCTAGTCACCACAGTCCAAGATATCTCCAGAGCGCTCACAGCCAAATCCCATCAAGCTAAGATAATGTTGGTAATGGGATATAATGAAGTTCATCTTATTAGTGGATCCTTGATCACAGATGGCATCACCATACAGGATGTTCATGATAGCACCAAAGCCAGGATACGTCTTGGATAATGTGTCATTCTTGGCGAGTTTCTAGTTATTACCAACAAACACATCATGAGCAGATGGTTGCTTCCTTTTCACTGGAGTCATCCACCTCCAACTCCAAATGGCTGCTTGAAATGCAAATGTCTTCTGTTCCAATAGCTCTAGGTGGCTTAACAAATCCTGAGCAATACCCTTCCCAACAATATCGTAATTGTGGTTCCTGGGAAACATCAACAGCATTGCCAATCGTCAATCACTTAACTCATAACCAACAGAAGTCAAGACAAGGCATATCAGCCTCACCAGTAAATAGGAAGAGCACATTGGCCATAGCACTCAACTCCTTCAACACAAGGTATAATTCGTTGCTATCATCATGATACCCCATGCCTTGGGCTCGATTCATTGTTGTAGCAAAGCCCCCAAGCCATTCCACCATCAGACGTTTCCTTGTATCCACCTGATGGAACACACCATTCCAATATTTAATTAGTGTATTATAATAACAATATCAAACAAAATTCAGATTAATCTACACAAGAGTCCTAATCAAACAAACAGAATTACAGTCTAAATCTAAACGTCTGTGCTTGTGATCCTAGTGCCAAAGGTATCCTGTGAAATTCTTTCGAGAAGTCCCTGATAATTGAGATCCTGAATTCAATATCAAACAAATTATACTTTCCTGGAATCCTACACTGATCTACACAAATCCAACAGATCTTAGTGTACAAGAACATAGCTAAATGCCTAGAGCGCGAAGCGGGCATGTGACTATCAAAATATTTATGTAGATCAAATAGTGGCGAAGCGTGCAAGTGACTGTGCAACCACCTTCGTGTCCTCATGTGTTGCTGATGCTACCACACGATGAATCTAGAGTAGGCCTTATGATCTGCATTCAGTACAAACCTATCAACTCAAACATAAGATCCTAAGAACAAATTATGAACAAAACTGTAATTATTGTCCTTTCATAGAAAATAGCCGTTAACATGGAGATGCAGGAAATACAAAATTATCAGGTTCGTAACAACAATATTTATTCTATTTATTTGTTTCGTCAAAGAGACACTGCATTCTTTCTAATCTAATATAAACTATATCACTCTTGCAAACAATAGGACTATTTGCACCTTAAATTCAAACAAACTTATCAGAGAATTGCATTCTGACAAGAATCATTAATAAACTTAAAACAGTCGAACTATCTTGTTAGATCTAAAAGATGGTCCACTCTATTGAATAAACAAAACTTGGTGACGGACTGCTGACGGCTGCTTGAGCCATAGGGCACATCATGGGAGTGTAACCGATACTTTTAGCTTGATCATGCTCCTGTATGTCACCTGCAAATGGCCCGTGGATCTATATTACAATTCAAAATCACAACTGAACCGATAAAAAAAACCTTACTATATTACTACCAATGTTTTAGCCGAAGCATTGCACATGAAAATTCCTATAGACACGCCAATCCATTGAACAAATGACATACCTTGATAGAGTGGTCGAGGTAATAACAAAAAAACCATGAGGAGGGTCATCTGCCTAGCCAACTTGACATGTGCACTCTACAATATATTTATATTCATATTTATAAAATAAAAGGCAAGAACAATTCAGAATCAAAGGGAATTACAGAAAATGAAGAAAGCAAGGTAATCAAATCAGTGGGACACAACCTAATCATCCTAAAGGAAAGGTGTTTATAAACCAATAGAACAACCATGGTCCTTTTCTTCAGTAAAAGAACCATAGAGATTAAACAAAAACTAATTTTGATGAAAGCACAAATAATATTTGTTTGTTACTAGTAACACCAAGAAAACCAGTAACAAGGCCATGCAACCATGGAGAAAGACATCCCACAATTGTGGTGCCAAATCCAACCCCATCCACATGTTGCTCCTGTAATTCCACCAAAGCAACACAAAATTTCACCAAAGTAACACATCAAATCCAGCTTTAGCATCCTCATTTATGTGTCCTCCTAAATTGTCTGGTCGAAACACCCCAGTTTGGAAGCCTGGCATCAATGATTCTAGGCCTCCATTAGGATCCTTCCCCTCCATTGCTAGATGCCCTTCATCTCAGCTTGGAATGTTCAACCTAATGGGGTGAAAATAGTTATATCTAAGTAGTAGTCAATATGTAAACATTAGCTAAATTTATAGAGTGGGGTAGACAATGATAATATTTAGAGAACATGAATCTGACAATGGTAGTAAATTTGTTTTGATGACCAGATAGGTAGAGACATTATCTAGTTGATGAAACAAAACAAAAGGAAATAATAGGTGGAAATTTATTAGGCTTACACAAGTATTGGGAGAACTGGATAATTTTACCATAGTTTCGTTCTCATGAAAAAGGGAGTTTGCATTGGCCTAAATCCCAATTTTTTTCAAGAAAGCTAGCTCAAGGTTTATCAATGCCAGGTTCAGGATAACACCTTCATCCTTTAAATAGAAACTCCTACCACCAAACACATCAGTAGATTCAGTACATGCAAAAATGTAATAAGGAACAGCTATATGCATTCGTTGATGCAGAAGCTAGGATATTATTAATATATTCCTCTTTCTAAAAAAAGATTTTTTAAGGAAGTTGAGATGTCACTGCTACATATTCAGAGAGTTAATTTCTAAACATTTACATAGTCCCTGCATAGGTAATGCACACAAAAATCATTAGCAGCAACATCAATTGCAAATTTTAGTCTTCTATTATATCCAGCCCTCTCGTTTACCGCACTAACAAGATACAGGCCTTCAGACATGCTGAACATCAGTAATACAGCAACATAGATATGGCATATTGAAATTAACTCTCTGGAAAATTAGTTTCAAATGTGTGATCAGAAAATAGTAAATTAGTTTCTCACTTGCCTGTAAATATTTGGAGCAAACCCACCATGATCTCCAATGCTGCAGTTGTCTGTGCCACATTTCTCCAAGATAATATCTTGCAAAAATAATTATAATAAGTAAATCTCTACAAAAGTGAGCAAACCTTTCTGGCAATCTGAAGGCAAAAATTGTAAGAGCTAAGAGGTCCGTAATGTCAGGACTTTGCCTCAACGACAATGAACCCAAATGAATTAATATTAGCTAGATTCAGAAAGAGAAAAAAAGAGAGGGAATCAGAAAGGCTGAGTTCTGGAAGGAGCTAGGGTTCAGATTAGCAATTGGAAGGATGGGATTTTGCAAATCTCAATCAAATATGAACTCTTCCCAAGTTCTCGAATCCCTAATTTGGTCAATCAAAACTTTTCGCCAAATTAGGAACCCTAAATCCTGAACTGAGGCATGAATCGGCAGATTTGTACCTACCCTAGTATGAGTGATTCCGCGCCACCGCTGCCAGGAGGTTCCCTGCCCAAGCACACGTCTATGCGCCGCCAGCATCCTCCTGTGCATGCGCCGCTGCGAGATCGAGGCTCGGCCTGGTCGCTGGTTTCGCCTGGGCCGCCGCCGTGATCAAGGCTCGCCGCGCCTTAGTGGCTCTGAACTACCGCGTGATGGGCAGCCGCATGAAGGCAGCCCTAGGGCACGTGATGACCCCGTTTCTCTTACCGAGCAGCAACGACGGGCGTGGGGTCCTGAGTTCCTCCCGGGGTGCTGCGACGGTGTCCCCCTGCTGCTGTGCTCCACCATGGAGGTCCGCTATGAGGCCCATCGCAGCATGCCTCCTGCGAGTGCTGAGCAAGATCCGAGTGTGAGAGGGAAGGAGAGAGAGAGGGAGAGGGAGAGGGAGGGGCGACATGGGGGTGAAGCGGAGGGCGTGTGGTGGAGGTGGCGGACGGCGCGAGGGGAAGAGGCAGACGGTGCGCGATGGAGGCGGACAACGACGCGAGGGATTAGATCGATCGTGAGAGGGAGGGGCGGTGTGGAGAGGGATCGCACGAGGGAAGTCGCGGTGGCTGGGGGTGAAAGAGGCAGACCCAAAACAAATGTCGCATAAAGAGATATGATAGATTTTATAGTTGTTGTAACCAAATAGCTTATAACTTTTTAAAGCACATAGCTCACAACAATCTTTTCCATAGCTCATAACTCGAATAACTTATTAACAACTCAGAGTTGAACCAATCGAACCTTTAATCTCTAAGATCACAAAACAAAGCAAAGCAACAAAACTATTATTCATGTCTCTGGATACATAGGGACGAGAATGTGAGGTGATGAACTTTGCATAACCTAGTGTAATCGAGGCGCGCCGACTACAAACAAACTTTGAAATGTTTAACGATGTAAGAGGATTTCCAATAGTTTCTCTCCCTAATTCATTTTTGGTAAAAAACTAGCCCTCGAAAAAATTTATATCTAAATTTTTAAAGATAAACACTCAGTAAAATCTCCACATCAACTCTTAGACACATGTGTGTGTTGCACACTTTCTATGATACTTGTTGGTTTTCTTCCTCCCGCACGAGAAAGTATGTGGTAGAACCGTCCGAAATAACATACTTTCGAAGGCGTTTGTCTTCCACTAGACACTAAGCACCTCGAAAGTGGCTAAACCGAATAGCTCCATCGAGCCCACCCCAAGGAAGAACTCGAAAATCCACATTTTTCTATCAGGATCATAAATGAGAGAATAAAGCTTACATATTTTTAACCATTTCTTACATCACTTTATTACAACATTAGGGTACTTAAACAAATTGAATGAAACAGCGGAATTAAGATAGTTTTACATGTAAAAGAGTTTATACATTTTAGGTTTACATTTTTATTTTGCAGCGGAGAACAACATATGATAAGAATTACAGCGAAAATAAAGATTAATGGTGAATCATAAAACTTTTCTTCTAAAAACTTTTAGTGAGGGTTATAAATAAACACTATGGTCGTGGCATGAAAGGAATCTTCTCTGAGCCCACCAGGAGATTTCCACATATAAAAACCGTCTACCATCCATCGGTCACCTGCAACAGGGGAATAAAACCCTGAATATTTAATTGTACTCAGCAAGACTTACCCAACAAGAGAAAAATAAAAGACTCCAAGAATATGCAAGGCTTATTTGGCTTGTGGGTTATTGCATCTGCGGAAGCAGTACTAAACGTGCGTCCTTATATTAAATTTTAATAACAGTCATCATTAGTTCATTAACTATCCATTCAATGTAAGCACCTATGCTACTTTTTAAGCAGGTGGTAAGCAATCAGAACCATTTTATCACCTTTCAAGTTCTAGTTCTTACTACGGTGCTAGACCACAGCCAAGTCGGTACCGTCTCACAGAAACGGCGATTCACGAATCAATGTATCCCAACTGGGTACCCCGAAATACACGCCCCGTTTGTACCCCAGGCACAAATGAGACCAACCCATTTTATTCCTGTCGAGGGATCTAGGTTCTCGTCCAAACTTAGACTTTAAGCCTCCACACTTGAGACCTGGTCTCAGCATGGTGCTTAGACCTCCACCTTCCCCGCCTCCAATCAATCGGTTTGGAAAGAGCCGGAACCCACGATAAGAGCGCAACGAGCCTTCCCGCTCCCATAAGCAAGTATGTGCTCGGGATAATAAATTTATGACCTGACTACCGTTCACAGCAACAGACGGTCCTCAATCGACATAGGCGGAACAAGTGCAATCCGAGCCTCACTCGAATGCTTAACCAAGTTCAGATCTAAAGTACCATTCCGCCCGGTCTCCAATTACCCTCCAAATATATTCCATGTGATAGTAATATAATAACAACAATAATATATTTCCTATCTCTCACGAGTGACAGGTAATCACTCGACTTCTACCGGATCCTATAGCATAGCAATCTACATGATCCTGACATACTAGTAGGATTCATAGGATAAGGATATATATATGCAAGTGGTTTTCATTCAACTCCTTGAAACTTAATGTACAAGCATAAAATAAAGTGTAGAATAATAGGTGTTATGCACCGGGGCTTGCCTGAGTAAGAGATAACCAAAAGTTAGTATTCTATCGTGTCAACACGATCACCCAGGCACCATCTTTTCTACTACTCCAGATGACTCTGGAATCCGTCGTTGTTCCTATTATATACGTGGATGTAACGCAGAGGCGTAATTAATCAACGACAACCATTACTCTTAAAAATACAATTACGCCTCACAAGCTAACGAGCTAGTTCTAATGACTAACGTATTAGGCTACGTATTCACGTTGTCGAGTAAGGCGTCGTTTCCCGAAAAATGTTATAGTTTTACAATCCCAGGACGTTTTGGCATTTTATCGATTAAACTTATATATATTTGAACTGGAACTCATTTAGCTACCTTAGCAAACTGATTATTGTGGAGCTACAAAAATTACCATGAGCACCTAAAAATGTTAGGAGTTTACTATGAAAGTTTTAGAGCCAACACTATCACCACTTTATCACAACAATTCCTATAAGTTTATATTTTAACAATATTAAGCACCTAAAATTAATTAGATTACTCTTGAAAATGCTTATGAAGCTATGTGAACCAATTATACTAGTAGATAGATCATGATTTTAAAAATGTAACAAATTTAGTTTCATAATTTTTGGTTAACTACATAAATTTATATTAAATTTAAAAGTTTACCTTAAAAACTAAATTAGAAAACGCTTTAGAAAAAGAAAAGGGTCGGTGGCAACTAATTTGGCCCCAAAAGCCTAGCACGGGGTGCAATCTACTTGGCTATGTTCTTGACGCCAAAGATGGCCAAGGCCGGAAGCCCCATAGCAATGGGCGACTTTGCGTAAAATGCCCTCGAGCTTTTAGATATTACTACAACTATTATGCGCACTATTCCTACCGACATCGGTTTTGCAAACAAGTCCCCGAACTCTCCCGTCTTCACAACGGGGTGGTCCCCGATGTCACCGCGCGCGACGGCACAGCGACCATCGACAAACCGCGGTTACACCAACCATCAGCAAGGGTCTCCGGTGATCTATGATGGCCGAGCATCTAAGTTACGATGGCGCGTTTACCCCCCACGGTGTTACACCCTAAATCATTTACTAAGACACGTCATGAGCATCATAGTTATGTGTTAGTGCATGTGATGGAGTGAATAGATGAAGCATTGCAATTAAAACGATCAATAAAAGTGTTAAACAAAAAGTTACTCCATAACTCATACAGTTAACAAGTAGGGTTGTAAACCAATTTTTATTGAACAAAAATATTATAGCACATATATGTGGCACTTAAATAAAGTTTGGAGTATGAACTTTGTAGATGGCAATAAAATATTTATTGTAGAAAAATAACATTGCTAGATAGTGTTTCCAATATCTTATAAATGGGACTTGAAATCAAAACTAGCTTAAAGACTTAGAAAATTCTTGAGTTTAAAAACAGTTTGACAACACCGGGTTTGGGAATTTATTCCGAGAAATCTAGTTAAAGATTAGTACTATGTTTTAGTTCTTAGGGGTAGCCTAATATGCTCTCTTGAGCATGGCAAAAGGTGGCTTGGTTCCAAGATCATTCGTTTAGTTTTTATGGGTGCTTTAAAATTCGTGCACGTCACAGCCTCGGGATGGTTGGCGCCGTGCACGTGGCCACCTCGCGCCGCGCACATGGTAGCGTCCGTGTTGTCATGCTGGGTCGGTCAAGCCCGCGTGGGCTTGGCCAAGGTCACCATGCCGAGCCGCTGGCCCCCCCTTTGCCCTACCTACGCCTTACACCATCATTGTTCTTTATCACACCACACATATTGCCTCTGCCATTGCATCGCCGTCGATCTGTCTGCCCCTTCAGACTCTACACTCATCGTCCACCACGCCATGGCCTACTGCCATTCTGCTGGCGGCTTAAGCGTATCCACGGTATCGGCACATGGCCGTACCTGCTGTCGCCTCGCCCATAAAGGTACGACAGTCGCTCATTGTCGGGGACCTAATACCGGGGTACCCAAGGAGGTGGAACTAATAACCATCGAATGTTAAAAACTCCCAGACGGACAAGAGCACCATTGCGCTTCTTGCATGAATGACGGGAGTTTGGTTCCACCTCGCTCGACACCTGTGGGCCAGCTCCGCCTCACCCGATGGCTGAGCGATGGCTCTGCCTCGCCCGAGGGCCGAGGGCTAGGTTCCGCCTCGCCCAAGGGCTGAGGGCGGGCCCCGCCTCACCCGACGTCCGGGGCCAGGCTTCGCCTCGGCCGATGGCTAAAAGCAAGACTCCGCCTCGCCTAACCCCCGAGGTATAGACTCTGCCTCGCCCGACCCCGAGGGCTGGGCTCCGCCTCAATTGACCCCCAAGGGCTAGGCTCCGCCTCGCCTAACGCCCGAGGACGGACCTCGCCTCGCCCGATGTCCAAGGGCTGGCTCCGCCTCGCCTGACAACCGCACCCCTCTCCTTCATGATGATAGGCACAGGGTACGACAAGACATTCGGGTCAACCACGGCATCGAGGACCATGCCCTGTGCCCCTGCAGGAAAGTACCGTCAAGGCATGATAGGATGGGCACTTAGACCCTTCCAGGCGTGGCCAAGCCTAAATAGTGTTCAAGCGCGTGCTCTTCACCCTATAGTGTTGTAGCCACCGCCTTCAGCCCTCGGGCGAAGAACCCGACATAGACATACGACAACCACTACATTCCAAGGGGGACTCCCTATCCTCTATAGTGGCGAACGAGCAGTCACCACGCCATCCGCTCCCCACGGGGTCACAGATCGACACCCCTGTCCAACACGCCGCCCGCGGAGGTGGGACGGGATGCACGCACTTACTAAATGAGGCCAGGGCATGGCATGAAGATCAACAAACACGCCACTTCTGACACGGTCTGCCATGTTATGTAGGGCAGGCACGGGAAAAAAGGAAGACCCGGATCCTTCGAAAGACCTTCTATACCCTTGGTTTTTTCCTCTTTCTCCCATCTGTGACCCCTGCTCCCCTCTTGGTCTATAAAAGGGAGGGCAGGGCTCCCCACTAAAGAGAACGACTTTTGACGGACAACTCACACACAAACGAACTCATAGAGAGTTCAGTTCTACACACACGCGACACATCACGCACACAGCTAGGTGGCCACCCGGCTCCTGGCATCCTTTCGACCCTTCCATCAGAGACCTGGGACCAGTCCCTCTCTCGACCATTTGTACCCCCTACTATGAACCATTTTCGGTGCTAATAACACGAGAAGCAATAGACCGGACATAGGGACATTTAGCCCAAACTAGTATAAACCTTGTGTCCTTTAGCGCACCATCCGGGCCTAACGCGCATAAATCTAAATTTACTAGCCGGTGTTTGTTCAAAACAACGACAGTTGGTGCGCTAGGTAGGGGCCTTTGCGCGTTCCAAACCAGGCCACGGATGGCTAACCACAACATCAGCTGGGTCCCAGGCGCACATGTGCGCTTCGGGAGCCTAGATTTCATCATCAAGGTGGGAGAAGAGTTGGTATGGGCACAGACCGCCCTCCAATCTCTCCCCTCCATCGGCCTCGACCACGAGAGGATTGGGCGCTAGCTCGGCGTCTCCCTTGTACCCCATAAGTCCAGGGAGAACCAGCGTCGCCTAGCCCTTTCCGACGACAACGACGTGGCATGACCTTCTAGAGATGGGCTCCTCTCTCCGGAATGCCACATGTGGAGCACCCCGACAGCGTTTCTGTTCGATCTCCGCAATGCCATGGCGACCGCTGGCCACCTTGTGGCACTACGCATGGTTCGGCCACCCACGAACAGCGAGTTCGTGGGGGTAATTGAACACGACACGGAGTCTCTCCACAAGCTCCTCACGGAGGAGCCAGGATCATCCTCTAGCTCTGCCTCCAGCAGGGGGAGCCATCACCCTTCCCGGGAATGCTTTATGGCGGAAACCCCCGAAGGGCGTGTCGAAAGCACCTCCGGGGGGAAGCTACCCCGACAGGCAACCCCGACGGTAGGACCGGAGGAGAGGCAGCCCCCATCTTGCGTAAGGACGGAACAGCTGAGAGCCTAGAAGCAGGCGATCAATGAGGCTGGGCAAGGGCTCATACGGGAATACGCGGAGATCGGATCGCGAGATCAAGCGCCGCGGAAACGGTGGACGCGCGAGCGCCATGGCCCGTGATGTACACCAGAGTATCCTCACCGACGACGGGACCCTCCCTCACTTCGATCGGGCAAGCCAGAACATTGCTACTGTGATGGCCTTGCTTCACGGCCTCCCAGAGGCTACGACAACCGAGGATCACTGGGCCCACCGAGAAATTCGCACGTTGCTCGAGCTTGTGGCGGCGCAGCAGGCGGAAAGCTCATTGTCTCGGCAACATGAGCTCGACACCAGCCAGCGCACAGCCTTGGTGCGCCCCTCCAAGGACGTGTCAGTTCACCAGACACCTCCAGGCGCCAGGCAGCACACCGCTGTCCCGGTGCATCAACGTCTCGGCCACAACCACGACGCACGCAGCACCATCGATGCTTGTAGACATCCCTACAATGACTCAAGAGAAGGAGCCCACCGTGGCGGACACTACGACAGCGGCGAGGACCGAAGCCTGAGCCCTAATGTGCCAGGCCCTCAGGCCTTCGGCCGGCACACCCTCAACGCTATGTTCCCACCAAGGTATCGACCACCTACCAACTTCCCTAAGTACTCTAGGGAGACAAATCCTGGGCTTTGGCTTGAAGACTATCGGCTTGCCTGTCAAGCCAGTGGTGCGGATAATGACGACTTCATTATCCGCAACCTTCCACTGTTCCTCGCCGATTCGGCACGAGCGTGGTTGGAGCACCTTCCGTCCGACGCCATCCAAGGTTGGGCGAACCTGAGGGAGATCTTTGTGGGGAACTTCTAGGGCACGTACAAGCATCCTGGGAACCCCTGGGACCTCAAGAACTGCCGCCAAAAGGCCAGCGAAACCCTCCATGGGTACATCCGGCGCTTCTCCCGACAGTGCAACGAGCTCCCTAACATCGCCGACACCGACGTGATAGGAGCCTTCCTGTCTGGGACAACATGCGAGTCTTTGGTTCACAAGCTGGGGCGCAAGGGCTCGTGGACCACCAAGTAACTCCTAGACATCGCCACCAGCCACGCCTTAGGAGAGGAGGCGGTCGGAGCAATCTTTGACCGTTCCGACGGCAAGGCATGGCGGGATGAGGGCGCCGGCGAAGGCGCCTCCAACCATTCCGCCAAAAGAAAGAATAAGAAGCAACGGCGCGACGACTCGCTCGTGGCCGCTACCGACCACAAGGGTGGCCGGAAGCCCGCGGAGGGCACTCCAAACCACTTCAAAAAAATGCTCGAGGGGCCATGCCCAAACCATGCTTTCCCGGCCAAGCATCTATACAAGGATTGTGGCATCATGCGCAAATTCTTATCCAGAAGCTCCAACAAAGGGGAGCAGGGGAAGGATCCGCCCCCCCGCTACAAACAACGCCTTCCCAACGTCGAACGACGCCCTTATGATCTTCGGAGGATCAACGGCCTATGACTCTAAGCGCCGCCGGAAGGTTACGCGCCGCGAGGTCTATACGACCGGACCGGCCATGCCTGCCTTCCTCTGGTAGTCAGAGTCCGCCATAACCTTCGATCGGGCCGACCATCCGGATACCGTCCCACACCTAGGGAGGCATCCGCTTGTTGTCAACCCGATCGTTGGCCCGAAGCGACTCACAAAAGTACTAATGGACGGAGGCAGCGACCTCAACATCATGTACGCAAAGACGCTCGACAAGATGGGCGTCGACCAGACGAACCTCCGCCCGATCGGAGCACCTTTCCATGGTGTCGTGCCTGGCAAACAGGCCGTACCACTAGGACAAATCGATCTGCCCGTCACTTTCGGGGATCAGTCCAATTACAAGACTAAGACCCTTACCTTCGACGTGGTAGGGTTCCTCGGAAATGCCATCTTGGGACGTCCATGTTATGCGAAGTTCATTGCCGTCCCCAACTATATATACCTCAAGCTGAAGATGTCGGGTCCCTGCGGGGTCTTCACCATCGGCACCTCCTTCCAATGCGCTTACAAGTGCGAAGTTGAATGCTGCGGCCACGCCGCAGCAGTCGTCACCTCCGGAGAGCTCGCCACCCTCAGGGAAGAGGTCGCCAAAGAAGCGCCCGACACAAAGAAATCAACCAGGTCGGTCGAATCGGCAGAGGGCTCCAAGGAGGTCCTCATAGACCCTAGCAGCTCCAAGGGTAAAAATGTATGCATTGGTACTGCGCTCTCCTCCGAATAAGAAAGCGCGCTCATCGACTTCCTCTGCGACAACAAAGACATCTTTGCATGGAAACCCTCGGATATGCTAGGCATCCCGAGGGAGGTCACCGAGCATACCTTCAAAATCCACCCAGGCTCCAAGCCGGTGAAGCAACGCCTGCGCCGCTTCGACGAGGAAAAGCGCAGGGCCATCGGTGAAGAGATAGCAAAACTGTTGGCCACCGGATTCATCAAGGAAGTACACCACCTAGAGTGGCTAGCAAATCCCGCTCTTGTATGAAAGAAGAGCGGGAAATGGAGGATGTGTGTTGACTACACAGGTCTCAACAAGGCATGCCCAAAGGACCCGTTTCCTTTGCCACGCATAGACCAAATAGTTGATTCTACCTCAGGGTGCGAAACCCTCTGCTTCCTTGATGCGTACTCCGGCTACCACCAAATCGCGATGAGAGAGTCCGACCAGCTCACGACGTCTTTTATCACCCCCTTCGGATCGTTCTGCTACATTTCAATGCCGTTCGGTCTGAAGAACACTGGGGCAACTTATTAGCGGTGTATGCTCAACTACTTCAGGGACCTTATCGAAGCGGACCGTTGAGGCCTACGTCGACGACATCATAGTTAAATCCAAATGGGCTAGCCATCTTATCGCCAATCTTGAACAAACCTTTGCTAAACTCCGGGCAAATGGCATCAAACTCAATCCTAAGAAATGTGTTTTCGGGGTCCCGAGGGGCATGCTACTCGGCTTTATCGTCTCTGAGCGTGGCATCAAAGCCAACCCAGAGAAAATCTCAACCATCACAAGGATGGGCCCGATCCAGAACATAAAGGGGGTTCAGCAGATCGTGGGGTGCCTCGCCGCCCTCAGCCGATTCATCTCGTGCGCCTCGGCGAATGAGGACTCCCCCTTTATCAACTCCTGAAGTAAGTCGACCGCTTCGAGTGGATAGCCGAGGCCCAAGAGGCGCTTGACATGGTCAAGCTACTTCTAACAAAACCCCCGTTCCTAGTTCCTCCAAGCGACGGAGAATCCCTCCTGCTATACATAGCGGCCACCACACAAGTTGTCAGTGCCGCCCTGGTAGTAGAGCGGGAAGAAGAGGGGCATGCCTTCAAGGTGTGGTGCCCTGTATATTTCATCTGCGAGGTACTGTCCGAATCTAAAACCCGCTACTCCCAAATCCAGAAACTCCTATACGCCGTACTCATCACCAAGAGGAAGTTATGCCACTACTTCGAGTCACACCCTATGACAGTCGTGACGTCATTCCCCCTCGGTGAGGTAGTCCATAGCCAGGATGCCACTGGAAGAACTGCAAAATGGGCACTCGTGCTGATGGATCAAGGCATCGCGTATGCACCCCGAACGGCGATCAAGTCTTAGGTGTTGGCTGACTTCATAGCAGAATGGACCAAGGTCCAGATGCCACTGGTGGTCGTCGATCAAGAGTACTGGACGATGTACTTCGACGGGTCGCTAATGAAAAAGGGCGCCGGCGCGGGGCTGGTCTTCGTATCACCCCTCGGGGTCTGCATGAGGTACATGGTTTGGCTCCATTTCCCCTCATCAAATAATGTTGTTGAATATGAAGCGCTCATCAACGGCCTACGAATCGCCATCGAGTTGGGCATTTGATGCCTCCACATCAGGGGCGACTCCTAGCTAGTCGTCAACCAAGTCATGAAGGAGTCGAGCTGCCACAACACCAAGATGGCAGCGTACTACCAAGAAGTCCAATGGCTGGAGGACAGATTCGATGGCCTCGAACTCAATCACATCCCAAGGTGCCTCAATGAAGCGGCCGACGCGCTCGCGAAAGCAGCGTCCGGCCGAGAGCTAGTGCCGACGGGTGTCTTCGTCAGTTGTCAACACAAGCCCTCGGTGCACTATGAGGGGTCGAAACGGGCCAACAACGACCCATCTGATTCGGCCCCAAGGGCTGACCCACCGACTGCTCTGTCCGACCCCGAGGTCATGGAGCTTGAAGAGGATCTAGCATCAGAGCCCAACCCTCTGAACGACTGGAGAACGCCTTACCTCGACTACCTCCTCTGTGACACACTATCGACGGACAAGAGGGAAGCTCGACGGCTCACACATCGCGCCAAATCCTTCGTTCTTGTAGAGGGCGAACTCTACGAACGAAGCCACACTGGGATCCTGCAGCTCTATATCCCCAGCGAATAGGGAAGACTTCTGCTGAGCGACATCTACGGAGGGGTCTGTGGCCACCATGCCGCGCCAAGGACCTTGGTTGGAAATGCATTCCGACAGGGCTTCTACTGGCCCACTGCAGTAGCCGATGCTGAGCAAATCGTACATACCTGCAAAGGGTGTTAGTACTATGCTCGGCAAACTCACCTCCTAGCCCAGGCACTCCAGATGATCCCCATCACATGGCCCTTCGCGGTCTGAGGGCTCGACCTGGTTGGGCCACTCAAAAAGGCGCCCGAGGGCTTCACCCACCTACTTGTCACCATAGACAAGTTTACGAAATGGATCGAGGCTCAACCAATCTCCGTGATCAAATCCGAGCAAGCCGTGCTGTTCTTCCTCGACATCATCCATCGCTTTGGAGTATGAAACTCCATCATCATAGACAATGGCACACAGTTCACCGGTAGAAAGTTCATTCGATTCTATGATGAACAACACATCCGGGTCGATTGGGTCACCGTCGCGCACCCCCGAATGAACAGGCAAGTTGAGCGTGCAAACGGCATGCTCCTACAGGGCCTCAAGCCCTGAATCTTCAACCGGTTGAACAAGTTCGGCGCGCGCTGGGTCACCGAGCTCCCAGCAGTGCTCTGGAGCCTGAG
Source organism: Miscanthus lutarioriparius (assembly GCA_904845875.1). Classification (NCBI taxonomy): domain Eukaryota; kingdom Viridiplantae; phylum Streptophyta; class Magnoliopsida; order Poales; family Poaceae; genus Miscanthus; species Miscanthus lutarioriparius. Next base: position 13,678,513 of record CAJGYO010000012.1, read on the forward strand.
AATAACTCCCAGCCGGGCCACCGGCTACACACCTTTCTTCATAGTCTATGGTTCTAAGGCCATTCTCCCAACGGACCTCGACTATGGAGCGCCAAGAATCAGAGCATATGACAAACAGGGAGCCGAGGCATCCCACCAAGACGCCATGGACTAACTAGACAAAGCCCACGACATCGCCCTCCTCCATTCGTCCTAGTACCAGTAGGCGCTATGGCGGTACCACGGCCGATGGGTGCGAGACCGAGCCTTCAATGTCGGGGACCTTGTTCTCCGCCTCGTACAGAGCAACAAGGACCGCCACAAGCTTTACCCACCCTGGGAAGGGCCGTACATCATCACGGAGGTACTCCGTCCAGGTGCCTACAAGTTGAAAACCATCGACGGTAAGGTCTTCACCAATGCCTGGAACATCGAACAGCTATGTCGTTTTTACCCTTAAATAAACGCATACTTTTCCTTATCAGTTTTTGTCTTTAAAAATCCCTGATCTTTAGTGACATCCGACCCCTGCAAATTGCGAGGGGTCAGACCTCACTCGGGGGCTGATACAAATGATACAAGTATGTTTATCTTGCAAACACTTCATGTGCTACCTTCACAAATATTCTCTAAAGTTTTCCATTCTTCTCATAACAAGTCCTAAGGGCTAGGATTTCGCGAACAAATTCTGAGTACAACTGGTAGGACTGCGGGAGACCCATGCCCAGTGGGCTATGACCTCTTTGCTCACCAGCGTGATCAGAATTAATTCGCATGCACTCCTAGTTTCTTGCAACTTGAACCATGGGAGGGTTCGGAGGACACCGAAACCTCTTCCACAAAAAGAGGAAGCTGAAAAGCTATTTGCCATAACAAAAGATGAAAAATTTGTTCATTTTTGTAAAAATCCACCACTTACAAAGTGATTTCATCACAAAAAGGACTAATGTACTCTAAAATTCAAAGGACTGTTCACTCGGGGGCTCCCCCACAAACTTATTCAATTACAGTCTCTACCTAGCTTTACTACGAGTACTGCTACGGTCGTCGTGCCACGCTCTCCATCGGCAACGACCGGGCATGTACACGGGCCAGTTCATCTACTGCGGCCGCCGCACCACGCTCTCCATCGGCGACATCCCACCGCCCCACAGGATCCTCGAAGGCGCCGTCATCTGCAACGTCGAGCACCACACCGACGACTGTGGTGCCCCTCCACTTAGGCATCTGGGGACTACGCCATCATCATCAGCCGCAACCCTGACAATGGCACCTCTGCCGGGGCATCTGGGGACTACGCCATTGTCATCAGCCGTGACCCAGACAACGACGTCTGAATGGGGGGCGCATGTCGCCGAAGGAAGGCCGCAACGAACGACGGCGAGGCCAACGACGCTCGGCACCCTCTAGTACCCCCTCCTCCGACGACGACAGCAACCCCTTCTCGGCAAAGGCGACCCACACCATCTCATCAACGTTGGATGACCTCTAGCTCGACATCATGCTCTGGATTCATGAGCAGATCAGTGAGTTTCTCTCTCTCTGGCATTACCCTCCCTTACTCAGGAACCGCCGTGACGCACGAACGCATTCGGTGGGAAGGGAGAAGAAGAGGTAGCGGCTCAGAGGCAGTCTAAGAAGTGGGATGAGAACTCCCCTCCCCCTCCCTATTTAAGGAAGAGGCGCAGCGGCTAAGGAAAGGCGAAAGGTGGGGATGAAAAACTCTCTACCTTCCCCTATTCAATGTAGATGGGAAATCAATGCTGACAGGAACCCGAGGGGACACACCTGGATCGACGGGACGCTGCCTGGTCAGGCAGAACGTTGCCCAGGCTTGGCCCACCACCACACACCAGGGCGCGAGAACCAGGGCGCACCCACACACATGCGACTCTCTGCTTCCCCAAGCAAGACCGCGAAACAACCCAACAACCGAACCCCCGTCCGTGGGAGCCCAACATGCCTCTTGGGTCGAACGGATGGCCTAGTTAGAACGACGAATGAACGAACCACTAAAAGATAAGCACCTCTGCCTCCTTACTTTGCGTGTTCATTCCATTACTGAGTTTCCGACCCCAGCAACGGCAGGGGCACGGACATCCCTCGGGGGCTGCCAATAGTGTCTACCTATTTAGACATCCTCTTCGCCCAACCCCTCCTTACGTCTCAAAAAGCCAGAAGCACGGTGTGTGGGTATAAAACGTTGAATACAACTAGACGAACCACCAGACCCAACGCCCCGACGGCTACGGTGTTTTGGTTCACCAGCATAATCGCATTCACAGTTCCCCACATCTCAAGCCTTAGCTCCCGCCTTCTCGAGAGGAGTTTGGAGGGGTCCACCTGTAGAACCCCCTTCGGGGGGAAGCTGCTAGACCGCTTAAAAGTCAATCGTACGGCTCGAATTGCCACCGAGAGACGGAAACAAAAAATAGCAATGCTTATATAGGTTACGCCGACCCCATCGCAAACGTCGACCCCACGCGGACATGTCTGGTAGGAGCTTCCCATCGCCTATGTCACCAAGGTAACGTTACCAACCCCCACTTTCGTTTCAGTTAAGTAATACACTAAAATCCATACATCTAAACATTAAGCATCGTCGAGCGAGAAAAGAACCGACGTTGGGTCCTAAGCGGCCATCCACTGGAGCGGCGGCTCGCCCCACGTGGGGTAGGGGCTGCCCCTGACAATAGGACCAGGGATGACCTTCTGCGGGTACTCTCCACCACCACCACGACGCCTAGAGACCCTCTAGCCATGTCCTCCTTCATCTGGCCTACCCCGGGCACCGCGGCCTGGGCCGCCGGTGGCGCGGATTGCGCCACCCCCTCGGATGCCACCATGGCAGTGTCCGACCCCGCCGGGCTTGTCGCGGTCACGACCACCTCCGTCTGGGCCTCGGCACACGGTGCCTCGCTCCCTCGACGCCACCGTGGTCGCATCCGACTGCTGGCCCGCGTCGGTAGCGTCATCAATGGGCCACAGGGGCTGATTCGCCCACCCCTCGGACGCCACCGCGACTGCGTCCGACTGCTCTTGGCTTGGCACAGTCGTGGCCGCCTGCTCGGGCGCCACCGGACCGGCCAACGAGGCCGCAACGTCAGCGCCGCTGCTGCCCAAAATAGGGGCGACGTCGGGCAGCGCCATCCGTCCCACCTGAAGGGCAAGGCTCTTCTTGGGCGCCGGCCCCAGAGGGTGGCCCCGTTGCAAGAATCTGCAAAAGGGAAAAAGGCATAAGGTCGGAACAGAAAAATAAAGGGAAAATGAGGGGAATTGGTGACATACTCTGGCGCTTTTGGGCGGCGGGTACCTTTTGGGGATGAACCCCTGGACCCCTGCTCCAACTCATGTGGGCGGGACCGTTTTGAGCCTACCCCCTGCTCCGAGGCAGGGGGGCCCATCTCCCTTGTCTCCGAGGGTGCGCGACAGGGCCGCTCCCCTCCATCGGCTCATGGGGCGCGGCGCCAGCGCCGCTCCGCTCCATCGGCTCATGGGGCGTGGCGCCAGAGCCACCCCCCTCCATCGGCTCATGGGGTGTGGTGTTAGAGCCACCCCCTCCATCAGCTCACGAGGCGTGGCATCGGAGCCGCCCCCCTCCACCAACTCCTTGGGGACGGCCATGGATCCATCCCCTCCCATCCACCGATCCCCCGTCGGCACCCAGAGGGTGACGGCGGATCCACCGGCTCCCACTAGACCCAGGGGCAGGCCTCGGCTCCACCATCCTCATGGACTTGCTTTCCCCCGCGTGGAATGGGAAGGGTCCCTACGTGGACAACAAGTCATCGTCCTCCAAGTCACCCCAATCCACGCCGGCCGCTGCCTCGTCAGACTCATCGTCATCGTCATCATCTTCACTGCCTATCTCCTCTACTCGGTCCCGAGCTTGCTGCTTCCGTATCGCCTTTTTCTTCACGAGCTCCCTCGTCTTCTTGTCCCAACCGGCCATAGCGCGGTTCGCTGCCATTCGGGTTGGGTCCTTCGGTAGTGGAGCCGAGCTATCCTTAAAGAACAATCCCCCCGGCTGGTCCCGCTATCCTGAGGTTAGCATGAGGGGGTCGGAAATTCAAGTGAAAGGAGGAGCAAGGGGAAAGAAAACTTACGAAGTCAACAAACCCCGGTTCCAGCCGCATTGGGGGATGCCCCGGCACCAGGTACATGAAGTCAAGGATGGCGCCAATAGAGTCCTTCGTAAGCTCCATCACCTCCTTGATGCGCTATGCCACTTCGGAGGGAGGGAGCGCTTCGTCGGCAAGCACCGTCCCTTTGAACGATGCTCCAGGCACCATCTGATACAGGGGAAGCATGCGTGACATCAGCGGCGCAACCCTCCTCGCATGGTAGGCGCCGATGATCTCGATCCCTTCATGCGCCTGTCCTTTAGAGTTCGGAGGGCGGCAAGAAGGCCATTGAGATGCTTCTTTCCCTTGGCCGTGACACCCCACCCCCATGACTCCGGGGTCTCCACGATATAGCGCCCAGTGAAAACTGGCAAGGGGGCGGCGGTGTCATTCTTGACATAGAACCATTACGAATGCCACCCCATGTTGGGGGTGGACAGATGCATTAGCGGGTACGCTCCTGCTCGGTGGTGGCGAAGGTGGATGTCGGCGCACCCCACCGGCGCGTGCAACTCTTGCTTCCCGACCCGCCTCTTCAGAAGATTGACGACAAAAAGATACCACCAAAGGTCAAAGTGGGGACTGATCCCCAAGAACCCCTCGCACAGGGCGACGAACGCCGCAATGTGCTAGATCCTATTGGGGGTAAGGTGTTGTAGCTCCACCTGATAGTAGTCCAGCAGTCCCCGAAGGAATTGATGGGCGGGCATGGCGAATCCCCACTCGTGGAAGTGGGCGAAAGACATGACGTACCCTTCGGGCGGCTGCGGCTCATCCTCTTCACCAGGCAGCCGCCATTCCTCGGCGATGGTCAATGGGCGAAGGAGGCCTTGGTGGACGAGGCCCTCTAAGCGCTGAGGGGAGATGTTGGATCTATACCCTGGGTCCATTGCGACGACCGGAGCAGCACGGGGAAGAAGGCAACAACGAGTTTGACGGCGAGAGCAGTATGGGTGCGAGAAGCTCAGGTGATTAGTGGCAGAGGCTGAGAAGGCGAGGGCAAGGAGGCAAAGTATGGAACCCTAGGGGCGAACCCCATGGTTTTATAGGGGTAACGGGTGCGAGAAGGGCAACGGTCCACCTCGATCTCCGAGCCCACCACGACACACCATCGCGTCACGTCATGGGACACGCGCACACGATCCCTATCCCTTCCCTCAAAAGTCGCGCCAGGCGGTTTGCCTTCCCCTGGTGGACCAGGACTCTCTTCCCACCGAGGGAACACGGGTCACAAAGCCTTTCTCTTCAGCCCGCCTAAGGCCCCAGAGCCCAAGGGCCGTCCCAACGAAGGATGGTCCCGCAAAATGACAAGGACTCAAGGACGCAAGCATCACTAGGGCCTCGATCTGCAGTCGAGCCTCAGCCAGGCCAGCCCTGAATAAAATCCCCGCGAATGAGATACCACGATTCCCTTAAAAATATCCAGTTGACGAAAAAACCAAGTCTTACGGCCTTACCCACGGAGGGTCCGATACTACCCCCCGGGTGATTCTACTCAAATCACCCAGGGGCTTAGGGGCTACACCCATCCGGGTGCGCTCGCGCGCACCCTCTGGCGAATTAACTCCGACGAGATCGAAACACCCCCTGGGCAATTCTACTCGAATCACCCGGGGGCTCGGGGCTCGGGGCTACACCCACCGGGTGCGCTCACGCGCACCCCCTGGCGAATTTTATCCGAATCACCCACGGGCTCGATGGCTACTGTCGGGGACCTAATACCGGGGTACCCAAGGAGGTGGAACTAATGACCATCGAATGTTAAAAACTCCCGGACGGACAAGAGCACCACTGCGCTTCTTGCACGAACAATGGGAGTTTGGTTCCACCTCGCCCGACACCTGTGGGCCAGCTCCGCCTCACCCGACAACTGAGGGATGGCTCCGCCTCGCCCGAGGGCTGAGGGCGGGGTCCGCCTCGCCCGAGGGCTGAGGGCAGGCCCTACCTCCCCCAACGTCCGGGGCTAGGCTTCGCCTCGCCCGACGGCTAAAAGCAAGACTCTGGCTCGCCTGACCCCTGAGGTATAGCCTCCGCCTTGCCCGACCCCGAGGGCTGGGCTCCACCTCAATCGACCCCCGAGGGCTGGGCTCTGCCCCGCCCGACGAATAAAGGCTAGGCTCCACCTTGCCTAACACCCGAGGATGGACCTTGCCTCGCCCGATGTCTAAGGGCTGGCTCCGCCTCGCCTAACAACCGCACCCTGCTCCTTCATGATGATAGGCACAGGGTACGACAATTTGTTCGGGTCAACCGCGACATTGAGGACCATGCCCTGCGCCCCTGCAGGAAAGTACCGTCAGGGCATGACGGGACGGGCGCTTAGACCCTTCAAGGCGTGGCCAAGCCTAAATAGTGTTGCAGGCGCGTGCTCTTCGCCCTACAGTGTTGTAGGCGCCGCCTTCAGCCCTCGAGCGAAGAACTCGACACAGACATACGACAACCACTACGTTCCAAGGGGGGACTCCCCGTCCTCTATAGTGTCGAACGAGCAGTCACCGTGCCATCCACTCCCCATGGGGTCGCAGATCGACACCCCTGTCTGACAGGCCACTCGTGGAGGCGGGACAGGACGCACCCACTTGCTAAATGAGGCCAGGGCATGGCCAACGAAGATCAACAAACACGCCACTTCTGACACGGTCTGCCATGTTATGCAGGGCAGGCGTGGGAAAAAAGGAAGACCCGGATCCTTCGAAGGACCTTCTATACCCTTCATTTTTCCTCTTTCTCCCATCTGTGACCCCTGCTCCCCCCCTTGGTCTATAAAAGGGAGGGCAGGGCTCCCCACTGAAGAGACCGACTTTTGACGGACAACTCACACACAGACAAACTCATAGAGAGTTCAGTTCCACACACACGCGACACATCACGCACACAGCCAGGCCACCACCAGGCTCTTGGCATCCTTTCGACCCTTCCATCAGAGACCTAGGACCAGTCCCTCTCTCGACCGTTTGTACCCCCTACTACGAACCATTTTCGGTGCTAATAACACGAGCAGCAACAGACTGGACATAGGGACATCAGCCCGAACCAGTATAAACCTTGTGTCCTTTAGCACACCATCCGGGCCTAACACGCATAAATATAAATTTACTAGCCGGTGTTTGTTCAGAACACCGACACTCGTGCTGTGTTGGTCGTGGACATGCGCATGCCTTGTCCGTAGCGCCTGCACATGTGCATTCTAATCACGCCGCTCGCATCCTACCAAGGCGAGGATGAGCTGAGCTCTGACCTACCCCCTCCCCTCTCTCTTTGCTGCTGCCATGGTGGACTGAGCCGCACCATTAAAATAAGCAGGGAGAAGTCACCATCGCCCAATTCATCGTGTCGTTGGCTCCACCACCCAGCTGCCTAGCTACCCACCCCCAGACCGCCTTGAATGGTGCTCGATCAAGCCTCAATTTTGGAGCTCTTCCACGCCACCATGCCGATATGGCCGTGTTTGCCCATCACCGAGGGTAGCTTTCATCTGACCACCTCGGGCCAAAGTGGCTGCACCGCTAGACTCATCTCGATCCCCTCCTCGCCAAGCACACCTGAGCCGTACCTCTACCGTTGTTCTAATGTTGTTGACTCGGTCGTGTTCACCGCGGCTCATCGCCGAGCTCGTCGTGCATACGTGACTAGCCCTGCTCAGGGCGTCTCTGGTCGAACCATCACCTCGACCAGGTCCTTGGTGAGTCGCTGATGCTCACCCGCTACCTCTACTACTCCCTTAGCATCGTGGCTCATCAGAACGTTGTCGTCGCCACCACAGGTTGCCGCCGACGTGGAGAAGTCGCCCTACTTTGTCTCCGGTCTCTGAATCGCTTCCCATTGTTGCACGTTGGCCCATAGGTGAGCATTGGTCCTTTAGATGGGTCGAGGGAGTCCCCAGTTGGCCGACGTAGCGGCCTAGTGCCGGTCAATGCCGTGCTGGCGAGCGTGGAGGTGTCGGGGACCTCTCTGATGCAAAGACATGTTAATACGAGGGCCTTCTTGTATAAATGTTGTCTATAGAAATAGTGCACATAGTCATCGAGTTAATAGAGGATAGCGTGGGGGTGTTTCTGCAAAAGCGCCAGTCGTGCGCGGGTTTCTCTGCCGTGGGCCGGCCTTGCATGGGCCACACCGTGGGCCGCCGCACGCTCACACACGTGCGCTGCGTCGCGTGGGTTGCGTGTGTGGGCCGCGCGGGAGAATTCATTTTTCTTTTTCATAAGGAATTAGAAATAGTTTTCTAATTTAATTTTTGAGCTGATCTTTAGCAATTAATATAAAATCATGTAGGTGTCAAAAAATTGTGAAACAAAATTTTTTAGGTTCATAAAATTGTGCTCTATCTATTGGTGTAGTTAGTTCATATCTATACATGTTGATACCAGGAGTTATTAAGTCATTTGAAAGTGCTTCATATTATTAAAATAAATCATTTATTAGGAATTTTCATGGTAAATTGGTGATAGCTTTAGTCCTAAAATTTTTATGTTAGCTCCATTGTATTATTATGTGCTCAGCGTAATTTTTGTAGCCTTAGAATAGACTAAACATTAGGGTAGTTAAATACTCTTTGTTTCAATATACATTAAATCATTAGTAGAAATAAAGATATATCCTTCATTTGTAAAACTAGGTGTTTGTTAGTTGAACCCAACACTTTGCTTTATAAAGATGATAGTTATCTTAGTACCTTAGTCATTAGAGCTAGCTTAGTAGCTTAGTGTGCGTATCTTAGTCTAAGAGTTGATGTTGCCTAAATGCTAAGTGTTGCATCATCATCGCATGCATGTAGAGAACGAGTTGGTGGCGATCGTGATCACCGGTGATCATGAGTTCGAGGAGATCATCGAGGAGTACGAGGAGAAGATTCTTGTGTAGGAGGAGGTCCTAGAGCCACCACTGACTGACTCAGCTGACACAACGCCTGCCCAAGCCAAGCCCCGGTGCATAACCCCTTATTTTTATAATCATTGTTTATATATGTTATGTGTATTTATGTTATAGGAATTTTATGGAAACCATATGCATAGATATACCTGGCCTAAGAGCCTTACTAGTGCAGGTTCGAGTAGCTGCTATGCTTAGGTTTTCGGTAGCGTGAGTAACCCACCATTACTCACAATAGGTGATTATTATTATTACTCTCATAATAAAATGATGAAAAGAAAATGGACACCGGACAGGGATATGGTATGGATATTGGTGGGTGTAACAGATTATGTCCCTCGGCCAATAGGGCTTAGCTTGGTTACACTGTTTTCCATGTTCATGTCGATTAAGGACCGTTAGTTGCTGTGGATGGTAGTCAGGTCACAGACTTATTATCCTGAGCACATACTTGCTTATGGGAGTGGGAAGGCTCGTTATGCTCTTGTCGTGGGTTCTGGCTCTTTTCGGACCAACTGATTGGAGGCGGGGAAAGGTGGAGGTCTAAGCACCATATTGAGACTGGGTTGGTCTTGTTTATGCCTGGGGTATAAATGGGGTGTGTGTTTTGGGGTACCCAGCTGGGATACATTGGTTTATGAATCACCGTTTTCGTGAGATGGTACGACTTGGCTATGGTCTAGCACCATAGTAAGAACTGGAAAATAAAAGATGATGAAAAGGTTCTGATTGCTTAACCCTTGCTTAAAAGTAGAACATGTGCTTACCTAGAATGGTTAGCTAATAAAATAATCATGGCTACTAATAAAACTTGACTGTAAGGATGAACTATTAGTGATGCTTTCTACAAACAAAAACAAAAATAGCAAACCCATATTGCCTATCATATCCTTGAGAGTTGGGAAAACTATTCCCACTAGTTGGGTAAATCTTGTGAGTACATTGTGTACTCAGGATTTAGTTTACCCTGTTGTAATTACAGCTTGAGGAGTAGCTCTTGTGTGAAGGATTCTTCTGGTGGGCACAGACGAATCCTTGTATCGTTTCCGCTAGATGTTTATTTTTATTTCGTTGTTTCATTATCACACTCTGAACTCTGGTATTGTAATATATAATTTCCAAGAACTCTTGTTGTATGAAATAGACTAAGTATTATAAGCTCGTACTCATTATTGTGTAACACCCTGGTGTTACACCATAAATCAACTAGCTAAATTATGCCATGAGCATCATGTTTGTGTTAATGCATGTAATAAAGTGTGTAGATCAATTTCCGTAACTCAAAACAATCAACAAAAATGCGAAACCAAAGTTGATTCGATAGTTCATGTATATCGGGTAGGGTTTAAAACTAATTTTTATTAAGTAAAAATGCTATAGAACATATATGTGTCACCTTAATAAAGTTAGAAGTACAAACTTTGTAGATGATAGTGAAATACTTGCGGTCAAAAAATGATATTACTAGCTAATATTTCCACTAGCTTAGAAATCGCAAATGGAAATCAAATCCAGCTCAAAAACTTAGGAATTTTCAAGTCTGCCAATAGCTAAACATTGCTATGTTTCGCAATTTATTGTGAGAGATTGGGTTAAAGGGTGGTGTGGTGTTATAGCTCGATTTGGTAGTATCATGTGCCATCTTGAGTATGGTGAAGATGGTTTAGGTCCTAAAGCAACCGTTTGGTCGTGTTGAACGCTTTAAAATTCATGCGTGTCACTGTCTTAGGTTGGTTGGCACCGGGTGCGCGGTCACTGCTCGGCCTCCCCACACCGTGCACATGGCCGTGTCCCATGCGGTCAACCGAGCCGCTGTGCTTGGCCGGTTGAGCCATCTGGGCTTGGCCGAGGCCGGCCACAGCGAGCCGCTGGCCTCGTTCCCTGCTGCTCTACCTCACGCTGCGCTGCCGTTGCGCCCGCACTGCCGACACTCCTCCCTTCACGATGCTGCCATTGCCGTCGCATCATCATCGCGTCCACGTCGATTTGCTACACCTCGGCGTTGTTGCCAGTCCTATGCGTGTCGCCTCTACCATGCGCACATGGGTGGGCCATCGTCGTCTTGTCATTTAAGGCACTGTGGCCACGCGGGCCACGCCGGTCGAGAGCACGCGCGCCTGTCGGCTAGCATCGGCGTGTGGGTCCCTCGATCTCATCGCTCGCATCCCGTCAAGGTGTGGACGAGCCGAGCCCACCTGTCATGTCCATTCTCTCTTCTCTCTCTACTTTCCGCCACCATCGTGTCGCGTCACGATGAGCTAGAGAGCAGGCAACTCTCATCAATTCCTCGTGCTCGTGTCTCCGTCTTCACGTCCCCTCTCTAGCCAACCCCACTCCACCTTGATTACGGCCAGGCTGAGCTCTAATTTTTGGAGCTTTGCCCGCCACCTTGCCGTTATGTACCATCACCACCAGCGTCGTGGCCAGCCTCCACCACTTCACCCCTGAAAGGTCCTAATGGCTAGAGGGGGGATGAATAGCCTATAAAAATTTCTACAACAACACTTAGCAAACCGGTTAGACAAATATAAGGCGAAGTGAGTATTGCACTAGCCTACTAAAATGCAAGCCACCTACCACAATTCTAGTTTATATAGTCTCTATCCACACAATGGCTATGTCACTACACTAAGTCAGTGTGCTCTCAAAGACTAACTAAAGAGCCACACTAACCAAACTAATAAGCTCTCATGACTAGCTACACTAAAGAGCTTGACAACTAGTTTGCGGTAATGTAAAGATAGAGAGCAAGATAGTTATACCGCCGTGTCAAGGAATGAACCAATCAATCACAAGAATGAATACCAATGAAGACCAATCACCTCGGAATCAAATGATGACACAATAATTTTTTACCGAGGTTCACTTGCTTGCCGGCGAGCTAGTCCTCGTTGTGGCGATTCACTCACTTGGAGGTTCACGCGCTAATTGGCATCACACGCCAAACCCTCAATAGGGTGCCACACAACCAATATAAGATGAGGATCACACAAGCCACGAGCAATTTATTAGAGTACCTTTTGGCTCTCCGTCGGGAAAGGTCAACAACCCCTCACAATCACCACAATCGGAGCCGGAGATAATCACCAACCTCTGCTCGACGATCCTCACTGCTCCAAGCCATCTAGGTGGCGGCAAGCACTAAGAGTAACAAGCAAATCCCACAGCGAAACACGAACACCAAGTGCCTCTAGATGCAAACACTCAAGCAAAACACTTGGATTCACTCCCAATCTCACAAAGATGTTGAATCTATGATGGAGATGACTGGGAGGGCTTTGGCTAAGCTCACAAGGTTGCTATGTTAATGCAAATGGCCAAGAGAGTGAGCTTGAGCCAGCCATGGGACTTAAATAGAAGCCCCCCATAAAATAGAGCCGTTGGCTCCTTAGTTCACTAAAAAATCAGGGCGACTGGATGCACCGGTCAGATCGACCGGACGTAGGACCCCAGCGTCTGGTCACGCGATGCACGCCACGTGGCCCCTGCTTCATCAGTACATTTAAGTTGTGACCGGACGCACTGCTCAAAGTGATCGGACGTAGTCTCAATGATCATTAGTACATTTAAGTTGTGATCGGACGCACTGCTCAAAGTGACCGGACGCAGGACCGTCCGGTCATTTCCAGTAAGGTTCCACTCACGACCGGACGCGTCCGATCGGACGCTGGACCCCAGCGTCCGGTCACTTCCAGTAATCTTCTAGAGGTGGAAATTCATGATCGGACGCGTCCGGTCGGTCACGATCGGACGTAGCACCAGCGTCCGGTCCTTTCTCTTCTTCTCTGTGTTGCCACGTCAGCGGGACCGAACGCACCCACTCAGTGTCCGGTCATGAAGAGACCCATCGTCTGGTCAAAGACCGATGCCAGCGTCTTCACTGCTTCTACTGACCAGACGCATCGGTCTAGTTAAGGACAGCGTCCGGTCCACTATGTGAAACCCTGTCTTTTCTGTATAGGGCACCGGTGGCACCGGCGGACTGTCCGCACTCTACGGGCGGACACTCCATCAGTGAAGTTCCGAACCCTTGCTCCCAAGTGCTAAACACAATGTGTATCACCTTTGTGCATATGTGTTAGCATATTTTCACAATCATCTTCAAGGTTGTTAGCACTCCACTAGATCCTAAATGCATATGCAATGAGTTAGATCATCTAGTGGCATTTTGATAACCGCATTTCGATACGAGTTTCACCCTTCTAAATAGTACGACTATCGATCCTAAATGTAATTACACTCACTAAGTGTCTTGATCACCGAAATGAAAAGGCTCCTTCCACGTATACCTTTGCCTTGAGCCTTTTGTTTTTCTTTTACTTCTTTTCCAAGTCCAAGCACTTGATCATCACCATGGCAACACCATCATCATGTCATGATCTTCATTTGCTTCACCACTTGGAGTAGTGCTACCTATCTTATAATCACTTTGATAAACTAGGTTAGCACTTAGGGTTTTATCAATTCACCAAAACCAAACTAGAGCTTTCAATCTCCCCATTTTTGGTCATTGATGACAACCCTTACACAAAGATATGAATTGAAATTTAATTGAATCCATGTTGCTTGCCCAAGCATATTTACTATGTGTAAAAGGATATGAACAAGTTTCATGAACCCCGTATGGTAGCAATTGCTCCCCCTATATATGTGCTAAGAGTTTGGATTGTAGCTTGCACGTATGCTTAGATAGGTAATATAGGAGACAATGTCTACCAAATGATGCTAAGGTATAAAAGATAGACCTTTGAAGCGTGATACCAATCGGAGTGCACCAATATACCATCCTTAGCACCATTAGTAACTAGACATACACAAAAACTAGAATACCCCATGAGATCAACATTAGAAGTAAGGGTCTAGTTTTCATAATGGGAGCATGAGTCTAGTTACTTAACCTATGCATGCTAGTTTTTCATTTCATCATTTAAACCTACAACTAGCATACACCACACAAGCATGGATATTTAAATTTAAAACTTGTGCCATGCAAGCAAACATATGAAATGCACATTCAAATGCACCATATAAGTTCATGAGCTTGCTCCCCCTACTTGTGTGCTCAAAAGTTTAATTGATGCCAATATCTCTCTCCCTATGTCAAAATTTTCCTCCTTGTTGTCTTTTCACTATCTTAGTACACTATTTCTCCCCTTAACACTTATATCTTTGTTTTTCTCCCTATTTGTCATCAATAACCACAAAGGTTTAAAAATGTAGATATGTTGAGATTATCAATGTCAATCAATGGGGTGAGGATTATTTTCCCAAATTTGGTCCAATCTAGATCATTTACCAAAGATATTTAACTCGGTTTGATCCAAGGACAAGCTTCTTCACACCTCCAAATAAGGGTTATCTTGTACCATGTTGAGTTAAACACTTATAGCTCATTTTTTAAATCAAACACTAAGTTTATAAGCCCACAAACATGTCATATGCTACCACTAGACCAAATTAAGCATAGAAGCAATAGTGGTACCATACAATCATCAAATTCATTTGATTTTCATGAATGAGCCTCTTAAATGTGAAAGATATCTAGATGCACTAAACATGTCCTTAGCAAGGTAGTTAAGCCTCAAATCATGATGACCTCGGCTCTGATACCACTTGAAAGGTCCTAATGGCTAGAGGGGGGGTGAATAGCCTATTAAAAATTTCTACAACAACACTTAGCAAACCGGTTTAGACAAATATGAGGAGAAGCGAGTGTTGCGCTAGCCTACTAAAAATGCAAGCCACCTACCACAATTCTAGTTTATATAGTCTCTATCCACACAATGGCTATGTCACTACACTAAGTTAGTGTGCTCTCAAAGACTAACTAAAGAGCCACACTAACCAAACTAACAAGCTCTCATGACTAGCTACACTAAAGAGCTTGACAACTAGTTTGCGGTAATGTAAAGATAGAGAGCAAGATAGTTAGACCGCCGTATCGAGGAATGAACCAATCAATCACAAGAATGAATACCAATGAAGACCAATCACCTCGGAATCAAATGATGACACAATAATTTTTTACCGATGTTCACTTGCTTGCCCGCAAGCTAGTCCTCGTTGTGGCGATTCACTCACTTGGAGGTTCACGCGCTAATTGGCATCACACACCAAACCCTCAATAGGGTGCCACACAACCAACACAAGATGAGGATCACACAAGCCACGAGCAATTTACTAGAGTACCTTTTGGCTCTCCGCCGGGGAAAGGTCAAGAACCCCTCACAATCACCACTATTGCAGCCGGAGACAATCACCAACCTCCACTCGACGATCCTCGCTGCTCCAAGCCATCTAGGTGGTGGCAACCACCAAGAGTAACAAGAGAATCCCGCAGCGAAACACGAACACCAAGTGCCTCTAGATGCAAACACTCAAGCAATGCACTTGGATTCACTCCCAATCTCACAAAGATGATGAATCAATGATGGAGATGAGTGGGAGGGCTTTGGCTAAGCTCACAAGGTTGCTATGTCAGTGCAAATGGCCAAGAGAGTGAGCTTGAGCCTGCCATGGGGCATAAATAGAAGCCCCCATGAAATAGAGCTGTTAGCTCCTCAGTCCACTGAAAATCGAGGCGGCCGGATGCACCGATCAGTTTGACCAGATGCAGGACCCCAGCGTCTGATCCTTAGATTTTCACCACATGTCCCCTGCTTCAAAAGCTGATCGCCCGATCTCAACAGTCAATAGTGCACTTAAGTTGTGATTGGATGTGCTGCTCAAAGTGACCGGACGCACCATCACTGGCGTCTAGTTGTTTCTAGTAAGGTTCCATTCGCGATCGGACACGTCAATTCGATCATGGCCGGACACAGGAGGGGCAGCGTCTGGTCGAGTCTAGAGAGCTCCTAGAGCTGCTCAACTACAATCGAACGCATCCGGTCGATCACGATCGGACGCAGCAATAGCGTTTGGTCCTTCTCCTCTTCTTTACGCCGCCACATCAACAGGACCAGATGCACCCACTCCGTGTCCGGTCATGAAGTGACCTAGCATCTGGTTGAAGACCGATGCCTAGGTTTAGCCATCGGACATGTCTGGTCCCACGAGGATAGTGTCCAGTGCAATCTATGAAACCCTGTCTTTTCTGTATAGGGCGCCGGTGGCACCATCGGACACTCTACCGGTGAAGTTTTGAACCCTTGCTTCCAAGTGCCAAACACAATGTGTATCACCTTTGTGAATATGTGTTAGCATATTTTCACAAACATTTTCAAGGGTGTTAGCACTCCACTAGATCCTAAATGCGTATACAATGAGTTAGAGCATCTAGTGGCACTTTGATAACCATATTTCGATACAAGTTTCACCCCTATTAATAGTATGGCTATCAAACCTAAAGGTGATCACACTCTCTAAGTGTCTTGATCATCAAAACGAAATGGCTCCTACCACTTATACCTTGGCCTTGAGCCTTTTGTTTTTCTCTTTCTTCTTTTCAAGTCCAAGCACTTGATCATCACCATGGCATCACCATCATCATGTCATGATCTTTATTTGCTTCACCACTTGGAATGTGCTACCCATCTCATGATCACTTTGATAAACTAGGTTAGCACTTAGGGTTTCATTAATTTACCAAAACCAAACTAGAGCTTTTAACCCCGCATAAATTCCTCTGCACCACTAGCTCGCCTTGGCTCCCTCTCCACCATGCGCATGCTTGTGGGAGCGCTACCGCCTCCCCGCTGCCGCTGACGCAGTCTGTGTCCGTTGTGACTCGTCACCATGCTCGTCGCGCGCACGTGGTCAACACTGCTTAGGTAGTCGTCGGCCGAACCACCACTTTGGCCTAGTTCACAGTGTGCCCCTGGTGCTTATCCCCTATCTCTACCATCCTGTTAGCGCTATGGCTCACCGGAATGTGGTTGCCACCGTTGTAGGTCGCCCGTCGCTGAGGAGAGCATGCTCTGCTTCACCCCCATTCGTGCCACCACCGCCCATCACTTTGCGTCAAACCCTAGGTGAGCGTCGGCCTTGTAGATAGGTCAGCGTGGGTCCCATGTGGCCGGCACAAGCGCCAGTGCCACCGCTCGCCACGCTATAGTGCGCGGGGGAGGCCAGGGACCTTGCCGTTGTAAAGAGGAGAAAGATCCAAGGGTTCCATTGCAAACTCGCTGTCTGTAGAAATAGTACATGTAGTGTCCGCGCTATTGTTTGATAAATTGAGGATGTTTTTGCAAGAGTGCCAGCACGCGCGTGGGCTCCCTGCCATGGGCTGCTTCCGCGCGTGGGCCGTGCCTCGCGTGGGCCGCGTTGGGCCAAAATGATTTTATCTTTTTCGTGGAAAATAGAAATAGTTTTTCATTTGTATTTCTAGGCTAAACTTTGGTAATTAATATAAAATCATGTAGTTGTCTAAAATTGTGAAATAAATTTTGTTGAGTTCCTAAAAATGTTGTCTATCTGATAGTATGGTTAGTTTATACATGTTTGTGTTTATTCTAAGGTCTATTAAATCATTTGAAAGGGTTTAATGTTATTTAGATTAATAATTGTAGGATTTTTTGTGGCAAATTGGTAATAGCTTTGGCCATGAAATTTTTATAGTAGATTCATTATATTATTTTGTGCTCACTGTAATTTTTGTAGCCTTAGAATAGGTTGAGAAATATGGTAGCTAAGTACTCCTTGTTTGAGTATATATGAAATCATAAACAAAGTAAGAAACGCGTTTTTGTTGCTAAGATAATACTTGAATGTTTCATGCCTGTTTAATGGAAAAGATGGGTAGCTTAGCACCTTAGTCATTAGAGTTAGTTTAGTAGCTTAGTGAATATATTCTTAATTTAAGAGTTGTTGTTGCAAAAAATGCTAAGTGTTACATCGTCATTGCATGCATGTAGAGAACGCGTTGGTGGAGTTCGTGACCGCCGAAGAGCAGGAATACGAGGAGGTGATCGAGGAGTACGAGGAGGAGGTTCTCATATAGGAGGGAGCCCTAGAGCCACCAGTGACTGACTTTGCTGACACCCCGCCTGCCCAAGGCAAGTCCCGCATAACCCTTATTTTGAATAATCACTAGATATATATATATATATATATGTGATGTGCATTTATGTTACAGACTTATTGTTGAAACTACATGCATAGATATACCTACCTATGAGTCCTACTAGCATAGGTCGAGTAGCTGCTATGCTTAGGCTATCGATAGCGTGAGTAACCTGCCATTACTCACAATAGATGATTATTATTACTCTCATGACAAAATGGTAAAAGGAAATAGAGATCGCGTAGGTATATGGTACGGGTATTGGTGGGTGTAATAGGTTGTGTCCCATGGCCAACGGGGCATAGCTTGGTTACACTATTTTCCCTGTCCGTGTTGGTTAAGGACCGTCTGTTGTAGTGGATTCTAGTCAGGTCACGGACTTATTATCCTGAGCACATACTTGCTTATGGGAGCGGGAAGACTCGTTGCTCACTTATCATGGGTTCCGGCTCTTTCCGGACCGACCGATTGGAGGCGGGGATGGTGGAGGTCTAAGCACCACACTGAGTCCAGAACTCAGGAGTGGGGGCTTGGAGTCCAAGTTTGGACGAAGACCTAGACCCCTTGATAGGAGAGTGGTAGGTTGGTCTTGCTTGTGCCTGGGGTACAAGCGGGGCGTGTGTTTCAGGGTATCTAGCTGGGATACATTGGTTCACAAATCGCTATGTGATACGGTACGGCTTGGCTATGATCTAGCACTGTAGTAAGAACTGGAAGATGAAAGGGAATGAATGGTTCTGATTGCTCAACTCTTGCTTGAAAGTAGAACATGTGCTTACATAGAATGATTAGCTAATGAACTAATCATGACTGCTAATAAAATACATACATAAGAATTCACTACTAGTAATGCTTTTTGCAAAAGGAAACCCAGTAAACCATAAAACTTATCATATCATTTGGAGTCAGGAAAGTATTCCCACTAGTCCTATAAGTCTTGTGAGTACATTATGTACTCAGGGTTTATTTACCCCTATTGCAGGTGTAGCTTGAGGAATGGTTGTGTGGAGGATTCTTCTGGTGGGCACAGACGGATCCTTGTATCTTATTGTTAGATGTTTATTTCAATTTCGCTGTTAAATTCCGCACTCTGAACTTAGTATTGTAATAATATATTTTTGAGAACTCTTGTTGTATGAAATGGACTAAGTATTGTAAACCTGTACTCATTATTGGATCCTGGGTGGAAAACGTGGATTGTTCGAGTTCTCCCTTAGGGGTATGCTCGATGGAACCATTCGATGTAGCTAGCTTTCGGGATGCTTAGTGTCTGGTGGAAGAT
Source organism: Miscanthus lutarioriparius (assembly GCA_904845875.1). Lineage (NCBI taxonomy): Eukaryota > Viridiplantae > Streptophyta > Magnoliopsida > Poales > Poaceae > Miscanthus > Miscanthus lutarioriparius. The sequence continues at coordinate 13,697,771 of CAJGYO010000012.1, forward strand.
GAGTCCCTCTGAAAGCATGCTATTTCCGTCAGTTCTGCCACATATTGGATTCTGGATGTAAAATGTGGATTGTTTCGAGTTCTCCCTTAGGGTGGGCTCGACAAAACTGTCTGATGTAGCTAACTTTTGGGTGCTTAGTGTCTAGTGGAAGATGAGCGCCTCTAAAAGCGTGTCATTTTGGGCGGTTCTGCCACAACATGCTCCTAGAGACGATGGTTAGAGACCTGGAGAGGCACTACAACATAGCCGACCAAGGCGGCGGTTGGGTCAGTGCATTTTGTGTCGGCGACGAAGCCATTCCGACGAACCTAAAGACTTACAAGGTGATAGAGGTTGTGGGGAAGCAGAAAGGGCTTACCACGAAGCCAGCCACGCCACCGGTTGAGACGAGGAAAGACCGAGGAAGCCTAGCCACGTGTGCCCACACCGCGTGGCGGTGCTTCGAGGCGGACACCGATGCGACACCGCACCTCTGGTGGAAACTCGAGCCAATCTAACACGAGCACCAGCTGGAGGGGATCAAGACGAGTCTAGAATTGAGTTTTTACCTTCGGGTCGTGGCTTACCCCCAAACCCCTAGTCGCGATGGCACTCGTGGCCGGCGGTGAGGAAAAAACCGAAATTGGCCGTAGACAGACCACGGCTGGGCCCAACGAGAATGGGGCGTCTAGCTGACTTCCCATGCTACTCACCGGCACGAGTAGTTGGGCTGAGAAGCCATGAGCTAGTAATTATGAAGGAAGAGGGAAGGGTGCATTGCCACTGCCACGTTGTGGAGAGTGGCGACGGCTTAAGCGGCCCGGCCAAGACCCGACAAGAGCACAATAGCGCAGGGACTTGACCGCACGAGCGAGGGGCAGGAGGCACGTCGGTTAGTGCTCGGATGGAGCCATAAAGGTGTGCCTGCACGTGGCCATGTGTGTAACAACCCAGGTTTTTGGAGAAGCCAAAAATACGAACTTTTTAAAAAAAATTCCTGCAATATGTGAAGCATGTAGATGCTAGGTCAAACAAAGAACAATTTATAAATAAATTGTTGCATACATATAGAATTACTTGTAGGAGTTTGCTGGAGTTCTTTTGTTGGTTTAGTGTTTTGAGTTGGAGAGCACAAGTTCATAGCAAATCCTGTTGATCCCTTCTAGAATATCTTAAGAATCCTTTTCTCCTCTCTCTCAGTTCATCTTTTGCTTTTGAACCTTATTCGAATCCCTTAACCTAACTCATAAAGCCAAACGACATTCCTTGCCCATCGATGCCAACCCTTGACATTGGACTTCCTAAAACCTAATGACCCATAGTAGACCCTAGTGACCCTTGGATATTACCAAAGTGGGCCCACACCTAAGCTAATCAAGTTTAGCATACTAACACTTGATTAGGGAATTAATCAAGCAATACATGAAATAGAAAAGAGTAAAGGATATAGGAAAGAAAGGTGAAGGCCATATTGGCCTAAACAGCCCAACCAACCGAACCAGCCCAACTTGGCCCCCTGCTTTTGGCCCATGCGGGTAGCAACAGCGGCGTAGCCCAGCCTAGCCCAGCTAGCACCGCCGCCCGGCCTGCCTCTCTCCTCCTTTCGGCCTGCCCCGCCAAGCCTGCTTGGCCCAACCAGCGCAGCCAGCCGGCCGGCCCAGTAAGCCGTGGCCCAGCCTGGCCAGTGGCCACACGCCCTTGCCAACCCTAGGGCAGCGCCCTAGCCTCCAGGCACGGGCAGCCACTCCCCGCCGCCGCCGCCCCACGAGGGTAGAACCGCGCGACGCGCACGCCAGCGCCCTCAACCGTGCCTCACCTGCTCCGCTCCCTGATTTGCGCCGTGTGTCCCTCCTCGGGCACAGACGCCGAGGATGGATGGAGCCCCCGAAAGCCCTAAGCCGCTCGCCCTATAAACACCGAAGCAGCCGGCACCCTCTCCAAATCCCAGCAGCGTCGCCCCTTTATCCTCCCTTCCTCAGCCGCTGCAACCGGCCGCTACCTCGAGCCCGTGTCCCCAACCACAGCAGCCGGCGCCTCTCCCGGCCCCCCTGTAGCCATCGCTCTCCACCGGAGCCGCGCGCGCTGCTCCGAGCCTCGCCATCGGCGCGCCGCCCGAGCCAGCACCGAGGAGCGGTGTCGCCCACGCCGAGCCACCTCGCTGCGTCCACATCCACGCCACGCTTGAGACCGCAGCGCCTCACCACGCCGACCTCGCCACAGCGACGACCTCACCACCCGACGCCGTCAGCGTTCTCTACCATGGCGGCCTCATCGCCAAGCCACGTCGCTCGGAGGCCCCGTCATCCCCGTTGCATCGTTCCGAGCCCCCTCGCCGTGCTGCGACCACGCCATCAGCCGCACCATGCGACCTCGCCCTGCACCCCAACCATAGCGGCGTCGCCCTGAACCGCAGCCAAGAGCCACTGGCGCCACCTCCGTCCACCAAGCCCGGACAGCCACACCACGACGTCGCGGCCACGATCGGAAGCACCACTACCTTGAAGCGATCTGCCGCACTGAACCCTTCCTGCACCAGGCGGCCTGCCTCCATCCTCTGATGACGGTGAGCCTCCCAAAGCCAAGTTTTCGCCTTCCCTTGCACCGTAGTGGAGTTTGTGCCTAAGACTGGCCTTCGTGCCATGTCCCTTCACTTCGCAGGGAAGCAGCAGGCCTTGAAGCACCCTTCACCGACTCCGTCGCCCCTCTGGCCACCCGCTACTCCGGCCTGACCAGTCGTAGCTGACCCTGGCCACCTGCAGCCAGCCGCGGCCACGACCAGCAAGCCACAGTTGGCCAGCAACTGGCTGTAGCGTGCCCGGACGCCATGACCAACCCCATGTTTTGTCTAAAGTCTTGATGCCTGCCTGACCGGCCTTCGAGCCGCTGACCGTGTCTGCCCGTGCACCACCGAAGCGCCGCCACGTTCCCATGACACCGCCTCATTCCGACCTCCTAGAACCAGTAGAGTTAGCACAAGGCCGGCCCTTGGACCAATGAACACATGCACGCACGCACACGGCCCAAGCGCGGCCTTGCCGAGCCACTAGTGCTCGGGAACGCCGACGCCACCCAGACACGACCACCATGCTCGCCATGGCCAGATTCCACCATGGATCAGCCATGTTCCGGCCCCCGAGGACCAGTAGAGCTAGCATAAGCCCATGCCCGCCTCGTCGGCATGACCGCTCGCGGAGCGTCGCCGTGCCATGACCTTTGATACCCAACCATAGCGCACTGCTGCCACTGCTACACGCTCGTGTGAGGCCTAGCCCACCCTTTTGTGAACACCATGAGCTCGAGTATACCGAGAACGCCACGTCCTAGCCATGGCCGTGACCGAACTCCTGGAGACCGTACACAACACCTAGACTGCCTGTTTCGACTGCCCTGGTTTCGCTGATGCTAGCGTTACCCTCGCTTTTTCGCTTGGGAGGCATACAGGTGTGCCTTGGACTTGCCTAACCCCCACACATGGACCTAGAGCCTTGCAGCCAGGGACACTTGCCCTCACCTTGCCAGTCGAAGACCAAGACAGAGCCTTTTATGGCCGCTGGACGCACAAGCACGCATGCACTCACACGCAAGCACCACAGTGGCTTGGCATGAGCCTTGCCGCCACTACAATTGACCACTGCCATTCGTGCTCGCACACACACCATCCCAAGAGCTTCAGCCTTGCTTTGCCCCGTCGTTCATGGACGCACGCCACGAGCCATGGACTTATGCATGCTCACTTGCATGTGGTGACGCACGGCCGTGCCTCTGCATGACTTTGCGTGAGCCTCAGGACCACACCGCCGTGGTCGTTAGCATGCCCATGCGCAGTCCTACGCTGAGCCACGTGTGCAAACCAACGCCACAGCCACTGGAGCTAAGTCCGTGAACAACAGCCGTCATTCGACCAAGCCTTGACCATGTCTTGGCCAACCATAGCCACTCGTAGCCAACCACAGCAGGCCGTAGCTGGCCTCAGCTGGCCAGATGAAGCCACAACCCTTCCGACCACCTCGGCAATCTCTCCGACCACGTCGGTGACCACTCCGACCACCTTGGTCAGCCTTCCAACCTCGGCCAGCCTTCCGACCACGACGATGATCTCTCCGACCACCCCCGCTATCTCACCAACTTCACTGTTGCCGAGACCACCGTTGTCGAGACCATCGTTGTTGAGACCACCGTCTTCCGAGACCACTGTTGCCGAGACCACCGTTGCCGAGACCACCGTTGCCGAGACCACCGTCGCCGAGACCACTGTTGCCGAGACCACTGTTGTCGAGACCACCGTTGCCGAGACCGACCACCATGGCCTCGCTTGATGAGACCACCATGACCCCATCTACCGCAAGCCGTACCCTCTGGGCCATGGACCCTAGTCGTATGTCTTACCGAGACCATGGAAAGCCCCATCTCGCATCTTTCCGTATACGCATATCTATCTTGTTGGGCCCTATTCTTACGACCTGTCTGTCCATGACTGTCTTACAGGATCTATCCATCACCTAGCTATGGATTGTGCTACTCCGTAGTCATGTCGAGTTGTTGCATCTTTCGGTCATGTTTGGTTCTTATCACTGCTTGTTGGTGTTGTTGCCTGTGTGCCGAGCCTTCGAGCCGACTGAGAGATCGTACCTCGTTCGGACGTTACGATCGTGAGATCCGTCTCGCCATGATCGTGATGCCGAGTGTAACCCGACCCCTCGCTTTTTAGTTGACTTCATAGTACCACGAGTGTTAGCTCCTACCTTCGGCCCTAGAACATGGTCGTGATGGATTCGATGTCGATACTAACATCGATGTGGATATCACCTGCACGCCTTGAGCCTTCCATGACCAAGTTCTGTGGGAGATAACCTGGGAGTAAACAATCGTGGAACGATGGATGCCAACTCATTGGCATAAGCTTGTGGCTGCGAGTTCACCTCGCCATGACCATGGAGCTATGCCTCTCTTTCGCTTTTAGTTGCTTCTTCGTGCTCAAGCCCTTGTATGCTTGTACCCCGTTTGACCATCACGTTTCTCTGATTCTTGCGGTGACAACCGCACCGCTTTGAATCCGAGAGATATCTCAGTGCCAGTGCACCCAAGTCGGGTACCCTACGAGTGGCTTACGCACTTGGTGTTCTTGAGTGTCGCTCCTTCTGATGCCCCGTCTTTCGTCGTGGCGTGAGTGTTGGAAGAAGTGGACCTTGCTCTTGGATGTTCTTCCTCTTATTGCCCCGATAGCCGCTCTGCTTGATCCCACCTTATCCATGGCGATCGAATCAAAGACCGGACTATCTCTTTTTAGTTAGCGAAGCTATGGTCTATGTCGTACCCCGGACCCATGCGTGTCGACCCGATCGACCGTCTAAAACCATCTTTCTCAAAGATGTGTCTGAGAACATGACATGGATGTGCCTAGATAACCCCCGCTTCTTTTGCCGTGTTGAGCGACTCTCTTCTCGGCTTCCGACGTTAATGTGTCGCGTGGATCGAGAGGACCCATCGTTGTCCAATCTCTTTGTGCTACCGCTTTCTACCATAGCGGGCGAGCCGAAGTACATTGAAGCCAAGTCACAATAGTGTTATTCGTTCTTGTCTGCTTCTTGTATCCAATAGTGACTTACGGGATAAGACTATAAGAGCCGAACCCCATCGATCTTCTTTCTTGGGGCCCGATTTCCAATCCCCGTCAACCCAATGACACCGGATCGAAAGATCGTGAGCCATGGCGTTTGCTCTGGATAAGCTCTGGCTTAAACCGTTTATCATAAAGCCATACTGGCTTGGCCATGACTTAAGCTTGTGCTTAGCAAACCACCACTTATGATTCTTTGGCCCGAGGAAATCGGACAACCACCGAGAGGGCTAAGCCGTGTATCTCTTATTGTCTCAATGGCGTTATTGGATTTCCTGTGACTCGTCGTCTTCTCAAGTGTTGAGTGCTCGCTTGCCTTGCGTGTCGCTTCGCGGAGTAGCTGATGATCGGACCAAGAGAATGTGGACGACGACAAGGACTGTGGAATGGAGTCAACATAGGAGGAGGAGACCCCGCTAATGGAACGCCAACGAATGGAGAATTGTACCACTACTACCTCTACATCATAGGTGTCATGGCAGCACCCTCTTTTAGAGAATCCTATTAGACATTGCATAATATCTAGAACTGCTAGCGCTTTATAAATTATTCCTTTGCTAGTACTTTGATGCGTGCTACTACCTGAGCCATTATTACCCTGATGCAACCCACTCTACCACGTCACCCTGCTTTGCGCATTCGCTCGCTTATATATGCTTACTTGCCTGCTTGCTTGCAAATTACACCACTATACTTATTAATTAACTCCACTTCGTATTATGTCGGGGGATGTGATGCTGGTGGTGAACAACCTGGGAATGGTTTGGCTAGGGGTGCTGGACTTGGTGGTGTGTGAGCGTGTTGCGTGTGTCTTGGGTGCGTGGAGAGTGAGGGTTGTGTCGGCCGAGCTGGAATAACGACGAGCCTGGGGCGAGTCTTGCCATGTGGTGCTACCTGGGCACTTGGATATGGAATACATGTGGCGGGTAAATGGTAATTGGAGGTGGCCTTGGGTGTGAACCTCGGAGAGGTGGAGCCCGGGGTGGAGGTGCTGTGGTAGCATGGTAAATGGAAACCCTGATGAAGACATTCTGGCTTGGTCACCCCTAAGGACTTACTAGTACTCAGATTCACCGGGAATCCTTTACATCCCACTCGCCCTATATAGTGCGGGACGGTCGGACTGCTTGGTAGAGCGATGCCACTACTGCTAGGCGAACGTGTGCAAGGAGGTACGAGGCGCGTGGTTTTTCCCCCCACACCCTTCCGAGACTTCAGGAGGCCTTGTGGACCGGCTCTTGACATCCGATGGGCCCCGGCTCTGTCTACGACTCACAGTATCAGCCATCCCAGACTAGACTTGGGATGTTCCAGGGATGAGAGGTAGGGTGGCATCGTTCTAGGCTAGCAAGCGGCCAGAATCTGCCTAGATGGGGCACCGCCGAGGATGGCTATCTTGTGGGTATGTAAAACCTCTGCAGAGTGTATGGTTGATCGATCGATACATATGCCGACTTGTCGGCTATGGACCTTTTCGGGGTTTCGCTTAAACTAGATAGGAGATGAGTCCTTCTATTCTCCCTCCAGGGTATGGGGTATTTTCCGATCGTGAGCCTTGGGGGCTGCGGACCGTTGAGACAAGGCCGAGAGGGAGTTGGCCTGTCGACCTGAGTGTGTGAGATGAGATAAGGTGTGGTGGTGTGGAGATGGTTTGGGATGGATGGTTGGTGGATGGATATGGATGGATGTGGATGTGTGTGGCTAGGAATGTGTTAAAAACTGGACATTATTATTACATTACTACTGCTACTTACTTCTCATGCGCTAAGGATGCAAACCATAGCCAAATGTTAGGATCGCCAAATCCTCTTGTTTGATCTTTTCCACTAAAGCTCATCGGTGCTGACCATGGCCTGCACACATCTGGCGGTGTGCAGATTTCCTGCTTCTCAGAGATGCTGACTATAGAAGGATTAGGAGGTCTCGTGCCTACGCTCAAGTTTGGTTCGGAGAAGGAATCTACGCTGCACTACGCCAACTCTGATGATGCCCACGAAGGAGGAGCCTTCACTCGATAGTCTTCCGCTAGATTAACTCTGTAATAGGTGTGTTCCCCAGTGATGTAATATCTTGTATTCTTATAATCTTACGATGTATGACTGTGATATCGACTGATATATGATAATATGATGGAATCAACTATCGATTTCATTATATTATTATAATTCATTCTGTGGATTTTCCCTTCGTGGAAAATTGAGGATGTTTCAACGTGCAAGCAGCAGTGCGGCGTCGTGACGCGGAAGGCCACGCAACGGCGTCAAGATCAGGGCGTGGTAGGTGGGTTAAGAGGCGGAGGGTGAGCGCTACAGTGTTGAGGTGAATCAGAGGGCGGGGGAAAATGCCACGATGACCGAGCGACACAGCCGTAGCCTCGCCTCGGCCCTGCGCGTGGCACAGTGGCTCGGTGCATCTTGGACAGCAAGAGGGCAAGGCGAGGTTAGAGGCATGTCACGACATCGTCCCAGCAGGCAGCACTGGATTGCAGAGAAAGGCCGCGACCAGCCCTGGGCCGAGCCTAGCGCCAGCTGTGCACGCGCGCAAGGAGACCATGCCTACGGGGCCAAATGGACGAAACGGTGACACACACGCTTATTAAAGTGGGCCAAAAACTACTTACTAACTCGATGAAGGCTCAACCAACTCCATGAACCTAAAGTCGATACTAACACCTAGCTGGCAAAGCAAACCTCATGTTCAGAGAGCGACCAAAGAGGGACATAGAGAGGTGCCAACGTGGGTTCGTCACGCTGAGTGTTGGTTCATGAACGGAGCGCCAACAACATTGTCACAGCGCGTTCTAAGAAAATTTAGAAAATTTTTAAGGAAACACGTGCCACTCAACACCACTACAACCTATACCATGCCCAAGTACTCATTTAGAGGCAACCAATAGTGCAAGAACATAAAGCTAGTGTTTAAACATTTTAGTTTAGAATTTAAATGCCAAAATAGCATTGTGTACTATCCTTTTTAGACTCAGAAAAGGGCAAGGGTTCAGTTAGAATTAAACAACCATTAGCACTTTTGTCATAATTTTTAAGAGGCCTAAACCCTATCAATTCCAACCAATAAGTATTTCACGTAAAAGTTCATACTTCATACTAATCCATAGGAGCAAAATGCTTAGGCACTATTTAACTATTTTGCTCAATATAATTCGTCAAAAATGACACTTTAACTACAATTTCAACTTCTTGCTGGTTCAACGAAAAGTTCTATTTAAATTTTGGATTCGATTTTTGAGCTCCAAAAACACTAGTTAACAATATTCACTTTCCAAAATTAAAGTTGCATTCTCATCTTCACTATTTGCTCATCATCCTTACATAAGCGCCATACACAAGCCATATTTTATTTTTATTTACAGAAATTGTTTTTCATATCAAACCATTAAAACTACTTATTTTATTCTTTTTGTTAGGATTTTCATTTCACGTGTGTTTTAAAATCTTAAAACTCGAAAACTTATTTTGCTAGATTCTTCAAGGCCTTAACCTAGGTGCTAAGCAAGCTCGTAACACCTGAGGTATTACAAAGTCCCTCACTGTTGTTCTACCACTCTTGATCGTCACCTAGTTGGTTATGGATTGCCCAGCTAACTCCAGCTAGGACTATGCCCTAGCCACTGCTAGCGCTACTGCGTCCAGCCAGCAGCAACAGCCGATGGCTAAAGGGGGCTTACAGCAAGGTTCGATGATGAGAACATCACTTCTTTGAATACACACATCATTTCTCAAGAATGACCAATTCCTAGAGTTCGAGTATATTAATTAAATCTCCAAGAACGTTCCTAAGTCCTCCTTTTTATTACTATGGTAATATATTGCTATTTAATGATATTATTGCTTGGAGAGAGGCATGGAGGCGGAAAAGACCAACATGGGTGTCAAAGCCAAGTTGGAGATCCAATCCATATTTAATTTGAGTCCACCTCAAATATGATGTGCATAAACTAACTACCATGGAGTGCATCATAGTTTTTTATAGTGCACTATACCTTAACTAACCCAAAAGGAGATTTGTAATCTAGAGTCAAACCTATGAACTACCATATGGTAATATGGGAAATATCAATGCGACACAAGACAAATACAATGCAGAAGCTTAAATTTAAGGTAAAGAGCAAATCAAGAGATACCAAACTCTCTAAGAAGATGATGTATTCCCTAGGTCCGAGTATCAAAATGCAACCACTAATCCATATTTGTTTAACCTGTGAAATAACATTTTTGTTAAAATGTTATCAAAATTCCTATAATAAACCGGTTGTCACTACCCATTGGTTATTACCGTGCTCTACCGTCATATCAGTATGGCCTCGCAAAAAAAAAGTTCTTTTGTGGTCCATGATGTTGTTATATAAAATATGAGTAATTCAAAACAAACACAATAAGGCAACTTGTTAAATAAGGTTGTGATTTAACTTGCTACAATTATAAGATGTTTTAACTTTTTCTACATACATATTTTTTGCCATGCACTCAGATATACATAGTAAAAACAATGTATCTATAAAAGTCAAAATATCTTATAATTAAAAATAGAGGGAGTATGAGAGATATTTCTAATAAATAAAGAAAAAGACTAAGTTGACATTAAATAAACCAATGAAAAGCTCTTTCATATAAAAGCTGGAACCAGTTTCCCTAACGTTAAAAATCACCTGCATGGCTCCGTTTGAGTCACCGACGGGCAGGCCCAGGTGGCCAACTGCAAAGGAGGCCCATGCCCATCCGTAAAAACTGCAAGGGCACATCTGCCATGAGAATTGAGTGACGAGGGCGTTAGTGCAATTATCCATGTGATTTGTTCGGCTTCTTTTATCCTGTTCCCTTCAATCTTCAGTCTCCATTCCGGACCCCGATTTCCCTGTCGTCAAATCTGCCCGCCTGCTACTTGGAGCAAGGAAAGGAATTCCTCTTATCTTAGCATAGAATTCTTGCGAAGCTTCCATACATGGCCACATTTGATCAGTTAACTGTTAATCCTAAGGTGATTTTCTGCAATCATGATGTGCTCCTTTGTTTGCGTTCTTCAAAATTGAAGCCACCGTTTTTCTTATGATTCTGAAACTGCGACTTGGAAACCAATATGTAGCGCCATTAGAACTCTTCAAGTCTTCAGTCATACTATGATTCCTAGAAATAAAGGTACAACTTTCATGTTTGTCCGTGTGTTGATGGCTGCATGCCATGTGTTTGATGAAATAGCTATATGAGATTTTCCATGGGGTATTATGACCGTATGGGGGAACTACTGAATGTCCATTGTATTTGATGAGGAATCCAGCAATGTTCCTAAAAACCATCATGTAAACATATTGTTATTTAAGTCTTTAGAATCCATCCTTTTATACCAAGTTGATATGGCATTCGAGGAACTAAGACTCTTGCCCATTACTTTCATCGAGTCCTATAGAGTTTAGAGTACAATAGAAACATTTTCCAGTCCACTTTGATGCTAGAACTTCATACTTTTAACTATATACATATCTTAGATGATGTCTACTTTATTTTCTAATACACAAGGGATGAAGATCAAAGTTGCACTGCTTACAAGAGAACACCCAATACCTCCCCTTCTTCTGGCATTCATCACAAACATAGGCCTTAGCCATGTCCAACTCAAGCACGTGTCTGTGTCTTGGATCATTCACTTGGCGAGGCAGCTTGTCTCCTTCCTTTCTGAGCGCTTCATCCAGTTCAGAAACTCTAGATTCCGTGAATGGGAATGCTGTTGCACCATAAGTTGATATTGCTGTCCTGCCATCTAACTTTACCATCCAAACCAAGTATCAGGAGTCCTGGGATGCCCTTGACAGTGAAGATTCTTGTAAGCTTTTGCCTGGCAGTGTCAGAATAAGGGATGGCAAGCCATGGCATTGAACTCATGCTTGCTTGGAATTCCCCCTTATTGCGGTCTATAGAAATGAAGATGACCTCGAAGCTTCCAGGTTTCAAGATTTTCAGCTCATTATACACCTCCTTGAGTTGTTTGGTGAAGACATGGCAATAGTGGGCACCAATGTGCTCCAAAATACAGGCTGACTGTCTTGCCAGTAAGGTCAGCTATAGGAATCTGAAAAAAACATTGTCATAGGAGAAATTGAACTGTAAAATTAAACCAAATTAACTAAATGGTCAGAATGAAAAATGCAAAGGAGACATGGATCATGGATTGACTTAGTATGGCAACACAATTACCAACAATTGCGTATCATCTATAGAAGTGTTTTTGGTTAATGATGCTCTACAATCTAATTATCTGCAAATTTGTCATGCCCCAATGGTGGCTACATAGTTTGCAAATGCATTATTGAGATATCACACCCTTTTCCCCATTTCTAGTTTTGTATTCTTTATATGATTACAGCTTTAAGCATAGCTAGATTAACAATATTTATTAATCTTCCATTCCCAATTTACATGGTATATATTCTTCTACAATAAAATTAGAGAGATATTAGGAAGAACAAGATTGTGCTTGCATATTAGCTTCTATTATGTGCACTATTGGGATCCTTGCTATAATGCCTTTCTTTTATTTGCAAGATTGTGTGTTGTTCTTGTTCCCTGTCATAGGACATACCTACTGACATAGTTTCTCAAGTCTGTATCTAGACTATTTTCTCACCTGAATCATGTCCTGTTTTTTTTATCAAACTTACAAATGTAGTATGTAGTATTAAACATATTTACTATTAACATAGGCATTTCATGAGTTTTTTTTTGTTCACCTTTATGTCATCTGCACTTATGACATAGTCTCTCTCCTTGCAGCCGAGAAGCTCCTGAAGCTTACCTCCTTTTCTCCTGGCATCATCCATGGCCTCCAGCTCCCTTCTCCTCTGTGCACTGAAGGGGTATGCATCTTCTCCATACTCGTCAACCAGCTTCACTGCATCCTCTTCAAATCCCACCCCACTGGATGGCGTTGCTGACAAAGGGATCAATGCTGGGATTGCTCAATGCCAAAGTGTGCACACAACTTCTGCCTTAAGCCAGTGTCAAATGGTAACGCAAGCCACTGCATGCCTTTGAAGTGATCCCAGAAGCTTGCGTCGTCACGGTCCAGTGATATGAAGATTATTTCAATATTCTTGCCAGTGTTCTGGAGCGCCGTGTAGATCTGGACAAGATTTGGGGTGAAGTTCCTGCATGGCCTGCACCAGTGAGCTGAGAAGAAGAGGCAGGTCGTCTTCCCTTCAATGGAGGACAGAGGTACTTCCTGTTTTTTCACAAACAAGAAATCATTTTTCTTATTAGAACTAGCACAGCAGAACTTTGGAGATTCGTGTGCTATGGCACTGTTTAGACTATAGTGTCGTTTAAATGAAACAGTAAGTCAGTAAGTGCTATTACTTTAGAAAAATCAGGTCAGATACGCATGTCTCAATGTTAAACTTAAGCAAATATTTCAGTTTACGCTTGAGGAAGGAGCGCTACAAAAAGTTCTCTAGAAAGATTCATATAAGTTCGATGCTTGTTCGTTGTAGTAAAGGCTTGCTCACAGAACATGTTTTGGAACAGTAAACACAAACTGGTGTAGGAACTAGTGACGCAGAGTAAACTGAAAAGCCAAGCTTTGTTTCTGGGCATATGATTAATTCTCATGAGAGCTAGAAAACACAATACATCATATATAGAAAACAGGAAAAAGATTGAAGTTCAGGGCTGCCAAACACTATATGATTCCTCTCACCTTTCCTTCATTGGAGAGATGAAACTGAACACCAGCCAACTGTGACATGTTGACCTCTTTCTTCACCTCTTCCCCTCCTCCCATCTCTCCCGTATGTCTGTGTGGCGCTAACAACGGAACAAGAAAAACTGCTGCTGCTTTGTGGTTTCGTTGTAAAAATCGATGCTTCGGGTTTTAAAGATTACCGTTGCTAGGATAGGATAGGAATGGCATCTTTGGCATGTTGTGTGTGCGATTGGTCGAGTAATATTCTAGCAATATGCTTTCCAGTATCCCAGCGGAGGGAGCAGCCGTGGTGGACACATCAAGGTTACTTTGGATATATGTAAGCCTAAGGATAAAGATGGACAGCGAGCTGAGGCGAGGCATGAGAAGGCAAGACAGAATGTGCTCATCCTCCAATCAGCATGGATGCCGATGATGCGGACCGCAAGCTGCTCCACCCCGTGCAAATTCCTTTCACCGCGGTTGCTATCATATATGCTGTGTGCTGCCGCAGAGTTGCCCTGCTATCTGCTAAGCAAATGCAATTTTTGTAGTTTGATTACACAGTATTACAGTCACAAGTCACTTGTGGAATTGCTGACATTTAATTCCAACGCCAACTTATCTGTGTGTGAAACTGTGGATGAATTGGCACCTGATCGCATATCTTGGGTTGGACGCTCTGGTCTGTTGTCAGATGGCAGGATGAGCAGACATCAGTATTCTGCCCAACGCTTCTATGTACTCCAGGCCTCCCAGCTGTTAAAGAGCACTAGTTGGCGTTGCACCTTCACCTTGTCAAAGCGTTTTGCGTCTGAAATTGGTGTGCGATCTCAGCTGAAACGACACCGGTGTGGCCTAGTCGCATTCTGTACAGACCACAGAGCACCACCGATCGCGGTCTCCACTCTCCGCACCGCGGCGCGGCCTGGCATCCTCTCGCGTGTCGTGGTCCAAGTCTAGCCGTTCCGCGCAGGCGGGCCACGAGAGGAGGGCTCGCGACGGGCCGGCTGTGCGATCGCGTATCGGGCCTACCCATGCCGCGCGCGCGACGGCGTAAGTGCTCCCTCCGACCCTCCCTCCCTGTCTCGTTCGCCCCGTCTCCGTCGTGCCCCGGTTCAGGTTGCCGGGAGAGAGCGAGCAGGTGTACCGGAAAATAGCATTCTTGTCCGTCAGCCTCAATGTAAGGTGTACCGGAAAATGAACCAGAGGTGCATGTGCTGTGACTCTGAGCATGGAGCAACTAGCAACGTGCTAACCATTGAAATTGAACCAAGCGCGAAGGCACGTGCCGTAGGCCGTAGCAGTCGAGCACCGACAGTGCCACTGCTGTCCCCACCACCTTTCTGCATTCAGCAGACATCGATGGGCACTCTACAACTTCTAAACACGCCATCGCCTGTCTCTCCAGGTTTCGCTGAGAACTTTTCAAAAAAGAAAAAAAGTTTCGGCGAGAGTGCAATGTGTGGCAACGATCGGCCACGCGATCTATTTGCCACGGCCACAGGCCTGGCAGTCACTCGAGTACCCGACGTCGCCAGGCATTGCTGCGTCCTGCGTGTATGCACCTTCTGCCAATTTTGCCTTCTTCAGCCTTTGACTCTACGTAGATGTGTTTTATACGGTAGCAAAAACAGTAGCAGCACCAGCACAAAAGGGGGGAAAAGGGCAGCACGGTACATGGCACACAAACAGGCTATACCTGATGGCAAAATAAAACAAGCGTCGCTACTAAATCCTAGTACAAGCCAAATAATGACACAAGAGCAGCAAGTAAACGATAGCCGTATTCGAATCATGTTCGATCACTCTGTTCTCATTTCTCAGGCACATGCCATCTCGCCTGTACTACTTGCTTTTCCAGTACCATTTGCTGTCATTACTCATTACCCTCAATCGACAAACCTACCGGTCCCGATCTGCAGGAGGAAAAAGTGAAGCGGTTTGCACGTGCTTCTGAAGTGCTAGTTACATCACGCTGACATGCAAATGCAGTTCGCGACATGTGTAGAGGTTCTGCTGCTGCAATCAAGGGCAGTCCACAGGCCCAACCCTTTCGCGGTTTCGCCCCCACAGAAAGTGATAGCAAACAGGCTCCTATGGATCCTGTACAATAAGTCGCATGGACCTGCCAACCTATTGTTCCTGGTTCTTGAGTTCATGATCAATAAGGCGCAGCTTCAGATTGTTCTCCTCATTGAGGAGAGAGAGCTTCTCAAGCGAAGATTTCAGCAGTGACATCTGGGATTCTGAGATATGGCTCCGTCCAGCCTTTGGTGCCTGCCATGGTGTCACTCCTGTGCTAGCTGCACCGCCCATGGATTGCTGAGCAAACCGTTTCATCCTAGCACTCAGGGCGGCAATGGAAGAGCGCAAAGCATCCAACTCCACATCTGCAAACCTATCTGCAAAAGGTTTTAGCAGATACAAATTCAGTTAGCACATGAAACTGCAAGGTGAAGAATGCGAAATCAGATAACACATAAACGGACCAAGCTGTGCCTTGAACTCCTGCTCTGCCTGGGATAATGGTTTCTTGTTTGCAGCAGGAAGCATCTTGAAGCTATCTATTCGCTTCTCCAACAGTTCATACACCTTGAAGGCCCGATCTATCCTCTTGTTAATGTCTCCGTCTTTGGCTTCTATGGATATAAGTGATTTCTTCACTGCTTCTAAGCGTTTCTGTTTGTCTTCCATTTCTGTCTTTAAATAGTCCGCATGCTCCTTGAGTTCAATGAAAACCTAATTATCAATAAATTAACCTCTTGATCAGCGTGTTTTCCTTTCATCCCTTCATTTATTATTACTGGATCAGTAATGACGCATTTATATTATGGTGTACAGAATCAAGTGATTTCAGTTGTCCACCAAACTTTGGCCAATAATTCCAGATAACATGTTTTACAGCCTTGAAAAAAATTGCAAAAACGATAATGGTTGAATACAAAAATATCATTGTAGCAATTTCTTACCTTGTGCCCGTACTCCACATAGTACTCATGGAAGACCTTAATATAGTGATGAAGCGTGGATTTTCCTTCAATAGAGTCAGGGGTCAACGATTTCAAGCTTGATGAAGATGGAAGTATGGGTGGGTCTGGACCAGCAATAAGCTCTTTGCTGATCATTCCAGTTGCAGGAGGCTCCACATCCTTGGTGCTTTTGCTTTCTATGTCTAGCTGAAGAGGTGTTGGTTCCTTCCAACCCTTCATCTCCACCACAAAGCACTCACCCAAGCATGTGATGCCAACTAACTGTACATGACCATATGCATCAGCTATGGTAACAAATCCAGAAAGAAAAGGAGAACTTGTTTCGCTGTTGCCTGTAGTGAGGACAGGATGCACAGAGGGTGGTGTCGAAGACATTTCGGGGTATGAAAAAGGTAGGAAGTGCAGTGTGACCATGTCAAGCCCCCCACCATGCGCACAATAAAATCTCTCTGGAACAAGGGGGTCAGGAAACAATGACAGAGAGTTATCATTAGGAGTTTTTGGTAGTGCCAAATCCACAATTGCGAGCCTTAGCAAAGGAGGAGAGTTCCCCATCCAAACAGCTTCTATGTTGCTCTTCACGTTTGATCCTGTACTAGATGGTCGATGTGATCTCAAAGCCAATGGATCTTGTGAATTGGAGTCACATATCATGGCCACACTCTTTATTTGTCCATGTGAATCGACATTAAGGCGAGAAGGAACCCCAATGTTCCACTGCGGTTGAATTTCATCTGCAAGAGCATCAATCTGGAGCTGCCCACTACCCCAGGCAGTCACAAGAACTGAATCTTTGCCAGCAGAACTGTACATAAAACCTACAGCTTTTCCTTCGCAACTGCTGTTCTTGCCTTCAGATTCATTACTTTCCTCACAAACTCTACAAAGAGGCCCCTGCATAGGTTCTCAACCAGATCAACATAGATCGTGATTCATGAGCTTCACGTTAAAAGCAAAGAACACAAGTTATACACAATACGATGTTCAAATTTGGAATGCCAAATCTAAACGAATGAACACTTTTTGAGTAGTTTTTCAGTTCCATGATATTTAAAAACTTTCCTTTTAATAAAAACTGTAAATTCCATATATGTTTTTAACTATTAAGATACACCAATGAGAAAAATAAATGGCAATCAAAGAAACTTCAGGTTTACAATAGATCGATTTATAGATGTTAGACCTATTGAAAGTAAGGTGACCTTCTAATATTTGAGTTCGGTTATCCATAAATACTGTGAACCTCCAAAAGTGTAGATTTTTATATACCCAAACTGGTAGAGATTATATCCTCTTTTTACACAAAATGAAGTGTCATCTATAATTTGGGAACATAGCCATCCCCTTCTTTCCTTTAAAAAGTATTGACTTGATGTCAATGCACAAATAGATGCAATAATGTAGTATGAGGACATGTTACAAAGCTAACCATCCCACACCCCAACATTTGATAAAACTAGCTAAAATTAAAGGTGAGAAACACCAGCCCATACTCCAAAATAAACTATGAATTTCTTCACCATTTTCAATACTGATCCATTGGAAAATTATCTTGTTACCCAACACACAGTCTATCAGTTATTGATGCATAGCACACAGTCTCTCAGACAAATATCTCATAAAATCAATGTAGAAGAAGACCTGTAATGTTAGAGAATCATCTACTGGCGCATATGCATGAGCTTTTGACGTCAGAAAACTGGTATCTGTTGATTGATGTAACAGGTCAGGAAATGTTGCCTCCAACCAAGCTATGGCCAAATGTGAATTAGTGACAACATTTGGATTTGAAGATTTCAATCCAAATGCATTAACATCTTCATATATCTCTTGAATATGTTTCTTGCTATAGTCACTGCATCATGAAAAAGAAATTTCAAAATTAAAAACCAACCCACAGGCCACAGATAAAAGAGAATGTATATTACGGATTTAAGAATACTGAGACATTTCCATATCATTGCCTAATAAATGCACCATATTTGCCTTTTACAAAAGAAAATTAGCTCAACAATTTGTAGCTTCAACAATGCCAGGCATTATAGAACATCATAAGAATTCAACAAATAAAACAGAAAAACGCCATATTACCTTCCAAATGGAACAACAGGACAGAGCACAAAAATTGAACCATCACTGAATAAGATGAAAACCTGCATAAAAGATGGGTTTGCATGTGAATTGTGAAATCAAGCAGACGAACCATCCAACACAAAACTAAATGATAGCTATAAAGAGTACGCATGTCCAAATGGTAACTTCAAACCAAACCTGATACACGGCAATCATGTCATGTATTTGTGTAACTCTACTATGACTTACAGTGCGGGCATAGATTCACGCAAAAAAGAAAAAAAATACATGCACCATCTAAACACACAAACAAACAAACAAAAAACAGCATGACATTCCCATGTTCATTTTACAAAGATGTCACAATGCAAATCGTGTAGATTAATATTGTAAAAACCTTAAGACTTAAAAAAATGTCACAAGTAAATTGACCTAAGGATGGTGTGAACAAGGCCACTATCTACTTGAAGTAGGAACTAACTTTGTTATAATCTTCATTAGTAGTTACCATAATAATCCAGGAATGTGAAATCAACTCTATTTTTTCTCCTTGGCACCTAACATAAGTTATCAACGCTCCTGGTAAGTATTTTTTTCTAAAGGACTTCTATAAGATCTTGATATGCTTATTTATGTGAATTGTGACATACCGAAAATCTATCCCATAGATGATCACTCCCATAAGAGAAAGCCACTGGACAAATCGCTGAAGCATTTTGACATTTCCCAGGTAGAATTGGCTGCAAATAAAATTCCTGTTCTGGCTGTTCTAAATCGGATGAGAGATCAAATAACCTGCAGAATGGTTTTTTGATTTTCAATAAAAGGGTTATTCAGAAAAATATAAGAAAACGGGTGAGACACACTTCTTATTTTTCTCAGTCACACCAACTATAAACTGGACAAATGAGGTTATATGGCACTCATCCATGTAGCATACCTGAAAACAGCATCTGATGTCAAAACTGCAAAATGGTTGTTGCTAAAGGGATGCCAAGATGCCTGGAGAACTTTTATGCCATCACTGTCATTGGGTAGGATCTGAGAAGCAACCGGTGCAGTCCTGTTGTGAATTTCATATGTACAAGTCAAATGTAGCAAAGAGATAGCTAAACAGCTCATTAACCTATAGGGCAGAAGATCGCAAGTTTTTTAGCACAATCTTCAAATAATCAATAATCTAGTGCATGACCAATGGAATGTAGGGGACACAAGTTTTCCATTGATTTTAGTTCTGTAACTTACATAACCACAACAGTTATTAGGAAATGAAGTAAAAAGAGAATGCTGTCAGCATGTGATAAAATCATAATGGAGCAACACACCTGTATATGATTATATCCCCA
The DNA here is from genome assembly GCA_904845875.1 of Miscanthus lutarioriparius. Classification (NCBI taxonomy): domain Eukaryota; kingdom Viridiplantae; phylum Streptophyta; class Magnoliopsida; order Poales; family Poaceae; genus Miscanthus; species Miscanthus lutarioriparius. Next base: position 13,717,468 of record CAJGYO010000012.1, read on the forward strand.
TCTTCAGACACCCTCTCATGTACATACAGGACACTTAAGTTATGAGATCCAACAAGTAGCAGTGATGAACCGTCAGCGTTAAGTGATATGTGTGTGGCCGTATAACCAAGATCAGACTCTGGTGTCAACAGCTGTATAGCAAAAGCAACATATCGGAATGAGATAACATGGAATATGATCTCAATAACAAAACGATGCATAATTATGAAAGAATTTCATGTACAAAACTGAGGTCAGATGGGGCAATAGTGCTAAGATAATTCAAATGGGTAGACAGAAGAATTGCATTAAACGCGACGAATTTCAGCTACCATGAGGAATATCACAAATACACCAGCACAAGGAGGGAATATGAGAAATTTCTTTGCAAAAGTAATAAGGATGGGGATGGATGCTGCATCCTTGTTGGAGTCAAATCACTATAAGTAGTGCAAGTTTCATGTGTAAACTTCAATACTTCATGTTGCATACATACTACTACTGTACAGTGCTACGGGCTGTCTGGCAGAGCTCCAGCTCCAAGATCCATGCAGGATTTGGAGTTTGTATGATAGATAAAAGTGGTCTCGTTTCAAAAAAAAAAAAAAGATAGATAAAAGTGGTCCAAACTTCTGTATTTAATCCAAAGCAACAGAATGGCTCAACTAAAAGCCCTCCGTAGTCTGCCCAAGGCTCCAGCTCCAAGACTTTCTGGAGCTAGGAATGACCAGCTACAAATATTCTTGGAGCATACCAAACAGGCCCACTAGTTATCCTTTTACTGAATGACACTAGTTATCCAGTTATTGAACTAGCACAATGACCTAGTTGAAACTTAGTGTTGTTGCTGTTTTTATGACGCACTCAACATGATTGGAAGAGGGGAAAAGGCCCTTAAAGCCATATGGTAACAGAGATAGGAAGGTAGTCCTGCCTCTTCCATTCTTCCCCATCTTGCCATGTATGATGCTGAAAACAAGCTTCCCATTTCTACAAATTCGAAAGTACAAGCTACCACATAAGATAATATAGAGCAAAAAAGTAATGTCTGAATTATAATACCCCTCAGAACACTAAAAAACCCAACATGCTATCAAACTGGATATCGATGTGGCAATGAATTGCGTATTAAGCTCGTCCTAGGTCGAACCCTCAAGCATACGTCCCTATCGATCGAACACGGGGAGGACAGATGCTATAGCACTTCATGGCAGTATGGCACTAGCAGCAAAACGCAAAAACAACGGGGAAACACCTCACCTCGGAAGGCACGGCGGCTTCCACGGCGACATCCACCTCACCATTCTCCGCGTCTGGGTCCCTAGTCCGCACGCCAATCCGGTGGGCGCCGCACGCTGAAGGATCCCACGCGTACAGCCGCGACGCTGCGGCGTCCCACGCGGCAGCGCCGCCGCCGCCGCTGTCGCGTCGGGAGAAGACAGGGTGAGAGTTCAGAGGCACCCACTGCGCCGGAGAGTAGGCCCGCTTCGGAGTGGGCCGCAGCTTCGTCCTCGAGGAGGTGGAAGCGGAGGAGGGGGTGAGAGCGAGGGATGGGGAGGGCGAGTGGCGTCCGCGGCGGCGAGAAGGCGGGGTTGCCGGCGCTGGGGAGTGGCGGATGGGTTGCGGGGACCCCGGGGGCGAGGACGGCGGCGGCGGCGCGGTGATGCGAGTCATCGGCGGCGACGAGGACGACGAGTGTAGTGGGAACGGTCGGGAGCAGGTTATTTGGGATGGAGTTACAGTTTTGATTGGATTGAGATTATCAAAAATGGGCCACACGTCACAATCCAACAAACCCAGCTGTGTCATAGGCCCATCTATAAAACCCAAAACGACACATCAAGGGCCCATTTAGAAATTGGCCCAAATATAATTGCACAGTACAAGGATACAATATATAGCAGCCTAGTAAAAATAAAAATAGAAACAAGAAAAAGGGCAAAGCAGCTGCTGTGAACATTTCTGAATGGTTTCTCTAGTTCTCTGCCTGCCTATCTCTGGTCTCTGGACATGTGTAGTTACTCAAAGGGTTCATATAGCAGGTTGCACAGGACAGCAAAACGTGGAGCCAAAACCTCTGGCGTACCTCCGTCACATGGATGGCATGGTCACAACGTCTGAATCCATGTGTGTGTTCATGAGTCGATGCAGCGGCGAACGAAGTGCAGATCTGTGAGATGATTCATCCGTCTTGGTTGTTCAGTCAGTCTGAAGTGGTGATTCTGATAGCATATCGTGTGAAGCCCGGTTGTACACAGATTTTTCATATCTGAAGCTTAGGCTACAGGGTTTAGGCATCCCTACGACAGCAAGATGCAGAAAACATGAGCTAGGATCTTGTCACATGAATGATATCAGTGTTAGGCGACGTGTTCTTGTCACCTTGTGGCTTGTGCTTCTTTTCTATCTTGGAAGTCGTTGGTATCGAAAATAAAACAAAGCAACTATGGAAACTGCGGTCGTAATCAATACTTCTGTTCTATTTGCAGAGACATAGCAGTCATACCATACCAAACATGTTCTGAAACCTTTGATACCCTCTCAGAATCTCACATGATTAGTATCGGGATCAAGCCTTCTTCTTCTTATTCCTTTTCACACATGAAACTTGGGCACAAAAAGTGTTATAGGATTTAGGTCATGTGCATCCCATATCTTCTTTCTTTGGTAGAACCATGTGTGCCTTCGTTTGTAATCTCTCCCTCTTCAGTTGTCGATCTTCGTTCTGCAAGCGGCAACTCAGACACACATACCCCCGGCACGAGCTGGAAGCAAAACACGAGCAAAATCCTTCTCCATATCTCACCACGTGCAAATGAATGACAACAGCTTTGCATAAGCTTCTGATGCTTCTGTTTTATCGACAGTTGCAAACAGCTGCACATGAACAAGATCTCCCTGGCCATGCATCCGTAGGGCAGAGCAAGTAATGCGAGTTGTATGTTGCCTTCATATCGAGGTGCCTTATCACATGCGCCTGCATGGCAACATCATTTCGTTCACGCTCTGATGTTTGCAGTTTGCTGAACATGAAACCATTCCAATCCGACGTATGGTTTCAGACTTTCAGCTGAATAACTGTCAGTAGGCCAGGAGCACTGACTGAGCAGGGTGGTTGTTTGTTGCTGTTATCTTGCTGTGGTCCACCCTTTGTTTGCAATGTCACGCTACAACAAGAAACTTCTTTTCAGACAGACGAAACATGACGATCATTTGCCTGACAATTGAAGATGGTGATCCGCCGTTCTTTCTTCTTGACTTGAATTAATTGTCAACAGCTGCAGAAACAACCAAACGCTCGGTCTAACTTTCTAGCTTTGAATTTCTTCAGAATTCAAACATGTACTGATATTCCTTCCAAAAAAGAATCTTATACTGATAAGTGAAGATGCAAAGTTGACTCAAGCTTCCTTCGTGGTCCATTCAGTAATACTTCTTTAGCTCCACGATAAACCATATGGCAGCAAATTATTGCTTCCTTTACTTTCATTCCAGCTCCAACTCTGTTTGATTTTTTTGCAACCGTGACAGTGAAAAGAACAGGACGTCTATTTCACAACGTCAATTACGTCTCACAATTCAAACTTAGTTTTCACATTTCATACTTCTCCCTGCACAAGAAAACGGAGACACTTTCTCATCATCTTTGTTGTGCCTGCCGAGCAATGCTGTTCTTATTTCCCTATCATCAGCAATATTATTCAGGCAGCGACAGCTAGAGCAGATAACTCAGTACTACTATCCTACTGTCTACGATTGCATAGTAGGCCGGCCCGGCCGGTTCTCCTCATCGACAGTCGCGTGAATCCCACATGCGGCGACCCGACTGCCGAAAAACAAGCAGCGGCAGCCGGCAACCACTGGTAGTTTGCGGATGGATGCAATGTGTGTGCTGCCCTACACTGCGCGCCTTGGTAAATGCGATTCAATGGATCCGTGGGATCCAACGCAGACGCAATGCATATGCAAGTACTGGAGCCGCACCTGCAGGTACGTCCTTGCAGGTACCTGGGCAATGGCTGGCGACCCATCCATGGCCATAATAAAACAAGTCCGCCTGCCCCCCAACCTCGGGGAACGCTCTCCGTTGCTTGCTTGGCACTTCGCAACGTGCCGAGCACATGCTCGCCGGCGCTCACATGGCCCGTTCTTGCAGTTTCGAAAGGCTCATGGGGATCGGCATGAAATCCAACTAGTTTTTACTTTTCTTTCTCAGATGTGTAACGGTCCAAGATGGCGGTGGTTCAAGAACCGGGTAGAGGAAATTCACAGTGCGATTAAGGCCCCGTTTGGCAGGGCTTCTCCAGTGCTTCGGGGAGCCGTTTGGCCGTTTTCTGTCAAACGGGTAAAATGAAACAACTCCAATTCACAGTGCGATTAAGTTACAAATCTGAATGGTTCAGAAATCTTTGACAGCTTCACCTTTCAGTCTTGACAAATGATAGATAATTGACCCGGCACAAGTAATTGCTTTCAGAGGCGAAATCCTCTTGCTCATTGAGAAGCATGTGCGAAGAATTTGCGGCAAGTTTTTGACAAACGGCTCATTTGTTCACAATTTCGTATAACATATGCACTGGATGATTGAGTTGGACTGAAGCTTTCAAAATATAGAAGCTGCATAATTGGGTTGGACTTCAGGGGATCGCGGCATCTATGCTCCTCGGGGCGAACGACCTATCATTTGAAGCTGGAGTACTTTTCTTGTAGTAACATAGAGATCTCTTCATAATTTGAAGGACTAATTTTCTCGCCACATTTAATGGAAAAAAGACTAGTAAAGATGACAGATGAAATCATTGGGCCGTTCCTTTTCATTGACAAAAAGGACCGTCGCTTTTCCTTTGGGTTCAAGCCAACGAGAAAGGAGGAAAACAGCGAACAAAAACAAAACATTGACCTGAAAAGGTGCAGAATTAGCACAGAACTCTCAAGGATAAGTAGGAATAGACCATTAGATAACTAGTATCACCACTAAGAAAAGGAGAAAATAAAACAGCAAAATGAAACAAAAGAAGGTCAAAGAAACATCAAACTCAGATCTCCTGAGTGTTCTAGAGAAAGAAAAAACCATCATACTTTGACAAGAGTGATTTTTCTCAGATCTCTTGTGCTTACAAAGTTTTTTTTTCCATTTCAAAGTGAAGATATTGTGCCAATCATCTTGAGATAATTTCTTATCCACCATTCCTTGGTTGCCAATGGAAAAGTTCACATATCTTATATGCCACAATTTTCTTTCTCCTCTATGCCAATGCCACTGACGTCAAATTGTATAGATGACAATGGTACACAAGGGATGGAAAGAATTAAGCTTTGTCATCCCTATGTGCTATTGGAATTAAGTCGCGACAGTGGCATATAAGGGAGCATGAGTAAGAACTTTTCTAGCAGCAAATGGATGAATTCAATCTTTTCAAGAATTTCTTTAGAAATAGATTGAAATCCTGAAAAACAAATATGCATTCATCAGGAATATGGAGATTGAATAGGTTTAGTAGAGAGGAGATGAAATCTCATGCAACCTCGGTGTTCATACCCTTCTCAGAAAACATACTAGTTGTGTCATGGTTTCATGGGAACATGTACACATCAGTTGTCAGCACAAATGCTTCAGGAATTCAAAAGCTGCGTTTCTACATCAAACAACTTGCTGCCAATTTGCAGCATACCAGTATCAGAGCTATTGATCATTTCTCCGCTCAGGTAAGTCTTGACTGATGCATATCTCATACTTTGCCTTCATGTGAAGTACAGTAGTCAAAAGCTCTCATCCGAACAAAAAACAGCAACAATCGGTTATCACTTTAAACAACAATTGATATTCCAGAGTCCATCAAACTATGCACAAATTAATTTTAAAGTAGCAACCATTTCATTACAATATCAGTACTACATAAATGTACTGATGAAGTACATAATATACATTATATTTTATAGTATGCCAACTAGTCAAGATTTTTTATAAACAACCAGTGATGTACTACATAAAGATAGAATAGCAATTACTGCAGATCAAGGATGACAAAGTACAAACGGAAAGGGAAAAAAAATCGAATCTTTCAGCAGTTAGAGGTAGCTCCTCCTCATTGCCTTTCATAGAACACAGAAAACCCTTCGTTTCCACATCAATTTTTCCATAATTCGTTGCATCCATGAGGTCTGCATTATCCAGTCCAGATCAGCTCAGTTCAGCAGAAATAAAAATCAGGCAGTAATTCTAATCCGCGGGGGGAGATACTATCGACTCATCCCTCACCACACCACGTTACAAAGAACAAGGGAAAAAAGAGGAAGAAAATATTCGTTTTTGTTTTGCTCCACCTATCTGCAGAGCGGGTTGTTGGGCGTGCCAAGTCCGACCTCGTCGGCGGCGTACTCGACGCTGCAGTAACACAAGGCGGCATCCTTCTTGTTCTTCTCGACGGCCTTGAGGATGGACTCGAAGACGGGGACCTCGCAGGGGATGCGGAGCACGCCCTCCTGCTGGAAGCCGAACTCCTCCTCGGCCTCCCGCAGCAGCGCCGCGAAGGCGCGGTGCTTCAGGTACTCCATCGGGATCACGAACCTCTGCATCGCGGGGCCCACGCACACGGCGAGGTGGCCCTTGGGCGGGCCGTCCGTGAAGGAAAGCGTCCGCTTCAGGAACTTCTTGGCCTTGCTCTCGCCGGCATTGCCGCCGCCGCCGCCGGCGGTGGGCGAGCTTGGCTCCTTGGGGGTGACCGAGAGCTTGCGCCACTTCTTCAGCATCTGCTGCATCCGCACGATCTCAGTGATCTTGTTTGACTTCTTGGCGCCGGACTGCTCCATCTGCGCTTCTTCTTTGTGCTGGGGACGATCTGGGGAAATTTTCGGCTGGTTTTGAGGCGCTCTCAACGAGTTTGTTTTGATGGTGTGGTGGAGCTCTGCCGCGCCCGTCGAGGGAGTTTTAAAGGCAGGAGAGCGATGGGCCCCACCGCCCCAGCTTTAGGCTCTTTTCTCGGGTGGGTCCCACTTTAGTATTTTTTTTTTTGGTGAATTTCTCCCTGCCGATTATCTTAAGCTCTACTGATTCAAGCAAACTGTCAATTAGTTTAACCGGTCAAAAAATATCTTCTCTCTCCATCTTCTTAGGCATGATTTTTAACTGGTCAAGAAAGCTCTTCTCTCTCTCCATCTTCTAGGCATGATTTCGTCAGTCATTTCATCTTTCAAACCCAGTGAGGATAATAATGTCCTAAATTTAATCAGATTTATAGAGAAGATTATTAATGTCTACTATATCAAAATCGTAAATCATGAAAATATATTTCATAGTGAATATGATTGTTCTTTTTATACAAACTTGATCAAACTCAAAATGGTTTGACTTAGGATAACTGAAAATCTCTTATTTTAGTATTAAAGAAGTAATTAATGAAGCTCTATGACATGTCGACCCATGTTAAGTTTGAAGAACGAGTTATAATTTATCCATTGGATATGTTGTCTATATCTTCGGTTGATGTGTATGTTTCTTATAGATAGCGACTTTACCGCTAGAGACATCCTAAATTGCCTCATTTTCTACTATATAGAACAACAAGAGCTGCCCATGTTCGTGTTGGAGACGGTAGTGGATCCACCGCACGACGATCTTTGATCACCACCTAGGCTCGGCTAAGCACAAAGGGAATTTATTTTTAAAAAAAGGAACACATTTTTCAAAATAATTGTTTTATGTAGTCGTAGTCTTCTGGGTCCTTGATTTTTTTTAATCCGCCACTAGCTGAAGACACTCAATATATTTCTTGCATGTTGTGACCTTGCAATCTCGAACAAAATGCTAGCTTTGGGTCAGTATGTGAATGGACAACAGGTATCAAAAACTTGTTGCTTTTCGGTCACTCGCTAAAATCCATGAAAAATGGATCCAAAACCACTACTTTCTCTATTTTAAATTATAAAACATTTTGACTTTCTAGATTTATTGGTTTTACTATGTATCTAGACATAATATATATCTAAGTATATAGTAAAAACTATATATCTAGAAAAGCCAAACCGTCTTATAATTTGGACTTGAGGGAGTACACATCTATTGTCACCTGAGCTAAAATATTCAACCAGACAAAGTGCCCCTACCTATCTTGGGAACAATAAATTTGAGAGTGCCTAAAATATCAAACTAGTCAAATAAAATTTATTAACATCTTGATATTGCATTTATTTCAAATTTTAAATGTTAAATATATTTTTTTAGAAAATCCTTAACCAAACTTATATAAGTCTTAGAACGAATGTATGGTTTGTAGAGTAAGGTTAACTTGTGAACGAGAACTAGCGGTGCTCTCTTCTAGTTGATGTGTTGGAGAGGCTGGATAGATTTCTCGCGCGCCATGCCATTGCCATCTTGGACAAAATGCTGGCCTTTGCGTCAGTCCGTGGATGTGCAAAAGTTATCCAAAACTCGTTGCTTTTCTGACGGCGGCTCAGTCAGATCTAGCCAAGGGAAAATGGATCCAAGACCACCGCAAATCTACCGTCACCTGAACTGAAATATTCAGTCAAACGAAGCGTTGCCGATCTCCAGAGCGTTTTGCCAACAAGCAATAGCCCGGCCGCCTTGCTCCGGAAACCGCCAGTTGACTCACAGTTTCCCCCCTTAGCTTCTGCTGCAACTGCAACAGATCTACAGCAGGTCGGGCGTGTCAGAGCCTCTTGCGGTTTGGGCGGCCAGGAATCCAGCGAGACCTGCACTGCATGCATATGCGTCGTGTCGTGTCGAGTATACGGGGTCGCTCCATCGTACAGTACGTCTCGTTCTTCCTGAGGCCGGGAAGAAGAAGCTACTACTAGCTACATGCATGTGATGAACACGCCTAATAATGCACCAGTCAAGCACTAATTTCCTGAGCTTAATTAATTAGCCAACCAGCTGCCTGTGATTGCCTTGCCCTAATCATTTTGTCGGTTGGCAATGGCAGCATTGACTTGCATAAAGAAAAAAAAAAGTGGCCTGCGCTCGTTTACTTTAAAAATGTTCCCCCGTCAGATTTCGGCATCTACGGCGTCGTCCTCCCCATCCTTCTCTCCGTCGTCGTCCTGCGTGCACCGGCGCAACCGCGTGCTGTCCCGTACGAAACGTACCACATGATCGGTGGAGTGTTCTCTACTCTCTAGTCTGTCTGTCTGCTCAGATCGGTTGGTTAACCAAAGTCTGAACACCGCCATGGATGTTGGTTAAACGCGGGCCGGCGCAACAGCAAGTGTGTCCCAAATCGCAATGGCAACGGGTTCGTGTTCGTTGCGTCGTCATCGTCGTCGTATTGTTCTTCTTCTATATCAAGGAGTTGCTAGCTGGTGGTGACGGATTTTGTTCGCGATCGAGGTCATGATTTGCATTAGTCGGTAAGAACGATTACTTGCGAGTTGCGACCACGACGGGAGGCAGAACAAACTAATCATTTGTTGCCGCGTTCGGTTAGTTAGTTAGTTAGTGAGCGGCAGATTCCGATCCTCTCTTTCACCTTTCTGCATTGTTATTAGTCTGCTCTGAGAATTTGGCCTCTTCCTCGCTATCGGTCGATCGATAAGCTACAAGCTACTCCCTCAATTTTAGGTGTTTTATCTTTTTTAATATATTGATTTTATTATGTATCTAAACACAACATATATCTAGGTACATAGCTTGACATGTACTTATGAAAGACAAAGCAACTTATAGTTTGAAATAGAGAGTACACTAGATGTAATTTGGAAGTATATTAAAACAACATGTTCATCTGCCAACGTACGCCTAATGATAACCCTCTGGCCCGTAGCACACAGACGAAACAAAGCATCTGTGTTCGTCTTCTTGCCTGAACCAAGAGATGAGCGAGGTAACGTGATCGACACCTGCATGGGTGATCGCAACTTGACTGCCTTGACAAGTTGACATGTGGCTGCTCCTGTTACTAATACTAGGGTATTCTTCCAGGCGGCCAGGCTTGTATGTCATGTGTTCTGATCAGCGCTCGCGCGTCGGCGACGATCGAGATGATTTGTACGACTGTGACAACCAGCCAATACAATGTGCAGTCATATTTGGCTCCATTACATTTCCGGGCTGTTCTTCGTCGTAAACTACTCGCAAACTGCGGTGAGGCACGTGATGACAGACTTAAGCATGCTCCAGTAAGATCGGCACTAACGAGAGCATCTATATTTCATCGCTAAACCAACTAAGCAAACACAGTTGGTTATCGCTAGTCAAGCGCAAGTGGAAGTACTTCCACTTTTTTTTGGGGGGTGCTGCTGTATGCCTATATATAACGTCATTCTTTAGACTGGTCATCCTTAGAAAGTTCATGTGTTTTTTCCCAATACTAACACATACCACCATTATCATATATGGCGACTCATCATCCGATCAAAGCATAATAATTTGCATAGTTGATTACTCTAACATGAACCATCATTATTAGAGGACTCTCGTTCTTAGATTTACTAAACTTGCTAGTGGAGAGTGGGTAGTTCCAACTAGCTAGGCAGCCCACATTGGAGCCCTTACTCTCACAAAACCTAATGAAGCACTTTGGCAGTTTGCCTGGTCCATTTCTGGTCTCATTGCATTTAACCACCTTATAGCTTGTTCGGATAAACCAAAATGAACAAGCTCTTTACACGCCATTGGGTGAAATAAACCCGAACAAGCTCAACCCATAACTATATCAGCAACAAGACATGAGTGACGAGACACTAATTAGAAACACGTGCCATGCACGTTCTGAAAAAACGAGACACTAATTAATAGCATTAACATGGCTAGTTGTTCAACTAGGACTACTTCTATACCCTGTGAATAGAGAGTGTTTCTCTTGGTCCACACAACATGCAGGTCATGTGGATTCCTCCTTGGCATCACGATGATCCCTGCTGGCGGGTACAGTACCGTACGTTCCTCTGAATTATACTTTGTTTGGTAGCCGGCCTTGCTAATTGAGACATTTATGAACAGAAATTAAAAGTGACACGACAATTTGCAAAGCAAAGAACATGGAACAATTCCGCTAGCTAGCCAATGCAACACTACTTAAAGAAGAGTAGTACTGTTAAAACTTTGAGATCCAGCGGAAACAGAATTAACAACCTCTCTCGTGATGCGCGAGGATGCTGTACTTTAATATGTTCTCTCTTGCAGACCGTCACAAGTCACAACTGTCATGCATACATATAGTCCACTAGGATTTCTTCTAATCCAATCTCCCCAAATGCTATCTATGTTTGTGAACACCGTGATTCTCTCTGCAAATCTGTGTTGATCGAAGAACAAAAGTTAGGATGGGAATGGGCCGGTTGGGTAGTTGACTGACCTACAAAAACAAGGTCAATATATCATAGTTTACGGTGATCGGCATATGTTTAGTGTTAACTATTATTACTAGTAACATATTTTTGGAGGTTAATCGGTGCCTTATTTAGCGACATCACTAATAATCTGCAACTGCGAACCTAAAATAGCTAGTTCAAAATAAATCAACTTCTAATTGTATACCTAGACAGGAATGAAAGGAATAATTGGTAATGCAGCGCTGCTAATTTACATATGATCCGTACCTGCATTTTCGGTAACATGAGGCAGCAGTACTTGTACTACGTCCTACGCTATCTGCGATTCTTTGCCCGGGCCTTGTTTAGATTCCATCAAAGTTTCAAATTTTTTCACTCTTTCTCCATCATATCAATTTTTAGCTGTTTGTATGGAGTATTAAATATAGGTAAAAAAATAACTAATTACATAGTTTAGTTGGAAATCACGAGATAAATCTTTTGAGCCTAGTTGGTCCACGATTGAACAATATTTGTCAAATAACGGTCAATCTGATGACCGGACTTTGAAAAATAAGATTATTCATCAGAGTTGAAAAAAATTTCAATCTAAACAACTTTATTCAAATTTATAGGCCCCATTTATGTTTCAAAATAAATTCTAAGTTTGACTTTTCATCTGCTAGGCCGGTGCACGCTGCACGCTGCATGCAAAGGCAACAGTACCGCAGCAGGAAGGCCAAACTCCAAAGCATCGAAATTCGAGACTGCAGAGCATGCATGCAGCAGTTCTACCACTGGCGGTTATTTAGCCCTTGTTTAGGTTCACCCTAAATTTTAAAAAGTTGCTACTGATCTGCGATCACATCTCCTGATGCTTTGTGAGTTCCGTGGATCATTAAATCGTTAGATTTAAAAAGAAAAAGCTAATCGCTAATCCGAGGCCACAGGCGGGTTTCAGGGGTGAAATTGCGAGGAGGCGAACGTTTTGAACCCGCGCCTAATTAGTCTATATTTGAACAATATTTGCCAAATAAAAACGAACGTGCTACAATAGCCCCAAAATCCAAATTTCTCCAACTAAACAAGGGCTTAGTTGGCACAGTCAAACCGTAGCAAGCTTGGAGGAGTAGTAGTAGGTGAACTTTGAAAGTGTGATCGTCTATTGTCTGATTGTCTCCTACCAACGGTCAATCTGATGACCGGACTTTGAAAGTGTGGACACCCATCACATCATAGGGTCCCGTTCGTCTTTGTCCTTGTTTGATTGGACGAACCATTTTTATAGTTTTCTCCGACCATGCAGTACTCCCGCTAGAACATTGATACTCCGTCGGTCCAAAAATAAATATAATTATGAAAAACGTGTCAGTCAAATTAACATAACTTTATTCAAATTTATAGTGAATATTATTAATATTTATGTCTCAAAATAAATTTATTACGAAAATATATTCTATAACTAATCTAATGATACTTATTTTTGTCTCACGAGTGTTAGTATATTTTCATATAATTTTAGTTGAAGTTGAAACTGTTTGACTTCTCGAAATATGAGAATTGCATTCTTTTATGGACCGAGGGAGTATATATTAGATTTGACTAATATACAAGAATAATTATATTTATATTGCTTAATAAGCGTTATTAGTTCCGTGATATACCTATTTGGTTAATTATATAAAATCTGTAAACTTGATTAGACTTAAAATAGTTTGATTTTAGGACAAAACTATAGTGTTACGTATCTTTTTCCACACGGAGTTAGTATACAAGAGATCTCTTTAATTATACTATTCTCCTCCTGGGAATATATGTCCAACACAACGTTCAGCGAGAGGTGGTTGCGCACGAACGGAAATGACGTGTCAAATGTGAAAGCTGAATATGTTGGGCGGCTACGAGACGTCATTGTTGCAAGTTTCTTCAGCTGAGGTGCATGTACATGTGTTTGTTTGCTACTGAATTTTCAGCAGAAAACATGCACGTAACGACGTAACTTACTTTCAAAGCCATGATGCTTGCATCCATATAAGCATCGGAGGGAGATCTCTCGTTCTCTAGAAGCTTTGGGTCTTGTGAGAATCAAATTGGTTGATCTGCCTGCATGCTAGCTAAAAGGTGACACATGAGAGCTGCATATAAATTTGACAAAATATATTTGTGCTCGAGAAGGTTGACCAATAGATATAAGGATAACTATTATAAACTTTACTTCTTTTTGAAACACGATACATATGCAAGCACCCATAAACACATATATATACTCACCTCTATGACTGCACAAATGTACAGACACTACAGAGTGAATAGATTGATCTAAAGATTATCGACGGGCACGTAGAACTGAATAAATAGCATCATGTCCATATACAGTTTGGGTGTTTGGCTCATCACCAGCACGTGTTTTGGGCTAGCTAATTATTCTTTCAACACTAAATGTTGTAGCCATCCGCAATCCACTTATCCACATTTCCACAGACCACAGCTATCAAGGACGTGAAGTCGTGTTCTCGAAAAAAAAGGATCTGTCTAGCCAACAACTGGTTGTTTTAGCCTCTCCCAATAACCAGATTTTGCCCATGCACTTACACTGTCTTAAAGTTATATTTACACCGCTTTATTACTATATTTACAATGATTTCTTCAGTGTAATTTATTGAACATAGTGATGTAATTTGTGAATAACACAAATATATGCTAAATTTTTCAAAAAAATTACAAATTATTTTTATGAATTCCAGACACCAGAGAAATATATGTCAAATTATTCACAAATGTCGTCAAATTGATCACAATTTATGCACAGGAGCAGCAACCCCCACAAGGACATATAGGCTCTGTTCACTTCTCTTATAATCCGTACTTTTTATTTTGTTTTTTTCGAAACAACGTTTTTCTCTCACAATAAATCAGTCGAAACCGTGTTTTGACTTATTTTTTTAGTGAAGCGAATGGGCCATAATGGCGTGGATGTTTGTTTACTATATACTCTGGCATGGGTAGCAGGTAAGCCACGACGGTGCCAACGAAGGCACACAGGTTAATGAAGCGCACGGCGGCCGAGACCTAAGGCAGCATCCAGCAGCTCCACGGCATGCATAGGTGGATAATCCGGTCAGGCCCAAAACAATGGAACGGTCCACGGCATGGATGGGTGGATAATCCGGTTAGGCCCAAAACAATCGAACCGTGGAAAATCCGGTTGCTAGGTTCCCCTAAAACAACCGGTTGATCATTAGCAAATCTGAAAAAAAAAGAAGGACGAGCCTAGCTGCTGCGACTGGTCGTCGACGTCTGTTGGAAAACCCTTGCGCGCTCGCACCAAATTTCTCGCTTTTGAGGTCAATTGATGCGACATGCGACGACGACCCCTAAAAAGCATGCATGCAATGCAACGTCTAGCATGTGCGTTTGATTTTGCGGGCAAAAGTTGTCGAGCGACGAGCTTTCTCCCGAAGGCCATGTTTAGTTCCGTCGAATCGGCGCCGACGAATTACTGTAACTACACTGTAGCTACAGTAACGTCTTGCTTTTTATTTGGTAATAATTGTCCAATCGTTGACTAATTAGACTTAAAACATTCGTCTCACAAAGTACAACCAAACTGTGTAATTAGTTTTTGATTTTATCTACATTTAATACTCTATGCATGTATCGTAAGTTTAATGTGATGGGGAATCTTTTTTTTTTTTAGAGTGCCAAGTAGTTTGGGGAACTAAACACCCCCGAAGTCCCGAGTCGAAAATGCATGCAGTTGCTACAGCTGCGAGGAGCCGACGCGACTCGCGCGCGCGTGCGGCGTGTCGCTGGTCCGCAGGCAGAGGCAGGCTGGGCCGGGCATGCGCATGCCGCATGCTGCGTCTCTCCGTCAGTATACTGATGTAGTGTTCGCTTTCGACTAGTACAAGCACAGGAAAAGCACACGCAGGCAAGAACTGGTGGAACGCAAAAGCAATGGCTGCCACTCATTTGTCATCTCTGTACTTTCTGGGCTTGTTTAGTTCCCAAGAAGTTTCCCAAAAAAATGGTGCAGTAGCCATTGTATTGAATTTTGCGATACGTGCATGGAGCATTAAATGTAGATGAAAAAAACTAATTGCACAGTTTGGTTGAAAATTACGAGACGAACATTTTGAGCCTAATTAGTACACGATTAAACACTAATTATCAAATAAAAACGAAAGTGCTACAGTAACCAAATTTTCAAAATTCACGACCTAAGCACAGCCCTAGTCTTTTACCCTCCCTCGCTTTTTCACCGTCACCTTCAAAACTTGTACTGGGGGCCGACTGCTGCTCGATCGAGCCTTCGGCGTCGTTGGCAAGGAATTCTTTATCCATACGAAGAAAGCAGTGCAGGCCGCAGGGCAACCATGCACAAAACTTTAAGGGTTCATCTGGAACGCTAATATATTTTACATAAATCGGTTCGATTTTATATAGGTAAAAACCGTAGAATTCCAAAAAAAAAAGGCGCTTCCAACTTCCAAGGGGCTAGTAGCTTGACACTCAACATGCGGCACAAACCGAGAACCTAGAGGAGGTCAGGTCACGCACGGATACTAGATAGAGTTGTACTTTCTATGAATTACGTATGTGCAACAATCACTGCCAGTGAGGCAGTGACCCAGTCGTCGCGTCGGGGACGAAGACTGGTAACTTGGTAGTAGTAGAATGATTGTATGAACATGGAATGCAAGCCACAGATTCCATGGCTAGCTTATCCTGCGAGCCCATCATCTTCTCAGATCTTTTGGAAATGTCCGCCGTCGACATCAGCCAGTTGGGCTTGCGTGTTCTTACCGCCAGGCACTATTCGCCGGTCGTCCGCGGGCCGCTGCAAAGAGCCAAACATTCGTCGTCCTCGTCGTAGTCAGTCGCCGCAGTTTGCCCGTGCGCAGAACGTCCGACGCCGACGCTTCTTTTCTTTCCCCCTGCCGAGAGACTTCTCGTGTTTCTGATGACGCTTGTGTGTATCGACCCTTTTTTTTTAGGGGAGCTTGTGTGTATTGACCTGGAAACGGAACGTCCGCCTTGGGTCAAGCTGGGCTGTGGGCTGCCTTCTGCCTAGGAGGAGATGCGGTGAATTTGGGCTGACGCCACGGCCGCTCTTGTGTTCGCCGGTCCGCTTGCCTGCTTGTTTGTTCTTGTTGGGTTGTAAATAAAAGACGCCCACACAATGAATGACCTTTTTTACCTTTTTTTTTCATCAACCCAATCCATTCCCATTCCCTTAAAAGTAAATTGTCTGAATTTAAAAAAATACAGAAATGTACTCATGTCGTCCAATTGAACTGTTCATATTTTTAATTGCACCAATTAAATTCGTGGAATTTCCTTTTTTGCCAATTCAAAGGGCATAACTTCTCTCTTCTGCACAGCGTCCTATCTTAAAAAGATCACAACTTTTCCATATATACTTGGATAGAGATAAAGTGCCTGTTTGGAACACGTGATTTTTACCTTTTCTGTGTTTTTCCTGTAAAATTGAACAGATTCATGTGAAATTCCCGCGTTCTAAACAAGTTCAAGATGGGTATGAAAATTGTCAGTTTATAGTTTCGTAGCTTACAACCTTTTCATTAGGAGTCATCTTGATATTCACATATATAAATACATGCTTGAAACTCTGAACATTGTATAAATTATTTTGCTACCAAAATAGCTTCACACAAAAATGTTATAAGTTATAGATCATAATCGGGCATTGTAATTTTTATATAAAATTCTATCTTCATACTAGGTCATATAAAAAAGTTATAAATTTCTTGGAAGCTTGCTATGTAGGGTACATTTAATAAAAAATCCCCCAATTTAACCGCTGACTATCATAGCACATCTATATCATATGACCTCGTATATGAATATAATTTATAAAAACTATAGGGATTGGCCAAATCTTCAGTTTTAAAGTCCATAACCTTTTCGTTTGAACCCATATTGACCTGATAATACTCGGTTATGTATCTGTAGTTGAACATCACATTGATTATTTTGGCTAGCAAAACAAATTATATACCACAAAGTTATATAACTCATCGACTAGAATCTTCATGTAAATTTTATCCCCATTCAGGCCACATGGAAAGCTTACGATTTTCTTTAATATGTTATAGAAAAGTTGAATCCGGTCGATTCATTTTAGCACATATATAAGGCTATTTCCTTTCATCGTCTGCGTCGCTGCTACTAGCTCCCTTTTCCGTCAGACTCCCGCCTAACTTTCCGTCTGATGCTGTTTTGCCGTCCAGCGCTTGCCGCTTGGGCCTTATTTTATCAAGCAATCTGGGCATCACACATGTGGGCCAAACCCAGCGCTCTGCGTAAGCTAGCCAAGTAGACTCGTGACGGCCCAGAACAGTCTCGGTCCAACTGGTCCATGACCGCGTCAATGCAAACCTGGAGCGGGCCTCCGTGGCGACGAGCAAGAGTGGTCCTTTGATGCTGACGAGCAGGAGTACAATCCCCTGACCGAAGGGGGGGATCGTATGCATTACAAGTGGTATTCATCTACCATCTTATATGCACGCACTTCTTGTGGATACCGTTTGCATGCAATTTTTTTTTCCGAAATGGGGTGGTCATTCTCCCTGTTAAAGCCAAGGTTGGCTGCGGCAGGAGAGCCATGCCACGTCTCCCTAAATTCATTGGTGCAGCCACGTCTCCCCGAATTTCACTTCACATGGCCAGAAACGAGCCACGTCACCCGAAATTCCCGTCCACAAAAACCTGCTCTCTCCTCTCCTCACAAAAAAATACCGATCCTTCCAGCCTCGCTTCCCTCGCCTCCCCGACCCCACGCCTCCGCTGCCGCCGCCCCGCGCCCCCGCCCCTTCCAGCGACGCCGCCGCCGCTCCACCTTCCCAGCGTCGCCCCTCCCATCTCCGGCGCTAGTTCCATCCCACCTAAACGCCTTCTCCGCGGTACCCTAATCAATTGACAACCAGGTAACCTCGTCGGTTCTCTCCGTTGTTTTGATTCTTGTTCTCCCTCGATTCCATTGGATCTCACAGGCCGCTCCAGCCACGGCGACCTGTCACGGCAGCCCTGGCGCCAGTGTCCCCGGCTCGGCCGAACCTCTGCGCGGTGTCTCTGACCCGAGCGGCGTACCATCCTTCGCCTATTCTACCTGCGCAAATGGTCACCTCCCGACCTGGCTAAGGTTAAAGGTTGTTTTCTTGTCCGATTTTGACCTGGTTAGGGCTAAAGGTTGTTTTCTTGCTCAATTTCGTGCTTTTTTTCATCGACTAGCAAATATGCCCGTGCATTGCAACCGGAAAAAACTATAAAAAATTTATGAAAAACAACGACAGTAAATATATATCCATTTATATTTTACCATTTCTATAAAAAAATTAAATATACAACTAATTTGGAAATAATACAATAATGTCCTATTAAGTCCATTTCAAATTTTAGATACAATCATGATAGATTTTTTTCTCCCATTACAAAGCACATTATGCGTTGATATAGTTAAATATCGAGTTTTATGACTTCTCTTTGTAGACCCATATTCATGAACTGGTCTATCCACTTTTGATTATGACGGGAGTTCTCTCTAAGTTTTTCACATATAACCTTTGACGATAATTGCACTGGTACAATAAAATACAATCTAGAGACAAATTTATTTAGACTAGATCAGACAACAAATTGGTTAATATTTTAGTTTAAAGTTTGATTAGTTAGACAAAAAATTTAACCAGTTACAATAAGATATTTTTTACTAATCATCAAAACTATATTAACATTTTGGTAGTGGGATTTCTTCTTTTTAAAAGAGATCAAGAGTTTAAAAGATCTATAATATTATATTTATTATTTATAACAGAACAAATTAGAACAAAAAGGTATTGGAAAATAAAAAAGAAACAAAACAAAAAATGTAATGGAAAAAAGATCTAGGGAGTTAAGGTTCGAAGACCCAACTTGAAAAAAGGTAAAAGAAGAAGCGGAACGTGGGAAAAAGGATGAGGAAAAAAGGAAACAAAACGTGAGAATAAAAGGAAAAATAAGATAAAAAGGAAACGAAACAGAAAAAATGAAAACCTTACGACATGGTGTTGACGGTAGTTATCATCCATCATGAACTATCAACATAAATTTTAGAGGTTTAAACTGATAATTTCCACGAGTTTTTGGTGAATCTATGTTTTCAGTAGGGTTTATCTAGAAAACCGTCAAGGTGGATCAAATCGTCAAAGTAAATCGCGCTCATCCGCAACGAAAACAACCCCAGAAGGTTGACATAGACTCGAGAAGACACCACACCGAAGCGGAGGGCGAGACATCGCCAGGTGGGGCCTGCAGGCCGGCTGGCCCCCTAGGCCCACCTGTCATGCTCCGCTTCAAAAGTGTGGCAGAACCACCCGAATTATATGGCCCACATGCACCTGTCATTGTCCTTAAGACCTCTGACTACTGCACATGAGAGCCAGATAATTTCGGTAGTCTATCGGGTGTCCTCAGGGAACCCCGAATCATCCATATTTTACAACTCATACATGATCAACATGGAGTTACCACAACATTACAACATTTGGTACAAAAATATCTTACATAAGATTGTGGAAGACTTATAATATTTAGGTTACAAAACGTGTTCAGGTAAAATTAATTTAAGTTCCAAAGGATGGGTAGAATAGTGGAAGCGACTTCGGTAAAGCATCTAAGTTTACAAGAGACCACCAAATCATGTCGAGCCCACCGACATGACCTCGATTAGCAGCACTAGTTAGAACATGCAACAGGGGTTAACAAACCCTAAGTACTTGAGGGTACTCAACAAGTCTTACCCGACTAAAAGAAAAGACTCCAAGGGCATGCAGGCTTAAGGAAAGTTTAAAGCAAGAGTAACTTTTGCAAAGAAGCTTACTACAAGTGGATCCTTACTTTCAATGTTTTAGCTCAACATTAAGTCATTAGTAGCATCCAGTTTGCACCTATTCTAGCTCAATCACTCATTTAAGCATCTCATGTCATATCCATAAGTAACCATGTTTCATTGATTAACTACGATGCAGTTCAGTTGATCGTGTCTCCTGTTACCATGGAGCAAACGGTGATTCGTATTGATTTGGCCTAGCTGGGGTTTCCTTACCACATGACATATGTATGTCCCGGTTTCGGACTTACATATATCAACCTTCACTCGGATCCTCCAAAATGTCAATCGGTCTACGCTACCCGAGAGCACATTACTCCACCTCCCTGCGCCACTCCTGGTGGATTCACAGGATGTGTACATGCTACTCTCACAATCTCCCACACCCAGTGCGCAGTTGTCTTTTCACATAATGGAATAGCCGAGGTATCAGGCTTACCGGAGTATGTGGCTAGTACTACAAGTCACGATCACAAGCGGCCCTACAACGATCGGTCCTTAATCGACACAGGTGGGATGAGCATGACCAGGCGAGCCTGTCTGCCCAACACTTACCTTAACATTAATTCCCACCCAGTCTCAATTTAAACATTATCATTTATCATGGTATTCTCATGACCCAAAAGCAAAGCCGAGAAGAACTAGGTAAAACTTATCTCCCACGAACGATGAAACCATCATTCGACTTCTATTGAAGTCTAAGCATTACTATGCATAAGAGGAAACGACATGTACATATTAGCAGGGTATAACTAATAATACCTGATTATCAAGGTAATCATGTAGCAACGGTATTCGACCAACTCCTAATTACTTAATGCACATCTCACAAGACTTAAGGTGTAATAAAGATTTGTAAATACTAAAAGAGGGTTTATGCACCGGGGCTTGCCTGCGTTGCAGAGAAGATTAGTTTCCACAGAAAGGATCACTGAATTAGACATTGACACCAACACCACGGATGGATGAATCTTCTTCGGAACTTGATCACCACGAGCCTTCTCACTCTCGTACACTACACGTAACAAATGATGCTTGCTTAACATGATGAACTACATGCCATGATGCATGATGAGAGACACAAGTGCATAACAAACTTAAACTAATCTAAGAAAGTTGAGTACAACTTTTCTTCGCAGTACAACTAGGGTTACGCTTCACAAAGCATTTTAATTATTTGATAACAAGTCAATTATGTACTTATCATGAAAGCAACCCTTAACACATTACATAGCTTAGACAAGACAAAGGCAAGACCACATCATGTTGACTTAAGCATTAGAAAGCAAGTTATTTAACTAAGCACTACACAAACCTATTATGCTAAGATAGCAAAGCATATCAAGCTTA
Organism: Miscanthus lutarioriparius; assembly: GCA_904845875.1. Lineage (NCBI taxonomy): Eukaryota > Viridiplantae > Streptophyta > Magnoliopsida > Poales > Poaceae > Miscanthus > Miscanthus lutarioriparius. Next base: position 13,738,958 of record CAJGYO010000012.1, read on the forward strand.
ACACACAAGGTTCAGGACAGCAGTACAACAACTACTTTATTTAACCATAACAGAAGATCTAGACATCTAGTAAAGGTGATCCTAGACTTTTTGGAAATCTTAAGAACTTGTCTATAACTTTCTTATTATCATAAAAAAAGTGATTCAAAAGCTAGCAAGGTCATACATCTCAAAGAAACAATTCTATCCTGAATTGGACAGAATCTGGCATCAAATTTTAAACAACTATTAGTAGAGATCTAGATCACCAAAACTTGTGATCCTTAACATTTTGGAAAGCTTATGAAAAGAACTGTAACTTTTTAGTTGTTACCAATAGGTGATTCAAAGGTTAACCAAGTCATAAAGCATCATCTTTTAGATCTGTACAGAAAGTAAACAGAAATTGATAGGGAACTTGTAAAGCCTATAACTCCTAAACTAGTAGGCCTAAAATCATGAAATTCTAGGACACAAGATATGAAAGTTAGCTATGACTTTTGTATATAACACATTCATAGAAAACATGATTAGCATGATAAAAACAGCCACTTAATAGGAACTTCTCATGCAGCCATATCAGCACATAAGTGAAACCAAATGCTTCACTTGATCCTCTAACAAGATTAATCATGAGAAACTAATTACAAGGATTATCAACCACAATTTAGCATAGCTATTTATCATAAGGCAAGACTAACATGAAACACCTAAAACACATCTTAAACATGGAGATTACATGTGGGTATTTAATCTACTCTCAAACTTGCATAAGCAACCCACTCACTAGTTGTTATATTAGCAAGAGATCATACATATTTATTATACAAAAGATCAGCTAGCATTACCATACCTCAGTCATCATCTCAGATTATTGCATACAAGGAGTATTCACAAGACTTACATATATGCATCTACTAATTAAGTATCTGAGTAAACCATGTTATTTATTAATTAACAAGTTGATTATGAGCACCACAAGGAAATAAATGTGTTTCCAAGGAACAGCATGGGTTTGGGTGTTCCAAGGTCCACAGTCGAGGTATAAAATACACTCAAGTCATTTTAGATTTTTTTTCTAATTTGTTTTAGTATTTATTAATCATGAAAAGGCATTTAAACACACTTAAATTAATTAACCAAGTCAAGTAACTTAAAACAGTACCAAACTTTTTGTGAAGGAAGGTTTAAGAATGAAAAACATACACAAAAAGTTTCATCATAAAAGGATTAATATTTTTATCTACAAAAATCACACATCAAGCATTTTTCTATTAAAAGAGGTCATTTTTAAGCATACCAAAATTACTTATCATGACCAACTAATATTTTTCTATGATAGAGCACATCATAACAAGCCCACAGAACAAAATTAATATTTTTATCATGATCCAATAATTAGTTATGAAATTCACAAGTTTCAGCTGAAAACAGAAAAAGAAAAAGAAAAACCCTGTAGCGCACTATTCATATGAGTCACGATCTGTGCACTTAGCCGCCTGGAAAAGCTTCTATTTGAAGCGCGAGTCCCTGGTCGCGAATCAGGAAAAGGGGACACCGGAGAAAACCGCAAAACTCGCCGGCGGCGAGTCGGCCGGCGACGGGGATGGCACCTACAGACTCTCTGTAACCTTGCGCACCTATATACAGTACCGTTTGAACGAATTAGGGTTCTATTCGTACGTAGCCGCGACCATGGCGACTCGGTGGCGCACGGCACGACGGCGCGACGGCGGGCCGGCCGTTACGAGCCCTAAGAGGCCAATATGGGGTTAGATAGAGCACGTATGATCTCACCATGACCTGCTCGGAGACTCAGGGGAAGCGGAGGCGGAGTAGAGCTGGCTGCCGTCGGGGAGGGCGACGATGGCGCGCGAACTGAGCGGCGAGGATGGCGTTTCGGCGCGTCCGGTGCTCTATAGCAAGAAAAAAAGAGCCTATGAGCATCACGGTAGCACTAGGAGACCAAAACAACAGAGAAGGGAGCGAGAGTTGCTCTGGAGTGAGCTGGCCGCTGTGAGGCTGCACGCGGTGGCCATGGCGGACGGCCGCGGCGGCAACCGGCGCTGAGGGCGATTGCAACGGCGAGGGGCGAGGCTGTGGGCGTGACGAAGCTGTGGACGCGAGCAATTGCGCTGAGCTGCAGCGGTGGCGAAGAGTTTCGCCGTTGAGCGAAGCTCGACTGGCGGTGGCGGAGAAAAGGGAAAGAGGGAGAGGGCCGGTGGCGTCGCGTTTTAACCGGCGTGGCAAAGCGTCGAGGTGCGCCAGCAGCAGCTTGGGCGAGCCACGCAGGCAGCTGCGTGTCTACGCGCGCGAGGGCGGCCAACGGGGGCGGCGGCCGGCGCTGAGCAGGCTGCTGCATGGCAGCTGCTTGCCTCCCTACTGTAGCAGTCTGATAGAGCAAAGTCTTCTCTCTTTATGTGCCTGTTTAGTTCCCAAAATTTTGCAAAATTTTTTAAGATTCCCCGTTACATTGAATCTTTGAACGCATGTATGAAGCATTAAATATAAATAAAAAATAAAACTAATTACACAGTTTAGACGAAATTCACGAGACGAATCTTTTAAGCCTAATTAGACTATGATTGGACACTAATTGCCAAATAACAACGAAAGTGCTACAGTACAATTTTTCAAAAAAATCCGCCAACTAAACAAGGCCTATCTCTCGATTTCGTGCAGCAACTTGAGCAACTCAAAAACAAAAGTTGTTCATATACACGTGCACTCCAATTTTGCTTAAAGGCTCGACATCAAAATATCACTAGATTTTGAGATTTTAAATCTTGAACAAGGGTGCAGTGAAACTGAAAAATGAGTTCAGTTTCAGGTTTTGAAATTGTTTTGATTAAGCTAATTTAGTATTTAATTAATGATCAACCAACAATCAAACATCACAACTAATTACACATCATCAAAGTACAACATAGTACCAAGCAATGGAACAAGGTTTGAACAAATTTTATTCATAAAAATTCATTTGATAATTATCCAAATATTGAACTTTAAACTGTTTTTTCAAGGACTTAGTCAAAAATGGCTGTGTGAAATTCAGCATCAAATCCAATCTTGGGCTCAAATTTTAAGCATGTTTGATTCAAAAACACCACTAGCTTTTGATTCTACATTATAGAGCCTACTTTGAACAACAAAATTTATTTTATCAAAATTTTATTTGTTTAAGCAAAATCTCATATATAAATTCACAAGGTTTCTTAATTGATATCAAAGGTAACATTTCATGCAACAATTAGAACATAGCATATGCAACATATGAAACACCACATTGCAACATAGCAAAGCTATAAATGAAACATCACTTATGCAACATATGAAACATCACTTATGCAACACATGAATGTTATACTTGAAACATAAATTGCATTTATGACTCAATGCTTGGTGATTATGCTTCATGATGCACATGATAAAGTTTTAACTGCTTTTTTTAACATCTAGGATGTTATAGAATGTCGGTTCTCCACCGACTTAAGGATTGCATCTTCGCCGTTTATTCAAGTCGATTTGATTCGAGGGCTCAGAATTGACGCCCCGGCCTATATATACCAGCCCCTGCCCCCTTCCCTCAGCATCTGCATTGCATAAGTCAAAATCAGACCAGAAATTAGGGTTTTTAGAGAGAAGAGAATAGAGCTCCGATTCTTCAAGTTCTAGTGTAGGCTAGCTAGCAAGATTCAAGTAGAGTTTGGGCTATTGCTCAGGATTTCGGATTCATCGTCTGGAGGGCGGTAAAGCCATTATATCCCTCTATATTTCGACTTTGTGCTCTTCAATATTATGTTGCTATTTATTATGTTCCTAGTTTACTCTAGTTGTATGCTTGATATAGTCATGATTGATGATGAATTTATGCATATGTTCGCAAAGCACTTAGCTCAATACTCGAGTGAGTTAAGTGGTCGACATTATGTAAGCGTAGTGCTTAAATATTGTTTATCTGCGGATGCACTCTATACTCTGGGTCATGTGGTAGACCGCGGATGTGACATTCCCGTTGAGTCCTTTGTAGCCCACTCCCCGTTTGTAGAACAAGTAGAACCCGGTTGCGAAGGAAGACAAGCTCTCTGTTCTTGATCTTCCTTAGTAATGTTCCTTATGCATAGATATAAAGTTAATTATGCTATAGATGAAAGTGTATATACTTGGGTATACAAAAGACTTAGTAAATAAGGAATTACCTAGGAATCTTTTACTCTTAATTAATCTCCTGCCTAGCCATACTACATTTATGAGTATCTATTCCTATCTCTGAATTACTATCAATGCCTTACACTTATCATTTATTTATCATTTGACTTACCCCTGCTAAAGCATGAGAGTTAATGATCTTATCATAAGTATACATATTTGTCAATATCTCTAGACACCCCATCGCTCATCCGTATGGAAAAATATAAATAACGATACCTGGTATACTCTCGGGTAAAATGCTACAATGATATATTATCTGTGCGTTTGCGGGTACTTAATATATATATGATTTTCTCTGAGTTTACAAGTGTCATTAATAATTACTGACCAACGCATTTCTGGCATCATTGCTAGGGATGACAACGTAGTTTTAAGGTGATGCTAAGGAATGCCAACACATGGGATATGAAACCGGAAATGTAAAAAAAGGAAACCGAAAACTGTAGAACATGGAACAACAAAATAAAAGAAACCGGAACTATAGAACATGGGAACAACAAAATCGGACTTTCTACCAAAACTTTCAAGGATTAATTTAGGAATAAAAATAGATATAGATTTCTACTCTTCTTTTCTATTTGGAGTCAGATTCCAATCTAGGTTACACACGGAGGTAGATATTCATGCTACCTCAAGAAACCTTACATATATGTCATATCTATACCTAAAAATATTTAACAAGAGCTATTCTAACTCGTATGAGCACGAGTTATATATATAAGTCCGGATGGAAGAACACTTATAGTTTAATTTCGTAAATGATGATGTTTGGCTCTCTCTCCTTTCTTGTCGAGCAGTGGAGTTGATGAATGTGGTGGAGTTCATGAAGCTCAATGGTGTCACATCCACCACTATACTATCATCGCCATATCAGTAAGTTGGATGTTGTGTGGATTTAACCCTATGAAATTTATTATTAAATTTGTATCTAAGTTCACCGTTCTTATATTTGTGACACCTGTTTTTTTTTTGAATTGGTGGGACAAAGAGGTAACATATAGAGAGAGGTAGAGGTAGAGATAAATAGATGTATACAAATTTTATAGCAGTAATGTGTTATGTTTAGGGTGTCTTTCCTATGTTTTATTTAAAAGAGTAATTGCTTAGAGCATTTAGGGCCTTATTATTCTATTAGCCGAATGATTAGTGCTTTACAAAAAAAAACTTTTCTATCAAGCCTACGTGTTTTGTCCCATTGGATTGTGTTCACTGCTCAGCTATGTCTCAACAATGTTTCCCTTCTCTTACAGGAATAGTTAGTTTGTGTCGACAAATGCTACTATTCTTTGCACTGAGCTCAATTTATTTGATTGGCTATTTATACCTCTTCAGCCTTATCTTTATGCACTATTTAAAATGTCTAAATAGTACTACAGTTCGTAATATATTTTCCCTTAAAAAAACCATTCTTCCCTGCCAATAGCAGATTACCGATGATAGAGTGATATGCTTTTATTAGGTCCTTCATATTGAAATATGTGTTATGTCTTGGTTCTTCCTGGCAATTCCTATTATATTAATTTTATTTCTACAGACTTCGTCTCCATGTTTTGCAACAATGGTGTGCTAGAATTAGCCTCAAGGTGCTTCCTGTGCTCCTTCATTGAAGGTACAACCCCTCGCTTGGCGTGGTCACAGTTTCTCTTTCATCTCTTCTGTGCTCATGTCGTAGTATACCTATTTGCATGTACAAAAATAGCAACATTGACTGTACTGCAGTATCCTAGGTCTGATGGAAGTATCTGATAGGTACACATGGGGTTTTACCGAATAGTGTTCTGCGTGGTTCGCCTTTTGTTGTTTCATAAAATAAAGCATGCCACATCGTTAAGAATCATGACAAAAAATAAAGTGCCTATTTTTCTTGCGTAGTTAGTCTGCCATGTTGTTGGGGAGAGTTAGATTGCAGCTTAGTCATCGATGTGTTCCGGTTCTTAGATTCTCGATTAGATTCGTCGGATGCTTGCTTTTCCATGATGTTCACTGGGTTTTCCACGATGCTCACCGGATATCACAAAGTTAATTTTGCCAGGGCTCCTTGGTGTGCTCTGTCAGATTAAATTCTACTCAAACGATAATTTTATACGCTCTTTCGTGTTTGAACTTCCATCTGGTTCACTGTTGTTGAGTTTGGGTTGGACAAGTCTGCCTCCATTAGTTGCATCATGAGCAAATATGGATTTATTTATTGCCTGGTCTGTGCGTCTGTTGTTGTAATTGTGTTTTGTATTTCTTTCACGTGTGCTCAGGTTGTGTAAACGTACTTCCTTAGCTTTGCTGCAATAGACCAGACGAATTTGTGTTCTCAGAATATTTGAATTCTATTTTTCACGTTTAAAGTTCCCATTTTAGTTCTCTATCCCTTTTCACATATATGTGTGTCTACTGATTGTACTTTTTTCTTGGCTTTTCCCAGAGGTTGAATGCATAGTTGATAAAATAAGAGTATCAACCTGAAATGGAACCAACAGCTCAGCCTCTGCAGTTCGTATTAGAATGGTATGCATTCTGTTCCATATAGTCTATCCATTTCTTTTCTAAATCTGTTTCCTGTGTTTTCTAGTCCATTCAGTTCCATGCTGATGTTGTTGCTGCTTCAACATACAAGATGTTAGCATCGTTGCTGACATACCTATTCATCTTGCTCATTGGATTACACAAAACAATAGAAAATTAAGCTTTGGTTCTGCAGGTCTCTATTGTATGCTAGCGCATAGCAACCACCAAAGTAACAAGTATAGCTAAAGGGCATCAACATAGAGCCATTTATGTATATTATTCATGTCAACTTGACAATGGTGCTTCACATTTGGATTGTTGCAGGGCAGCACCAAAGTGCAGAGGCACACCGCACCAGCCTGCACTGAGGGGATGGCATTAGGTCTGGTTCAGCGGCAACAGCTGAAGGTCTTGTTTTCTATACCAACTATTAGATTTTGGTTTGCTTCATCATGCTATTTTGGGGAACATGACATACAATTATCTGTAACTACCTTGGGTAAAACTTTATCTAATTATTTGCAACAATCAGAAGGACTTGCTCCTTTTGTATTGGCTAAATTTGTAAAAACAATACCTGTTGCAGAAACACATGCTAACAATATCGGAGATTAGTGTAATAGGTGCATGGTTGTATGGCATGAAAAAAGGTTCGACAACCACTCTTGGTAAGAATAAATGCAGCTTTGCAGTGTAAATGTTTTTTTATCTCTCTAAGATGTATTGTGTACTCTGCTTTACACAAACTATTTCTACTATTATTCAATTTGATCCATTTACAAGATCCATTTGTCCTTTTCACATGTAGAATGTGCACTGCTGATATAGGTTCAGTTTCACATAGCCAGTCTTTTCTTAAATTTCTTGATGGTGTCGCTAACTTTCTAAGAGCTGCCACTTTTGCTACAAGGCTAACTAAGCCACTAAAAAACAACACCCTTATTCTTTCTTGCAATGTTTCTTTGTCGACTGCATATACCAAGTGTGTGGTGCAAGGCATCAGCAACAAAAAAAAATAAAAAAAAATAAAGGCTGCTCCTTATTCTTTCTCTACTGTGGGTTCCGACAACAGTATGCACACTGTGGAGTAATGGCAAATTTCAAAGTGTTCTCTTTCCAGGTCTTTGTATTCATGTTCAGGTAACTGCATTATTTAGCCTTTTTGAATTAATGGTCTGCTCCCTTGTTCATGTCCTTCGCTTCTAACGAAAAAAACATAGTTTCCTCCTCGGACGAAACTATTTACCAAACTAAACGATATAGCAAACGTGCCTACTATGATATTGAGAGAATAAATTTTCAAACTATACTGCAGTGTTTTCTTCCTCTTGGTTCCTTAGGTCCGCAGGTTTTTTATTATTCATGGCCCATTATTTTAGCTAATGGGATGCCCAGCGTGTAAGAATAACATTGCTAACTAATGGTGGAGATCAATCTTTCAAGTTTCCACACAGTCAGCTTGGTTATTTGTGTGATGCCCTGAAGTCGATTCCTGTAGAACTGGTGATTTTGTTGTAGTTAGTAGTGCCAATTTGCTCTACTTTTGTACTCCCATCAAATTTGGATGTGATTATTTATAGACTTCCATAACACCTATGGTACTAAAAAACAATATGGTGCCTCTGAAACATGTTGCCAAAGTAAAGGTGATTTTGTAGAGTGAAACTAATCAATGCAGCATGAAACAAACATTCTCATATTAGTTCAGTTTTTCCATGTTTGGATTGGATAGGAAAAAATGTATTTGTTTCGGTACCTACTAATAACAAGTACAGTTGTGCCTATGCCTTCTGAATGCTTACCTATGCTATTGGATTGCTCATTAACTGGTTGCAACTGCACTGAAATTAGCAAGCTGACAAATTAAAAAAAAACAGACAAGGCAGTGGGTGACAATACATTAATAAGTATGTCTAGGGTGTTTTGCTATTTTCTTTTGGCATTGCATGCTCATATAATCTCTAGGTGTGATCTGCTTGAGAAGGCATCATTTTAGTTTGAAATAACCTTGAACAACAGCTTGAGACGTGGACCGAAGATACCTACAATGCTAAAACTGACATTTCCATGTGCATGTTTTGACGTATTAGATAGAATTAGATAGATTGTATGGTTGCTGCACTTGGAGAATTTAGCGCTGACAAAACAGTCACTCAAAACATTGCGTTTTCTCCTGTGATCAGCTACAGTACTTTCTCCTAGATTTTTTGTTCGTACCACAACACACCTTTTCCTTTGTAAGTACTTTTTCCAAAATCCTTTGCAATGAAAAACCATAAATTATTGTTTGGATCATCTAACATGCCATAGTTTTTGGTTCTACAAAGATCCATTTTAGTTTATTTGTGTTGTATTCCTTTCTTGTTTTGTCAGTGCCTATAATAAGCTGACATCCATGTTAGAAATTTAGGCAATATTTCTTTTAGAATTTGCTTTCAGAATAATATGCGGGATGTTCTCACCAAATATTGTTACCACTGTGTAGGGTTTCAGAAACATGTCCTGCATTCAACATCAATCAACAATGTTGTTATTGCAAAGCATCCCCATCTTCTGGCGAATTTGATTTTAGCAAGCTACTAAAAAACATGTTAATTAAAAAAACACTCTATTTCTACTTTTCTTTCGGTCCCTGCCCTTTTATCTCATTTCTAGGAGGACAAGAATGTGCAAATATGAAAAGGGAGAGACAATGGGATATTTCAAAGCAACAGAGATTTTGAGTGGCATCTTCCCAGGTAGAGTATTCAGTAGCATTTCCCCCCAAATTCTGTTAGTTTGAATTGGCAGAGCCGCATAGATCCATTTCTGCCTCTCTGGCTTTTCTGCAAACAATTCTTTTAGTTGCAACTACCTTAGGTAACTGATGGACTTTTGCTGCAGACGAGAGGTGTGGTGTTCCCAAAACGTTCTATAGATGCTCCGCCAATATTTACTCCTCTAGGTACACATAATTCTTGGACCTATGGTTCACCCAGATATGCTGCGGGAATGTCCTCAGATGTTGAGACTCTAAGGTTATGCCCTTTTCCTTCCTAATTTGGCCTTTCCTCATTCAATTAACCTGTCTCATGTTTTTTTGCAGTGTTTTTCTTAAGTGGCGTTTAGGCGATTTGAATAAGATTCGAAATGTGACAGACCTACTGACCGATATGGTGTATGCTTTAAATCCATCTGATGGTGGATATTGTTCTATGCAGCTAACGATCTTACACCGGCGACCTCTCTGATCGTGAACCAAACTACTGAGAAGATCCACGTTGGACCATCGGCGGCTACGCTGGAAGGAAAGTTTTTCTGTTGCGCCACAACTTCTACTTAGCTAACACCTTCTGCAAATGCGCTTCTTCAATAATGTCATTATATAGCCCTGCCTAGCTGCTTACTTATTTCCTGCTCTTATATGCACCATGTATTTATGCCCTAAATAATGCTCTGTACGCCTATTATGCACGGCTCTAAAGAGCTCTGCACATAATTAGTCAGCTACGAAACTATGTTCTATAAAGTATGTTCAGTTATGTCCAGGGAAACAATACTAGCTATGATCCCACCTAATGTACAAAAACACTATGCACGAAGCCACATTGACATGTTTAAATCCTGTCGCACCGCACGTAATGTATGCTTTGGATGTCAGGACAGCTACAGCAGCACGTGTAACATATACCTATGTAATGCTTCATCTTTAACTATATATATCTCTAGGTGTATATTTGCCTATTACTCTTGATTAACTTCTCATATAATTTCAGTGTATCACATCCATACTGTTTACCCACACGCGCGCGGAGGCGCGCGCTTTGTACTAGTTTGCCATGATCGGAAAGGGAAACGAAAACGAGCGCATAATCGCATTTGCCAAGGAAGAGAACAGAAACAAGGACCATCGCCATATGCGGCGGCGGTGGATCACGGGCTGGCGGCTCACGGCACAAAGAACCAAACCAACCGTTTGCTCTGTCCTTTGTGGTTTGTCCCCGTGCCCGTGATCCGGTTCGCGGTCATTTGTCGTGCATGGCCTACAATTAATTACATCCGGTGAGCGTCGTATGCCAGGTGTCCGCCGATGGCAGTGTGGGCGACTGGGCACAATGCAACAGATGAACAGAGAGAGCACAGCGGCGCACCTCGTCCTTGTGCCTCCACCGTTATCCCTTTACCCGTCCGTCGATGCACCACATCTCTGCTATAATAGACCAATTAAAATTATACTAGATCCCCCGTAAGAAAAAGTCCCCCGCTGAGAGCCTCCAACCATTGTGCATCCCGAAAAATACACACAGTAATTCATCTGTATTAAATCAATGGCTAATAAAACACATAAACCAAATCCGATGACCACGATTAGATGTGGGATGCTAGCCTTCTCACCCCCGCGCCCTCCATCCCACGCACGCAGGCTTCAACGCGCCCCACACACAACGCGCCCAGAGATCAAAGCCTGGGAACACCAAAAAAATGAAACGCCGCGTTCGATTCCCACCTCCCCCGATCTTATTCCTTTTTTTCCGAAAAAAACACAAGGCACGCACAGACAGGCTACGGCGCCTGGCTGCGGGGCTCTAGGGCAGCACAAAGCCATCCACTAGCACTGTCTTAATATTGTTGATGTAATCAACATCCTATAAACATGGAATCTTTTTGCAGCTTTCATGTTAACATTCCCCATAATTATGAGACCAAATGTTTTAATTTATGCATCTTACAAGGTATATATGAATGTTGATTTGCATCAGTTTACTGGAAGTGTGGAACCACATCTAATGCTGTCTTTGTAAATATAGTTGGAGCTAGCTGAGTAGAAATGGACTGCAGTGACGATTCCCAAGAAGAAAGCCATCAAAGAAGGGAGAATGGTGAAGAAGCAGAAAAGACTGCTGACTATTTCTCAGATGCAATTGGATCCTCCAAATAATGGAATTCCCGTTGCATGTGTTGGGGGCAGGCCCCACCTTTGGTGCAAAAGAATATTTTGATAACTTTTCTGGAGATCTCGAAGTCATGATTAATGACTTAGATAGAAGGTAACTTAAATGGTTATATGCGAAAAAAACTTTACTATGACTTCTTATTTTCCCGAATTAGATACATGCTCAAAGATATTAGGTAAAAATTGAACTATAGAAAAAAAAACATTGATTATTTTTATGTACATCTTTAAAATAAATCTGTTGCATTAGTACGGGCATTATATTAAAAGGGGTCCTATTAAAAGACCACAGGCCACCGACGGTCCGACGCTACCACTCGCGGTGTCAATCCACCAAAAAAAAAAAAAGAAAGGTGACCGGCGAACGGCCAAAGCAATCAAAGCAAACCCCCCCGATCCCACCACGTACTGTACCTTTCTACGAGCGCCACGTACGATCGCCTCGCCAGTCGCCTCCCGCACCGCACTCTCTCACACGCGCCACAGCCCTCACGCTGCGCCTTCGCCACCGCGGCCGCGCCTGCGCCACCGGCGGGCGGAATAGGAATGGTGGCGTCGGGGGGAGGAGCAGGAGGAGGTCCGTCGCGCTGGCCGGCGGCGGAGGAGGTGAGAGGTTTCCTGTGCCATTGCACCGACATTGGGGGCGGGGGGATTCGCATGGGGATGCGGGCGGTGGGCGTAGGTTGTTTGGTTGCGATCTCGCGGCCGCGTGGGTTTTGCCGCGGCCCTCGGGGGATTCAGGGGTGAAGCCGCGGCCCGGCGATTTCAGATTGTTGGATGTTGCGGAATGCCGTGGCCCGTGTATGGGGCCGGGGACGCCCATCGAAGGCCGCTCCACTTGGCAGCCTTTGGCACTGCTCGATTTACCTGTCACTTAATTAATCTCGGAGCAGTTTATCTGGATCCGTTCATGCTGTTTTTGCTTGTTGCAGATGCATCTCTTTTGATTATTAAGCTTATGCTCCTGAGACGTCCTCTTAGCTTTCGAGTTAAATGTTAGAATGCTGGGTGTAGTGAGACCTGACTTGATCGTGCCCTGCTTTTGCTTTCGGATGATGTGGCCAGTAGCCAGTAGAGGAAAGTAAGATGCTATTATTTCCCTTTTCATTGATGAAACAGAAAAAGGATATCCAGTATGCTTTGTTGGGATAATGAGTTCGCATTGTTGGTTCAAGTTTGGGTATAATGACCTGTACCTTTCATCTGGTCTCAATACAACCTGAATCTTCCTGGTTTCAACTTTCAAGTAAGCAAGGACCATATGGCTGGCCATTTCTGTGGACAGGAAGAATGTGCGCATATTATTGCGTTATCTTATTTTCCGATGACCCCACCTGCTCATGTACCTACCTTAACAAATGGGACTGAAACTGATCTTGTCAAAGTTGCATGATCTCAAATGAGAAACCCCATGTTAGTGTGGGGTGGTTGACCTTAAGTTAATCTTGTTGGTTAGTGTATTGCAATGTTTTTCCTTTTACATCTTGTAGCTGGTATTGCAGCTTGACATTGTACGGAAGAAGGTGGCGGAGATTAGTGGAAGGGATGAACAAGAGGTTAGGGTTGCTGCTTGCCCCTACAGAATTTGCCCTTTGGGGGCTCACATTGATCATCAGGTGACCTTGTGTTACTATGTTGTTCATTTTTTTTTCAGAAGATAATAAAGTCACGATTCTAATCGAGAAGTTAAAGTACATGTTCCAGAGATCACGTTGTTTCCATATAAATGGTAATATTGTAGTATTATTCTGTACATATATTGACCTAGTGTCACCTCCAGTTTTGATCAGGCTTAGATGATTTCCAGGACAACATTAGGCCACTCCCTGTGCGAATGTTTGTTAGTTGCATCAAGCTATGTATAGTGACAGTGATGAACGAGCCTTATGGCTTGACATTGTGGTGATAACTGATCACCACTAATAAACAAAAAAACCATTTGAGTATTGTTTGGAACATGTTCTGGTATTTTCATTTAGAATATGATGCCTGAATACACTATGCCTTATACTAATTTTGGTAAAAAGTTTCAAAACCTACGGCAAAGACAGTCCAACTGATCAGAGTGCATGAACCCATAATGTCAGTTTGATTAATGCGATTGTCATATTATTACAGTAATAATTGATTTTAACTTCAAACAGTGCATAGACAGTCATCACCCCATAATTGTTATCTAAATTCTCGTCTGCAATCTGGCAGGGTGGAGTTGTCACAGCTATGACCATAAATTATGGGGTACTCCTTGGTTTTGTTCCCTCTAATGGTTCCGAGGTTGGTAAATTACTACATATTACCTAATTTTCTTATTAAAAAAAATCAAGTCAGCTTCTTTGTCCTGAAATAATATATTACACTGCCTTGGCTCCTCGTCACTCCGTGTTTTGGTATTCATGTCTCTGCTTGTTTACATGTTTGGTAAAAATACATCATAAGCAGAACTTATGGTCCCTGTGCAAAGTTGAAGTTCTTGTGCACTATCATTCATGATTCAGGACAGTGCTATATTATCTATAAAGTTAGCAAACTTTATTTTTCTTTCAGGTTTTACTTCAATCTGGTCAATTTGAAGGTGTTATAAGATTCAGGTAACACCATAAAAACATTGTTTTTCCTTGATCAAACTTTCCACTGTGTTTCAGCATTCCTAACACTGCGTAATATTGAAAACTAGCCCCATCTGTGGGACAACATCGCTTAGGAAATACTCTAGGTCACTCTGTGTTACAGCTGTAGTTCTTATGCCTGAATCCTTGCTTATTTAAGCTTTCAATACCACCAAGCTAAGATGATCATACATATTCCATCCTTTTCTTTCCCAACAGAGTTGATGACTTGCAAAAGCCTATTGATAAACCTGAGAACATAAACTGGGAAAGTTATGCAAGAGGTGCTGTTTATGCACTGCAGAATAGTGGATATGATCTAAGGAAGGTAACCCATCACATTTATCTTTTAAACAGTGCAGATTGTGTTGTACTTAAAAATTTTTGGCAAATGATTTCTTGTAGGGTATCATAGGATATATTTCTGGTGTGAAAGGTCTTGATAGTTCAGGGCTCAGTTCTTCTGCGGCGGTAAGCTTACTGATATATTGTATACATTTACTGAGTTGATGTTACTTCTAGGCCTATCTATTGCTTGTTGGTAGTGTTAAATTAGGTGCTGGAAGGTGGCAGTAAATTTTTATATGTATTTTCATCTCAATGAAACGCTGATTTATAACCTGATTAACTTCACAAGCATATAGATTGGAATTTGTCCCAGATCACTGATTTTTTCTCTAGTACATTTCTATTACCCTACAACCTCAAAATGCATTTTAAGAAAATTTGACCAATGATATTGATTATAAGATAACTGTTTGTCTGTTCGCTTCAACAGGTTGGCATCGCTTACTTGCTGGCTTTAGAACACGTAAATGATCTGGTTATATCACCAGTGGATAACATTCAGTTAGACAAGTAAGTTTGTTTGGTTCCCGTTAATAGCCTACAAGGACAAATTTCATGGGTGCATGCACCTGATCGATCAACAACAACAACGACAACAAACAACAACAAAGCCTTTAAGTCTCAAACAAGTTGGGGTAGGCTAGAGTTGAAACCCAGCAGAAGCAATCAAGGTTCAGTCACGTGAATAGCTGTTTTCCAAGCACTCCTATCTAAGGCTAAATCTTTGGGTATATTCCATCCTTTCAAGTCTCCTTTTATTGCCTCTACCCAAGTCAACTTCGGTCTTCCTCTGCCTCTCTTCACGTTACTATACTGGCTTAGGATTCCACTACGCACCGGTGCCTCTGGAGGTCTCCGTTGGACATATCCAAACCATCTCAACCGGTGTTGGACAAGCTTTTGTTCAATTGGTGCTACCCCTAATCTATCACGTATATCATCGTTCCGAACTCGATCCCTTCTTGTATGGCCGCAAATCCAACGCAACATACGCATTTCCGCGACACTTATCTGTTGAACATGTCGTCTTTTCGTAGGCCAACATTCTGCACCATACAACATAGCAGGTCTAATCGCCGTCCTATAAAACTTGTCTTTTAGCTTAATTGGGTCAACTTTGCCAAGTGTCTCTTTGTTTGTGCTGTACATGCACCTGATCGATACCTGTTTTAATTACAAACAGCTTTGTTGAACTCGCTGCAAGCCTGCTACCATAAGCTAATGCCTTAGCAATGTCTTAATGCAAGAATGTGCTGTTCTTACTTTAGACTACTTGCTTTATACTAAATTAATTGTTGTCACCCTCTTAGAAGGATATTCATGGTCGTTAGGATTTCAGCTGTCCACTTAACTCTGTTCCTATATGTCAGGTACATTGAAAATAAATACTTGGGTCTCAAAAATGGCATTCTAGATCCATCTGCCATTTTGCTTTCACGGTATGGCTATCTCACCTTCATGGACTGCAAGGTAATACTTTTGCATTTATACGAAGTTTATTTAATTTCTTATTGATATGAAGAGTTCCTTTTCTTATATAACGTTTCAACTTTCAAGGCCACTGAGTTATTTAATAAAACACATATGAGGATATGTTTGCATGATGAACTAGTCCCATAAAACACATATGAGGATACATGTTTCCATAAGTTCAATTGTTGATAAAACTAAACTTTGGGTCCCTTTAATTGGGTCAACTCTGCCAAGTGTATCTTTGTTTGTGCTGTACATGCACATACTTTGTTAGACAGTGTTCATTGCAGTGTTCTCTTTCTCTACTACCTCCAGTTGCAACGAACTTGTTGTTTAGGCCAAGATTTGGTCATACCTTAAAAACTACTACAAACATCAATAACTATTACATTATTTAGTTTCGAAGTTTGAAAGTTATATGTGTTGATTTGTGTTCAAAATACTTGCAAAATCTCTTATAAGGATTTCAAGACATTATTCTAGAAGTAATCAGTGGTCAAAGATACGCATCGAACCGTGCAAAGTTAGACGTGTCAAGTATTTGTGACTGGAGAGAGTATTTGTATTTGTTGTGACTGAGACTGTCTTACTTGAGTAGACTGCTTCACCTTCCTACGTCTGCTTCTCGGAGCTGAGTAAAAGCCAACAGCCTCAGGGACAGCTACCATTCAAGATTTTATTGGCATTTTCAGGACTGCAACATAATCTGCCAAAGAAGAGTGGATATAATACGCGGGTTTTTGAGTGCAAAGAGGCTGCCCGTGCTCTTTTGCAGTGAGTTCCTCTGTTAATAACTTAGTATAGCTATATTTCATCATGCAAACAAATATACTCTTATGTTTTCAATTTTGTATGAGTTGACATTTGTGGTTCTTCTACAGTGTTTGTTATTCATTGTCGTGTTCAATGTAGTTTGATTCATTGATTATGTTTTTATTTGCATCCTCAGTGCTTCAGGCTGTGAAGATACGCCAAATATACTTTGCAATGGTACATGATCTAAGTAATATTTCTTGTCGTGACCCTATGTAAAAGTATAATTTGTCTGACATTTTCTTTGTTATTACAGTTGATCCAGCTGTATATGAGGCCCAGAAGGTAATTATCACTTCTAGGTCCAATTTCTTAACAATTTCATGTCATTCCAACATAATTTATTCCTGCAGTGTGTATTGGAAGAAAATCTTTCCAGGAGAGCTGAGCACTACTTTTCTGAAATGAAGCGGGTTACTAAGGGTGAGCTAATCACATATTTGGTGTATCCTGCAGTATGTAAATTACTTGTTCATGACATATTTTTATTCTCATGACTACAAAGTGTTAGTTCATATATTGTTTGAAAGATCATTTCACCATATTTCAACCAGTCACCAACAGTGCACATCTTAACAAAGAAATACAGTTCGGCCACCTCTGGCATCTGCATAAATGTACCTTGTATTCATGCTTATTGTTTCCCTTTGATACTACAGTTTCACTGGGTATGCTAATTCTATCCAGAAACAGTTAACACTGTTGACCCTGGGATCTCCCGCACGGGTGAGCCGATCGCTCACCGGCGTTGCCGATCACACACTATGGCTAGAGGTAGAAGAAGGGAGGGAGAACAGAGCGCACACACACAACACAAGCACCAGCGTTGGCCGGAGCTCTGCAGAGGAGATGGCAAAACTAAATTCGCTCCCTTCTACCTCTAGCCATAGTGTGTGGTCGGCAATGCTGGTGAGCGGTCGGCTCCCCCGTGTGGAAGATCCGGGGCCAACAAGTGGTATCAAAACCGTACAAGCGCCGTCGCCGGACTAACCGCTGGCGATGACGGACGGTTTGGAGATGGGCGACAGCAGCGCTCAGCCACGACAGGATGTTGTCGTGCGCACGGTGCGGGAGATCAGCGGCACCAGTTGGCCGACGTTGACTCGCACCAACTATGGCGAATGGGCGGTGACCATGAAGGTAAAGCTCAGAGCCCGACGGCTCTGGAATGCCATTGACAAGGGCACCGACAACGAAGAAGACGACATGCCAGCGTTGGATGCTATCCTTGTTGCTGTGCTAGCGGAGTACAGGGAGCCGTTGGGGGCGAAGAACTCTGCTAAGGAGGCGTGAGAGACCATTGCAGCGATACGCGTTGGCTCCGACCGCGCAAAGAAGGCGACGGCCCAACTGCTGAAGCAGGAGTACGCCACCCTCAAGTTCAAGGATGGTGAGTCTGTGGAGGACTTCTCCCTCCGCCTGCAGTCGCTCATCAGCAAGCCGAGGAGCCACGGTGTCACCATCGACGAAGAAGAGGCGGTCTCCAAGTACCTCCACTCCGTGCCGGTGAAGTACATCCAGATCGCTCTCTCCATAGAGACGATGCTGGACTTGTCCACCCTCACCATTGAGGGTGTGATAGGCCGTCTGCGGGCGGTGGACGAGCGCATGGAGCAGACCACAACAACGACGGACGGCGGCAAGCTGCTGCTGAGAGAGGAGTGGGCTACCTGGAAGAAATCCGGGGAAGCCTCCTCCAGCCGTGGTGGCGATGACAAACGCCGCGGCAAGGCTTCTTTGGAGAAGAAGAAGAAGGTCGACCCCAACGCCTGCCGGCGCTACGGGAAGACGGGTCATTGGGCAATGGAGTGCCTAAATCGCAAGCAGGAGAAGAAGGCTGAGGCTCATTTAGCATAGGCTGATGAGGATGATGAGGTCACTCCTGATGGCGACGTCGCACGCAGGTGAGCTGTGTGACAGCTGCCTGGCCAGGAAGCAGAGGAGGTTGTCGTTCCCAAAGGCGGCCAAGTATCGCGCGGCGGACGCTCTCGAGCTCGTCCACGACGATCTCTGCGGGCCAATCACGGCAGCCACAAACGGTGGTCGGCGGTATTTCCTCCTGCTCGTGGATGATTGCAGTCGCTATATGTGGCTGCAACTGACAAGCAAGGACGAGGCAGCGGAGGCGATCAAGAAGTTCAAGGCGCGCGCGGAGGCGGAGAGCGGCAAGAAGTTGCGCGTGCTGCGGACTGATCGCGGTGGCAAATTCACTTCGATGGAGTTCGCTGCGTACTGCGTGGATCAGGGTGTGGTGCGACACCACACCGCGCCGTACTCGCCACAGCAGAATGGCATGGTGGAGCGACGGAACTAGACGGTGGTCGGCATGGCTCGATCCATGATGAAGGCCAAGAGCATGCCGGCAAGGTTCTGGGGTGAGGCGGTGACCACGGCGGTGTTCATCCTCAACCGCGCTCCCACAAAGGCCCTGAAGGGCGTGACGCCGTTCGAAGCTTGGTATGGGCGCAAGCCGAGCGTGTCCTTCCTCCGAATATTCGGCTACATCGGCCACGTCAGGAAGACGAAGCCGGTCCTTACCAAGCTGGAAGACAAGAGCACTCAGATGGTGCTCCTAGGCTACAAGGAAGGTACCAAGGTGTATCGGCTCTACGACCCACGCGGAGGCAAGGTTGTTGTCTCGCGCGACGTCGTGTTCGATGAGAAGGCGGCCTGGGATTGGGACAGTCCGGGCACGGGGGAAGCTGGTGGCTTCACCAGCACCTTCGTCGTCGAACACTTGGTCATCCACGGTGGTGGAGACGCTGGAGAGGTGCCGACCACTCCAACAACAGAGTTGAGCACTCCTGGAGCGGTGCCGAGCACTCCGGGAGGGGTGCAGAGCACTCCAGGAGTGGTGCCGAGCGGTCCTGCAGTGGTGCCGACCAATCCAGGACGGGTGCCGAACGCTCCCGTAGCGGAGCCGAGAGGTCTTGCAGTGGTGCCGACCACTCCAAGACTGGTGCCGAGCACTCCTGCAGTGGTGCCAACCACTCCAGGAGTGGTGACGAGCGGTCCAGGAGTAGTGCCGAGCACTACAGTCGGGGTGCCGAGCACTCCAGGTGCTATGCCGACCACTCCGGCGGAACAGGGGACTCCATCGACGCCGATCGAGTTCGCATCACCTCCAAGCGACATCACAAAGTTCGTGGATGCTTTCCACGACGGTGAGGAGGTGTGGTTCCGCAGGCTAGACGACATCGGCGGCGGCACAGGGTCCTCAGGCCTGGCGGGTCGACTGCTCAGTGACCCAGAGCTGCTTCTCGTTAGTGCAGAGGAACCACCCACGTTCGCGTTGGCCGAGCGCGATGCAAATTGGCGATGGGGGATGCTGGAGGAGATGAAGGCGATCGAGGAAAACGAGACTTGGGAGCTCGTCGATCCACCTCCAGGATGTCCGATCGGCCTGAAGTGGGTGTACAAGGTCAAGCGGGACGAGCGCGGCGTCATTGTCAAGCACAAGGCGTGTCTCGTCATCCGAGGCTTTGTCCAGCGCGAAGGCCTCGACTCCGAGGAAGTCTTTGCGCCGGTAGCGCGCATGGAGTCTATTCGACTGCTGCTGGCTTTGGCAGCAGCGAAATACTGGCGTGTCCATCAACTGGACGTAAAATCGGCCTTCCTCAACGGCGAGCTGGCGGAGACGGTCTTCGTCAGGCAACCTCCGGGTTTCGCTGTCAAGGGAGCGGAGCACAGGGTGCTCCGACTGCGCAAGGCGCTTTACGGGTTGCGGCAGGCCCCGCGAGCGTGGAACGCTAAGCTTGACGCCACGCTGGGCGAGCTTGGGTTCACGCGGTGCGCAACCGAGCACGCGCTCTTCACGCGGCGACGGGGGAAGGAGGAGCTCGTCGTCGGCGTGTATGTGGACGACTTGATCGTCACCGGAGCGCGTGCGGAGGACATCAACAACTTCAAGCGCGAGATGGCGGCTCATTTTCGAATGAGCGATCTCGGCGCGCTCTCCTACTACTTCGGCATCGAGGTGAGACAGGGGAAGGAGGCGCTCACGCTCGGTCAGCGCGTACGCCTCGAAGCTGTTGGAGCTGAGCGGCATGGCTGAGTGCAAGTCGTGCGTGACTCCGATGGAGGAACGGTTGAAGCTGACGAAGGCCAGTACCGCGGCAAAGGTAGATGCAACACTCTACCAGAGCATCGTCGGTGGTCTACGCTACCTAGTCCACACGAGTCCGGACATTGCGTTCGCTATGGGCTACGTTAGCCGCTTCATGGAGGATCCCTGAGAGGATCACTAGGCCACGGTGAAGCGGCTGCTGCGCTACGTCAAGGGGACGGTGGATCAGAGGATCGTCTTTCCCAAGACTGGCGGAAGTGGGATGCAGCTCACTGTGTTCAGCGATGCAGACATGACGGGGGACATCAACGGACGGCGGAGCACCTCTGGTGTGCTCGTCTTCCTCGGGTTGGCTCCAATCTCATGGTTGTCGCTGAAACAGAAGGTGGTGGCACTGTCCACGTGCGAGGCAGAGTACGTGGCGGTGGTCACAGCGGCGTGCCAAGCTGTGTGGCTGCGCCGGCTGCTGGGCGAGCTGACCGGTGTGGAAGCTCATCCACCAACACTGATGGTGGACAACTAGCCCACCGTCGTCCTCGCGAAGAATCCGGTTCTCCATGATCGGAGCAAGCACATCGACATCAAGTTTCACTTCCTCGGGGACTGTGTCGATGGAGGGTAGATCGTCAACGAGTTCGTCGAAACCGGTCGACAATTTGCGGACGTTCTCACCACCCGCTCGACCGTCTTTGGTTCACGGAGCTGAAGAAGATGATCGGCGTGGTGGAGGTTCTATGGTTAGCAACAGGATTAGGGGAAGAATTGTAAAGTAATCTGACGCTCTCCCATGTCTGAACGCGCAGCAGGGGCAGACGTTGAAAGGGCTCTCTGTTGCTACACTGTAGCCACGGCATGGGCAGGCGTCGAAAGGCTCCCCTGCCGCACTGTAGCCACAGCAGGGGCAGGCGCCAAAGTTAGCCCTGCTGTCACATCTCCTCTGCAGAGCTTCGGCCAACGCTAGTGCTTGTGCTGTGTGTGTGCGCTCTGTTCTTTATCTCTTCTTCTACCTCTAGCCATAGTGTGTGGTTGGCAACGCCGGTGAACGGTCAGCTCACCCGTGTGAAAGATCCGGGGCCAACAAACACTTCACTCTTTTATTTGTATCTCCACGCAAGCGTCAAATGGCTCTGCAATGGTCTGATGGTTTATCGCCGATCTTTATTCAGGCGGGGATGCATGGGCTCGTGGGAACCTACAAGAACTTGGACAGCTGATCACTGCATCTGGTCGCAGCTCCATACTCAACTATGAATGTGGTATGCTTTTTCTTTTCTTTTTTTCTTTTTTTTTGCGAATGTGGTATGCTACTTGTGTACTTTGAGACACTCGGCACCATGTGCTTCACTCTACAATTTTAATCGTCCCACTAGCGCCATCATACTTGTTGATCGTCAGGTAAACAGTACATGATGCAATGGTTTATCTGAAACTGCAGGGAGCAAAGAGATGATCCAGCTGTACGAGATCCTGCTGAAGGCCCCCGGCGTCCTCGGCGCCCGGTTCAGCGGCGCCGGCTTCAGGGGCTGCTGCCTGGCGATCGTGGAGAGCCAGCGCGCGGAGGATGCGGCCGCGTACGTCCGTGCCGAGTACGAAAACGCCCAGCCCGAGCTGGTCTCCAGGATCCCCGCGGATCGCCGCGTGCTGGTCTGCGAGCCCGGGGACTCCGCGCGCGTCTTATTGCCCGATCCTCACCTGCGCTCCTGATGGCATGTCGTGGCCCAGACGGAGACGGAGGCGGCCGGCGGTATAAATGGAGCAGCTGCTCCCCGTCTCGTTTAGATCTCTCGTGCAGTTATATATGGTGCAATGCGTTCGTGATTCGTGTACGTGTACGTGTTTTGACCATTTCATCCATTCGTTCGTACGAAGAAGCAATAAGCGTGGCATTGGCCGGTTCGTTTGTGGCGGCCCTGTCTCTGTTTCCGCTGCGTGCAGCAGCGCGTCGTGTCTGAGCCAGAAGAGCGCGCGAGCTCGGGGACGCGTCACGCAATTCAAATCTCGCTTTTCGCAGGCGATCGTGGAGCCGAGACGCGAAGCGTTTCGTTTTGGCTTCGATTTTCGCTTAAACGTAGCAATAAGTTGAGTAAAAAGAAGTGGAACTAGTCCAGTAGTCTTTGTCGCTGCGCTTGGTCCTTGACGTTGCGCTTGGAACTCTACTGGATTAGTACTCCGTCCAGGTTATAAGGCATTCCAACGACGACAACGACAAAGCCTTTAAGTCCTAAATAAGTTGGGATAGGCTAGAGTTAAAACGCAGCAGAAATAATCAAAGTTCAGGCACGTGAATAGCTGTTTTTCAAGCATTCCTATCTAAGGCTAAGTCTTTAGATATATTCCATCCTTTCAAATTTCCTTTTATTGTCTCTACCCTAATCAATTTCGATCTTCCTCTGTCTCTCTTCACGTTACTATCCTAGCTTAGGATTCCACTACGCACCGGTGTCTCTCTGGAGGTCTCCGTTGGATATGTTCAAACCATCTCAACCGGTGTTGGACAAGCTTTGCTTCAATTGGTGCTACCCCTAATTTATCACGTATATCATCGTTCCGAACTCGATCCCATCTTGTATGACCGCAAATCCAACGCAACATACGCATTTTCGCGCCACTTATCGGTCGAACATGTCGTCTTTTCGTAGGCCAACATTCTGCACCATATAACATAGCAGGTCTAATCGTCGTCCTATAAAACTTGCCTTTTAGCTTCTGTGGTACCCTTTTGTCACATAGGACACCAGATGCTTGCCGCCACTTCATCCACCCTGCTTTGATTCTATGGCTAACATCTTCATCAATATCTCCGTCTCTCTGTAGCATTGATCCTAAATATCGAAAGGTATCATTCCTAGGCACTACTTGACCTTCCAAACTAATATCTTCCTCCTCCCGAGTAGTAGTGCCGAAGTTACATCTCATATACTCAGTTTTAGTTCTACTGAGTCTAAAACCTTTGGACTCCAAAGTCTTCTGTCATAACTCCAGTTTCTGATTCACTCCTGTCCGGCTTTCATCAACTAGCACTACATCGTCTGCAAAAAGCATATACCAAGGGATGTCCCCTTGTATGTCCCTTGTGACCTCATCCATCACTAAGGCAAACAAATAAGGGCTCAAAGCTGACCCTTGATGTAGTCCTATCCTAATCGGGAAGTCATCCGTGTCTCCATCGCTTGGTTGTAAGGCATTCCACTCAAAAAAAACTTATGATAGAAATTAAATTTTATAATCTTTGATTAATGATTTGGTTTTCAGCTCTTAACTATTGTAATACAAATGTGATACTATTAGATTCATAATCATGTAATCTAAAAATCGCTGAATATTTAGTAATTTTACAGCATGCTTTAATCTAGAAAACAAAACATAACATACATTATGATATAACGAGCATGTGCAATCCATTCATCGCATATGCAGATCTGCTACTGAATAAAGTAATAGCAGATCCTATCAATAGATTCACAGCACACATAACCATATGCGCTCTCGAGCGGTCGCCGAGAAGTAGTCATTTGCGTCGTTGAGAAGCAGTCATTTGCTCGGTGAAGCCCGTAGCTGCTAGATCAAAGTCGTCAGAATGGAGGAAGAGCAGTTGCGCAGATGCGCTTCACAAAAACTTGATCGCCCGCCTACCCGCTTATGCAAGGAAGACGAAATGTAGTCTTCTGCTAGGAGGAGGTGCCTTTAAGCAAGCTCAGGATTAGGGGGGGATGAACCTAAATGGGTTCTAGGAGGGACACAATAGTAAATAATGCGCTTTAGCCATTTGCCCTTTTGCGCCCTTGTTGACCGTTGCCTTGACCATCTGCTATTGTGCCGAGCTCCAAAAGACGGCCTATCACGTCCGAGCTCCGCCCACCCACTTGTGCGAGGAAGACGAAATGTAGTCTCCTGCTGGGAGGAGTTGCCTTTAAGCAAGCTCTGGATTAGGGGGGATGAACCTAAATGGGTTCTAGGAGGGACACAATAGTAAATAACACGTTTTAGCCATTTGCCCTTTTGTGCCCTTGTTGACCGTTGCCTTGACCATCTGTCTTTTGTGCTGAGCTCCAAAAGACGGCCTATCACGTCCAGCCAAGGCATCGGGCGCGGCTCGACATAGCGGTGCGCGCGTGTGGCCCCCTCAACTCTCCTCCTTAACTTGTCTATAGGAACACTCACTAGCTTCCAATTTAAGTAGAGCGCCTTTTAGTAGGTTTTCCATGTGGTAAATCCCACTCTCACTTAGCACTAATTGTGGATCTTTGGAATTCTTTAATCAATTGCTAGACTAGTTATGGGTCCAATAGTAATAAGTTTATAAACATAAGCAATATAGTATAATAAAATAAATAAATAGTTAACGTATAATTTAGATAATTGTGCTCTATCAAAAGATGCCTTATAAACTGGACAAGTGGGATTACTTAGCTAGTACTCCCTCCGTTTCAAATTATAAGTCGCTTTCACTTTTTTGGTATATCTATTTTGCTATGCATCTAGATATAATAATATATCTAAATATGTAGTAAAATGGATGAACAAAAAAAATCAAAGCGACTTATAATTTGGAACAGAGGAAGTATTAGCTAGTCCAGTAAAGTCATCATTCGATCAAGGACGAGAGTAAAAGTGCTCTGCTTAGAGGTGGACATGCGGTTTACCAGAAAAGTTTGGATTGGTTAATTTGGATTTTCAAATTTGTTGAAATTTGTCTTGAGGAAATAGTACCCGACATTTGAGGTTTGGGTTGGTATTCCCAAACTAACCAAAACCATAAAACCATTTAGAAGAGATAAAACTATATCAGCAAGTTTAAGCAATATAAATAGTAGATCTTAGTAGCATTCTAGAATAAAAATAAACCAGGAATACTACATCATACTCCCTTCGTTCCTAAATATCTGTCGTTTTCGCTTCTCGAGAAATAACTTTGACTAAATATATATATATATATATATATATTAATATTTATGGTACATAATTAATATCATTAGATAGATATTTGAATCTAGTTTTTTAATAAATTTATTTGGAGATACAAATGTTACACGTATTTTTCTATAAATGGAGTCAAACTTTTGGCACGAAAACCAACGGCGACAGATAATTTGGAACATAGGGAGTAGACCAATAGGTCCCAATAACATCACAACTGACATTAGAAAGTAGCACAGTCAATTAATCCAACTACTAAATAGCACATACTGTTCTAGTGGTGGTTGAAGGAAAGGGAATGAACACATGCCCATGTCGAGCTTGGCTCAGTGCTTTTACATGTTTCTCACCGCTGTGCATGCTTAGACCACCATACATTTTGTCAGGGTTTGTTTGAGCTAGCTTCAGCTCCAAGGTTTTTGGAAGCCAGGTTGGTCATCCCTAACTCTACAAATTCTTGGAGCTAGAGCCTAGAGGTGAGTGTTTGATTCAGCAATTTTGTTACTATTTCGAGTTAAATGAATAAGCAGTTTAGCTAGACCGTTTTATTTTATACAAAACTCTAGAAACTACATGGATGATGGATCTTGAAGCTAGTGGCCTAGTGTCAACTAGGAGTAACAAAGCTACTGAGCGCTAAACCTAGGCATCATATCGTCAGTTGGGCAAGGCTGTTAGTGCCTAGCTCCACTGGTATGTCTCATTTCTCATTTTGGGCTGATGGTTTCTGCGGCTGATAAGCCGGCTGAAGCTAATTTGTCGTGAGAGAAAAACACTGTTCCATGGCTGATAAGTCAGACTAATAAGTTCAAGCGAACAATGTTGTTTCGGGAATATTTACATTCTCAATCCTAGAAACATTATTTATGTGATGACACTACAAAACACTGGCGGAGGCGGGGGGGGGCGGCATAGCCCCACCCAATGTTTGGTGAATGAAAAAACTAATTCTGTGCTTCGGCCAAGCCCATGTGTGCGTATACAGACTAGAGAGCCCAACCGTCGGTAGTCTGAACGTCCGATCCGAGGGGCGAGGGCCGAGCCGCCGAGGGCAATCCACGCGGCCACGCCGATCGCGATTCACCGCAGTGCCGCCGGCGCCGCCACACCCGCCCCGCCGCCCGGACGTAAAGGCACGCACCTCTGCAGACTGCAGTCCGCACCTCCATCCGCCGTCCAGTTCAGGTCCAGCCGTTCAGGTCTCCAGGCTCTCCGTCTCCGATTAACTCTGCACTGCAGCACGTGCCCATCCAGGCAGTACGCAGCACGGCAGCAGGTAGCCGGCAAGCCAGGTATGTTCTTGTTCTATTCCAATTTTTTAATGTCCATCGGTTTACAGCTAATTCCTAATTGGCTAATTAAACTATTATTTTTCTATATTGAAGGATAATCATCATGAAACTTAAAAGAACAAAAATTGACTCTTTTTAGACACTGCCAATGAAATTATTGGTGACTTCGATAGCAAAATTTAAATGAAACATGTTAGTTCCTTAAACCATTTATGCTTATCGTTATATTTGCATCGCAAAATTGTCACAACATGCATAATTAATTATTTAATAGAGATTTTGGTGTTCCAATATATGATCGAACTCTATATACAAATATATAGATATATTGAACCATTTATGCTATATTATATGTATTTGATTGTCCGCCCCCGCTATATATAATTTCTGGCTCCACCGCTGCTACAAAAGTATTATAAAGTATCGCTCCATATTCTTGTTTCTGTTCTACGTTTCCATTCTCTTCCGAGAACATGGCTGCCAAGGGGCGCAGTCTCATCTTACTAGCCCCCAATCGCTATCCACGACCGCTTCCAACGCTTGCGTGAGCCATCAGTACATGCTACGCGCCACTCACCAGGTGGCGCGGCGGTTTGGATGCCCCGACGTGTCTTATCGACGGCGGCCTCAAGAGTCCAGAGCCACGAGCACTCAGTTGGGAAATGAAGGCGATTCTTTATGCTCCTTTGTCAACCTGTCCTTTTTTTTTTCTTGGTGGTTGACTGGTTGTTGTTCTTAAACTAGACCAGAGAAAGCAAAAGGACAGGACCGGACCGTGCTACCAAGGACGACAGAGGGACGGGGCACGTGGCAGAGCAGGTGTGAGTTGATGGCTTGATCGATGTCGATGCCATGGTGCTGCTAATGGCATCGTTCCAGCATATATGGCCCGGCCGGCCTCTGCTCGCGGACGATCGAGCCCTAGAGTTAACGCTTAGTAACAATAATAATGTGCATTATTGCCAGCTCTAGGGATAAAATAAGCCCAATCATTGAGAGGTTTGCAAGTGATCGAGTCCAACCACTAATCAGGTGAGGAGCTTGCTTGGTTGCTAAAGTCCGCTGTGTCACCTGCAGAATCTTATAGCGACGGGCGATCGATAATATATTAATTGCACTCCAAATGGGACGCATGTTAGAGTTACAGACATTGCTCGAACATTTCACGCCCAATGCATAAGGCCGAGTCAGATTTGAAGTTTGTTCTTTATTTTTAATTCAAAACACAACCAGATTCTAACATGTCCAGGGGCGAAGGAAGCCAGGAACGACGCTAGGTCAGCTTCATTAATTATTATTATTATATTTTTACTCTCTTTGTCTCTGAATAAATAGATTTCAATGATTGTTTTAAGCCAAATTTTTTAAATTTTGACCGAATTTCTAGAAAACCCATTAAGATTTATGACATTAAATTAGTATCATTAGATATATTATAGAATATATTATCAAAATATACTCATTTAATGTTATATATATTGTTATTTTTTTTATAAAGTTAGTCAAACTTAAAATAGTTTGACTTTGCACGAATTCTAGGAATAAATTTATTCTGATATAGAGGGAGTAATACCTAAGATCGATGGAATTGAAGGCACTGTTCCACTAAATGTGCATGCATGCAGTAGCAGAAGTTGTTCGGACCAGCGTAGTACGAAAGGCATGTCCAGTACTACTCTGTTTGTTTTGGCTTGTTTGGCTTATAAGACATACTTTTTCAACCAACGAACAGTATTTTTCCCTCACACTAAATCAGCCAACAGTACTTTCAGTCAGCCAAACAAGCTCAAACGAACATGACGCTAGACCCATGACGCTAGACCGTACATCGACAACGTGCAGGAGCGTGCTTTGTGCAATTATTTCAAGCTCACAAAAGGGCACTAAACCAACGGATTAGACCACGGATGACGGGATGAGATGCAATGTGCTCGCCTGATGATTTGGCATCTTCTTCCTAGCAACTTGTAGTATATAGTACGGCAATCATGCGGTGACCAGTTTATATACTACTCCCACGGCATGATTGGGCGTCAGGTGTTCGCTATCGTCCTACGTTAATCAACTGAGGCTCAGGGTAATACAAAATTGGACAATAATAGAATTATTAAACGCCTATAAGAATCTTAATGAGTACTGATTGACAGCATATATATAATAAGTAAGAAGCTAATGCACGGCCGGCCGTAATATAGTCCCCCCGCACGGCCATGCCATTTTTTAGTAAAGTGCAACTTATTATATTCCTTTTTCCGTCAAGCATGCTAATCATCGGTCTATTCGCTTGCTCATATCTGACTTATAAGCCATGATTTATCAGCCAACGAATAATATTTTTCTCTCACACCAAACCAGCAACCAGTACTTTCAGCTATGATTTAAGTCAGATCAGCCCAAACGATCAGGGCGCACGCTGGCTCTGGCTTGTTGGCGCACGGAAGAAAATTTTCCCGCCGTAACCGAGACTAGTCGCGGCGTGCGCGGCCCAGATCCAGATACCGACCATGGTTTATGAGAAGGCAAATTAGGCCCAAAACATATGCTTTTAGGTACTGCATGTATCCGTTCAAAAAAAGGGCAATATATTCAGAAAAGAACACATTTACATCTGCAGTTTTCTAGAGCACAATACTGTACATCTAGTCCCTAGGAAAGCACACATTTCCGCATCTTTTGTGTACATGGCCTCCACCTTGCTTCTCGGTACATGGCCTGTATCCTGCATGGTAAAAAAAGATAACATGTGTCATAAATTGTTGCTGGATGGAGATTAAAAAAAGGATGCATATGTTAAAAAATGAAAACCTTATGTTGCCTATTTGAGAAGATATTATTGTTCCTGGAGCCTAGGTTGCTGCTGGCAATACTGTAGTAGATTGCATTTGCTTAGGCAATTTAAGTATAATTAGTTAGGCAACAATGTCTTCCTAAATAGGCAATTTATCCTATTCTTACTAGTAAAAAAATATTTGGCGATCACTGACCAACTCTTTTGTTTAAAGATACATAACTGTAATTTAGTCTATTCTTACTAGGCAATTTAACATATTCTTACTTGGATATTATAGATGCATAATACATGCAAGTCATGATAGCTTAAAGGTACATCACTATATCATGAAATTCAGAACACTCACTGAAACTAAAAAAACTGCAGGCTAAGTTACAGCATGTTGCTAGTGAATAAAAATGATTAAATCTTAGCTGAGAGTGATCACATACAAAGTTCGGCTAGGCGGCGACTACTCGGCGACTACGCGCGCCTAGTCGCTGGGCGAAGCCCGTCGCCGCGACTAGGGGCATAGTCGCGCATCGCGGCGCTAGGCGGCGCGCGAGATGAGCGCGAGCTCGAGGGCGGCCAATTTTGGCGCGCCAAATCGGAGCGCGGGAGGGAGAGAGCGGGCGCACGGGAGATTCCACACCCGTCGGGAGAGCGGGAGGGGAAAAAGAAGCCGCAGCTCGCCCGCGCCGACGGGAGAAGTTGCCGACCGACCGCCGTCGAGCCGTGCGGCCGCCTGTGCGGGCCGCGGCAAGGAGCGGCCGCCTGCGGGCCGCGGCCGTCTTTCCCCAATCAGCGCTGGCCTGCAGCATCTCGCCTCCTCTGTTCCTCTTCCACCATCGAGAGAGAGAGATGTGGGCGGAGGCGGAGGTAACGGGAGGGAAGAGACAGAGAGATGGGCAGGAGGCGGAAGTGAGAGTTGCGGCGGCGACGCAGTGCAGGAGAGAGATGAAGACGCTAGGGCTACGAGGGTGAGGGGCACATGGGCTGCTTGGTGCACGTGGGCTGGACCAGACCACTTCTTACTCCTCCTTTCTTTTTCTTTTTTCCTTTCCTTTTTTCTTTATTATTATCTATATACTGCTCTGAGTTTGCTCAAAAAAAAATCTATATACTGCTCTGAGCTGACCTCTTTTTATACTTACTGTGACTCATATATAGTAGTTATATACATATATATAGTTATATACATAATATATATATATAATTTATGGCTATATTGCCAAAACGCCTAGGAAAACGCCTAGGACCGAGTACTCCCGACTACGCGCTAGGCAATGGGTCAACGCCTAGATTCCGCCTAGCGCCTGGCTGAACTTTGATCACATAAACACATCAATTTTGGTCCACTGAACTGCTGTTGGTAAACAAAAAATTGCAGAGAGAAACATTACCTGAAGTCCTGAAATTGTTGTTGGAGAGCAAATGTTTCTTCAGAACTGCTGCTGCTGCTACAAAATTACCAAGCACTCAAAAAGAGCTAGTAGGTCAGGAAAAAGGATAAATAAATCAATACAAACAGCAAGCAGCTGCAAAGAAGCTAGGGAGAACATGGCAAGCGGCTGCTCAAACCTGAAGAAAACAGAGCTAAGCTATGCAGTGCCAAAAATGCTGCTTATGCTGCCCAATAGTGGCCTAGCTGAGGCTGCAGTTGCTATAACCTACAGATAAGAACTGAAGCAACCAATCAACAGAGAAAGCAGGGATCCGAGAAAGCACAGCAAGCTGCATTTTCTTAGACAATTTAAATATCGTTCATTAGGCGACAATGTCTTCCTAAATAGGCAATTTATGTATTCTGAAAAAGCAAGTTAGTGTCTGTGTTCATTTGCAACCCACAGCCCCACCCCCACCCCCACCCTCTGGTTTATTTGCAAAAAAAATACACAGCTTTGTTTTCATTTTTCTATGCATCGCACCTGTGTAACGGGCAAAAAAACAGATCATACAGAGGCAAGGTGATGATGTAAAAAAAAAAACTAGTTTTGTACAAAAGGCAGACTAGTTTAATGACTGAACAGAAATTATCAGCACAACAGCAGAAAAAAGGAAAAAAAATGATCGTCAGCAACAATATGTCACCTGCATTAGTCAGCACCCCCTCCCAATCTCTGCTTTCCTACTCGAGAAATAGAATCTCAGGCTTCCCCTTGTCACCTGCGCATGATGGCATTAATAGGACAAGGACAATTAAGGCCGCAAACTAACATTCCGTAGGTTGATGTACTGAACTTTGGGAAGGCTAGTTTTTAATCCTAAAGTAGACAGGCAGGTAATGGAAATTATGGTTATGGCTGAGAGCAATAGGAGGAAAGCTGTAGGAAGAGATCCACTACAGGAATGAAAAACTAAAGAACTAACGAACAGGAGTGCACAAATGGATAACTAAAGAACTAACGAACAGGAGTGCACAAATGGTGGACGCACAAAATTTAGAAAGTTCACCTAACTGTGTACATCCAGAGAATAATTTAGAAAAGTTCACCTAACTGTGTACTTCCAGGGAAGAAACATGACTGTTTTGATCAACAACACTGCACAAAAATACTACCAGAAAAACAGAATTTGGATATTAGCTTGCCTGAGGGAGAGCAGCTTTCAGGAACAGAACCAGTAGGGGAACCATGACAGTCCTCAGTTGCAGTTGCTTGCATAGAGCCATCCAGCTTTCTGTTACCTTTTGATTTATCGGAAGCATTTTCCCTATTGGTAGCAGTGACTCTATTTTGGGGGCAGCTGGGGAAGGTTGGTTGCCCTCAAGCTTCGAAAGGTGCAGGTCGAGACTCCTGAGTAATTTATGTGGGGTATTCAAGGCACTGATATCTTCAAAGAATAGGATTTCGTAGTTCACTTAGGTGCGTAACTAAAGATACTTACAGCTGCTGATCCCATTGAATTGTCTTTGACAGATGGGTGCTCCAACAATGCTGGCCAGGTTAATTTACTTTGAGGCACCTATTACATACGACGTAGCCTTAGAAAAGAAAAAGGCACAGATGAACTCATTAGATGTGATCTGGTGGGGAAATGCCAGTAATGAGTTTATGACCTTGTTGAGTAAACCCTTTAGGATTCAGGAAGCTCTTGAAGTTTGTGCTCATATTATCTGGATATTTTACAGGATCCTAACATATCGATGAAATCATATAAATCAGTTCTGGCAATTTAAAGATGCAAGCATAACAAATAAAATAACTAAAGCCTGGTAACCTTGACAATGTGCCGGATAAAGTGCATAGACTGAATTTGTATAAAAAGGGGGCTGTCCAACAAACAGTTCATACCTGCTCAACCAAACAATAAATTTAGCTTGATAGATAGATTATCAAACACAAAGCAGAGTAGATGGCACCAAGTTGAACCATGTGCTAAGGCTAGCAGTATATTATTAAGATTAGAACTGCACAAGGAATGTGATACAATAGCATCCAAAATGTAATAGTATGAGAAGATTGCAAAAGTAACCAGGTCTAGATAGAAAAAGCGAAGATGTACATACAAGATGACCCCAAGGGACCATAAAACTGTTGTGTGGTTATATGGCTGTTCCAGTGGCGCAGAACTAGCAACAAAATATAGGGGGGCCATTTTGCCTAATATGTATCAACACACGTACACAAGTCCCATATAAGTCATAGTATAATTGATGGGGCTCCCTGTTTAGCCATTTCACCTAAAAATACACCAAGGTTTTTTATATGTAAAATTAGAATACGAACTAGGAAAAATTAGGATAACAATCACAACATCTTAGTTTCTCTAGCTATACCATCCTACTGGTGCTGGACGCCTGGACCTACTCGATTCAGCATTTGGTAATCGGAAATTGGGCAAAACTGGAGAACTGGAAATTCGATTTAGCACTCACGGATCACAGGATGGATCGGATTGGGTGATTGGGGATTTGATTTGAGAGTTGAGACTAGAGATGGAGAGCTGGGCAGCCGTACAGCTCCAAGCCGCCAATCAGGCAGCCAACGACAGCCGCTGTTCCCTCACCAGTTCGGGGACCAAAATCGATATGCATAACAGAAAAGTAGCTCCGATTGAAAACTCACCTGAATCTGCGGTCAGTGACGGGGCTGCGCTCGTGCCGCGGGACAGGGGCGGGGAGGAGCTCGCCGGGGAGTCGTGACGAGTGGAGGAGAGTGCATTGCGTGTGCGTGCGTTCGGCTAAAAAAGTGGAAGTAGTAATCGTCCTGTTCAATGTTCGCTACGTGTATATTAATTAACGATATTTTTAATTATACCTTATCAGCCAAACAGCACAAATATACATAACCGGCCGGCTAAAGATCCAGCTGACCACTTGAGCAGACGTGATCACGTGACCACCGGGCCGGTTGCGCGTCTCGCATGGTGACAGGATTTTCGGTGAAGACTAAATTCGGTGAAAAAAATATAAACTAATTAAAAATATACTCGAAAATTTTAGTTCATCCATATAGTTCGTCCAGATATATGCTCATATAAAAAGTTGAGATTTAAATTATTTTTAAATATTAATAGAAAATAACAAACTTCATGCAATGTGTACTGAGACACAAAAAGCCTGGAAGTTTTTTCTTTTAGCATAAACTGTGTGGGAACCCGAAACTTTTAAGAACCCAAACAATTCTTATTGTGTAAAAATATTTATCTAAAAATATACAATATTTATTTTCTACAATACAAAGAATTTTCCTTTGTACTTTGCCGAGGAGCCCAGGCGGTGGCTCCGCCGGTGAGTACACATACAAGCTCAGTGAAATTTATTGTTCTCATATGAGTTTTCCTTTTCCAGAAGTAAGTTTGTGGCTCCACCAGTGAGTAGTGAGTTCACATACAAGCTAAGTGAGATTTATTATTCTCATATGAGTTTTCCAAAAGTAAGTTTGTCTCTCAACTCTTTGCATGTGAGTAAACATATGGATGCACTATATATGTGTAAAATTTTTAATCTTTTGAGTTGTATTTTTTTAATTACTCCTTCTGTTTTAAAATATAAGATATTTTGGCTTTTTCTAAATATATTGTTATTTAAGTGTATAACAAATGTTACGTATAAAAAAACTAAAAAATCTTATAATTTAGAATAGAAAGTCGTTTTTATGTTTTGCCTGAAACGTGGTTTCTAGAACGCGACCGGCAGCAAGGAAGGCGGACTGGCGACGGTTGCGACCAGGGCTCCTAGCATCATATATATCCTGGCTAGTTCCTGCTACTCCCGGGACCTAGCCGGTCCGGATGCAGCCTACAAGGCCTTGGCGACACATGTTACTAGCTGAGTTCAAAGGTGGTTTCAAAGTTTCGCCGTACTTGGTTGGCTGCCATAAGGATTTCGCTTCTTTTATAATCCGTCTTTTTTAGCTTGTTTTTTCAGTCGGAACCGTGTTTTCTCTTAAAACAAATTAGTCGGAACAGTGTTTCGATTTGTTTTTTCAGCAAATCGAACAGGCCTATGTAGTATAAAATCACCAATCATTACAAGGCGATTAGAGAGAGAGCGGACATATGTTGACCATACATAGTATAGTTCATTGCAAACGGGTCATACATGAACATGACTACACGAATCATATCACTGGCGGGAGAAGCAGCATACGAGAGAGATGCTCTCAACTGGTTGTTTCCCCCCCTTGACAGTTTAAGCTAATTAGTTACGTGTTCGAGGTTGTTCATCAAGATATAATCAAACTCTCATTATTGACCATATATAAGCTTGTAGGAGTAGTTAAGTCCTCAACACAATGATTAATAGTTAATTACACACATAATGCATGCATTCTCAAATGTTCAAATCTGTCAGCATTAACATTGAAATAATGCAGTCTTTAATCCCGAGAGGAGTCTCAATGTGTACATCATATCATGCACATTAGATGAGTGTCGCAAATAATTTTCTAGTGACATGATGACACAGAGTTAATCGAAGAGTTAAGGAAGTTGTATTATACTCCCTTCGGTCGGGTTTCTAGGGTGTCCTTGAGTATCTAGATATATAGAGCTTTGCCTGATGTCAAAACTACGAGATTGAGTTAGTGTTTTGGGTTCATTTTTGCATATAGACAGAAACTCATAATTATTAATTGTTTTGAGTGGCCTAATAAGGTCATGTTTGGTGGAGCTCTAGCTGGATCCGGCTCCTAATAAATTGGCCGTTCACCCCCTATCTCTAATGAAAAAAAAAGTGGCCTGTGAATTCTCTGCAGGGAAAGGAGAAAAGGCAATAACTGTTATAGACCGCAGGGAAAGGAGAAAAGAGAGCATGGGAAGAGACGCACGCCCCGCCAAGGAGAAAAGATGGATCATGGGAATCAGTGCTTAGTGTTTAGATTCTCACCTGTTTTTAGCTTGTACGGTTAATAGCTACAGTAGCCACTTTTGAAATTAGCCTCACCTTAATTTCCATTCACCCTTGTTCTAAAAAAAATTCCATTCACCCTCCGTCCTTGCTTAATTAGTCAATACTTGCATCATACATATTTTAAGCCTTTTATGCATTGTGAGTGGGTTCATGATACTTGGTATATGGTGATGTAGTTAGTATGTAATGATCCTCAATTAAGTTTGTCCAATAATGTACTCGCACAATAAGGGAGTCATCAAATATGTTCAAGTTTTACCCATCTGCTGGTGGTGGCTTGGTTGGATGAAGCCCCCTCTTGTGTGTCGGTCTAGGCTAGGTTACCGCACCGGGGACAATTCGTTGTGGAGGAGTTCCAGGTGTCAAAAATTTTCTATAACTAGCACCATGCATTGCAACATAATTGGCATGGAATCAGGATCTATATCGTGGTTGTACGGGGGCTATTCTAACTCATATGAGCATCGATCGTGAGTTCGAGTCATGAACGTAATAGTAAATCAATTATGATTCTAATATTTAATTCCTCATGTACTACTATCCTTAATAAAATAGGCTAGTACTCTTATGCTCTGAAGAATAGAGAGACACCCTGACTATGTTGGAACCTTTCTGCCATTCTCCAAATCGCATGGAGGCTCGGGGCTACTGGCAAGTACTTGTACCGCATGTACCCACACCAACCAGGCAACGATGTGTCAACCCCAACCAAGTATGCCCAGTCGGTAAGGGACTCGAGGGCTCCACATCGGGTGCGCACATGTGCCACTGATGGGTTTGAACTCGAAAGCACGAGCTCCACTAACTAATGGAGAAGTGTCCTAAGCTCGCCTGATGTACAACCCTCTGAGCAGGGATGAAACTTTAATTTTCCCAACCCCCAGCACCAATTTGGGGGAGGGGGGTCCAACTAACCCTGAGTAAACCTACGCTGCTCGTGACTCATAGAGGAGCCCACCTGAATGGGGCGGTGAGGCACACTCGGACTCTTCCGGAGCAAAGGTCAAAATACCATACAAACATAGTCAGCCTATTCACTTATTGGTTTCAGCCAGGGCTTATCAGCCATGGTATAGTATTTTTCTCTCACAACAAACCAGCACCAGCCGGACTTATCAGCCCAGAAACCAACCAGCGAACAGGCTGAGTGCCTAGGATGGGACCCCCATGCTCCATGGCACTATGGTTCAGAGATCAAGGTGCAACACGCCTTGTACCACAACACCTTGTGTAGAGCAGGGGATGGGACAGACCTTACCAGCAACTATGGTGGCGTTATTCCACCAAGTACGATATGGGCTAGCACGGTGCCCCTTTGAAAGGTCGACATGGCGGACTAGAGGGGGGTGAATAGTCCTTTCTAAATTTAATCGCGCCGGCTAATCTGAAACAAATGCGGAATTAAAACAATCGGTCTAGCCAAGACTACACCCCTCTATCAAAGTTCACAAGCACCTTATAAACATCCTAATTATGCAACAAAGATGCTGGGCTAGCTAGAGCTCACCTATCCAATTATAGGAGCAATGTCACACAAACCTATGCCACTAGTATTTTACACACCGGAGAGCTCCCACACAATTCTAGTAAGCAGAAGCATAAAGCTCCTAAGCTCATTAACAATGCTCAATAATAAGGCAATCAATGTCAAATCAAAGAGCGTAAATACTTAGCTACACAAACTAAGCAATATGACTAACAAGATTACACAAACTAAATTAGCCACACAAGGGAGCAACTTCTATACCACACAAGCAAAAAGGTAACTAGTGAGTTATACAAACTAACTAATTACAAGAGCAACTACACAAACACAATGTATATGAAAGTAATTATAAGCTTGTGTAAAGGGATTGCAAACCAACAGGAAGAACAATGTTGACACGGTGATTTTTTTTCCCGAGGTTCACGTGCTTGCCAACACGCTACGTCCCCATTGTGTCGACCGCTCACTTAGTGGTTCAGCGGCTAATTGGCATCACCCGCCAAGCCCGTACGTCGAGCACCGCAAGAATCTACCTCGAAAGTGAGGGTATCTCAATGACACGCTCAACTAGAGTTGCTCTTCACGGCTTCCGAGGGGCGAGCACAATACCCCTCACAAAGCTCTTCTCCGGAGCACCGCACAAGCTTCTTGCGGGCTTCGACGGAGACCACCACCAAGCCATCTAGGAGGTGGCAACCTCTAAGAGTAACAAGCACCAATGGCTTGCAAGACGACCACCTTGTGTCACTCGATACAACCTCACGATGCAATCGCACTAGAATCGCTCACTCACTCAATCGGATGAACACTATCAAGCTAGAGTGAGTTAGAGGGCTCCCAAACACCACCACATAAGCCACCAAGGCTCTAGTGTGCTCAGCTCTACTAAGTTGTCGCCAAAGGCCGACCAACACTTCTATTTATAGCCCCACGGACTAAAATAGCCGTTATCCCTTCACTGGGCATTTTTCAGGGTGACCGGACTTGCCGGTCGGATCGACCGGACGCACCCTGCCAGCGTCCGGTCGTGCTGCGCCGTCCACGTGTTGCTCTGCATTCAACCAGAGCTGCCCGATCTCAACGGTAACTTCGCGCGCCAACGGTTAAGTTGCGACCAGGCGCAGCACAGCGAGGATGACCGGACGCTGCTACGCCTGAGTCCGGTCTATTCCAGAGAGCTCCCCGAGCCTCTGTTTTGCGACCGGACACAGACCAGCGTCTGATCAGCTCTACGCCCGCGCACCAACTTTAGCGCCGCCTAAGTCACCGTACGTCACCTTAACCGGACACAAACCCGCGTCCAGTTACTTCTTCGCCCAGCGTCCGGTCACTTGACCGAGACCGCACGCTCAATTGCTGCCACTGACCGGACGCGCCAGTCCTGCCGAGGCCAGCGTCCGGTCACTCACAGTGACCCCTTCTCGCCTCTGTTTCATCACTGAGATAATCCATATCAACTTCAACTTCTTCTCCTTTGTAAATGTGCCAACACCACCATGTGTATGTGTGTTAGTATTTTTACAATCATTTTCCAAAGGATTAGCCACTCAACTTGCCACGCCACTCAATCCTAGCGACGATGCAAAGTTAGATCACTCGAGTGGCACTAGATGACCAATATGCAAACAAGTTTGCCCCTCTTGATAGTATGGCCATCTATTCTAAACCCGGTCATCAACTTCTCTATACACCTATGACCGGTGAAATGAAATGCCCTAAGTTATACCTTTGCCTTGCGCATTCCATTCCATCTCCTCCAATCTTGACTTCACTTGCTTTTCACCATTGCCTTCGTCCATCGGCACCAAGTCTTGCTCAAGCTTCACTGTCACGCGGTCCATCGCTCCAAAGCCTCCAACTTGTCCTTTCACGCTTGCAACCGGTCCATCAAGCCAAGTCATGTCTTGATCTTCTCCACCTTGATCACATGACTCAATGTCATGTCTTACGTGCAATGAGCTCCTTCATCATCACATGTGTGAGCTTTGTAACATTTTCGAGCCATTTCCACCTTCATGGCATATGTTGCTCACACACATGTACATGTGGACTAATCACATGTGTATCTCACATAAACATAATTAGTCCACCTATGCTGTCACTCAATTACCAAAACCACATAAGGACCTTTCACCCTTCCACGTCCTCCACCATGGGCCAAGGTGAGATAATGAACAATGGCAGAGGAAGATAACATGATACATCGACAGATGGTCCTACCGATGTCTGAGCGACATGTGGGATCCACCACTTTTTAACCTTGCCCCTCGGCTATATAAGATGAGGCAGGGCCTTCCTTTACTTCTTTGCACTTTGATTCCCTCAATTCCTTAGCTCTCTAGCTCTAACTCTCACATGTTTGTAACCTGCTGCAAACTTTGAACCTTTTGTTCAAGAACACGAAGGAACACCCCTAGTAGACGTAGGACATAATTGGCTGAACTAGTATAATATCTAAGTCTCTAAGTATTTATCCATCATCAAAGCCAACGCGCGACTACAAATTTACTAATTGGTGGCAGAAAACGTCGACAATATCTATATGTAGATTTGTATTAAAAAAATAAACACCCATAGAGAGAGAGAGAGAGAGAGCATGGAAAGATATTTACTTTTTAGGTATTAAGTATGAATTTCGGTTGCTTACTCCCTCCGTCTCAAAAAAAGACCGTTGTTTTTATGAATGAATCTGGACAAGCACTTGTCTAGATTCATTCCTAAAATAACGGTTTTTTTAGACGAAGAGAGTATTTTTTTAAAAAAAATTATAGTCCATATAAAAATATGTGTTGATGGACAAATTTATACCATAGTCAAAAGAGAAGTGACAATCCTATATGTATAATTGAGAGCCACGTGCATGGGAACTCCCTCCTGCCTGCCCTGCAAGAAATTAAACAAAAGGTGTTTCTACGCCGGGTCAATAATTACATTTTGTTTCGTTCATTGCTGCAATCATGCACGATGCCACTGGGCACTGGATGGAGTATATGTAGCACTGATTGATCGTATTCTACGCCTTCATTATGCGCGATTTGAAAACCAGATTAGGCGCCAGTCATGTACCTTGCGGTTGAATTGCGCGCAGCCGTAAGCCACCACTACCCACTACCGGAGTAGAGAGTCCGTCGTCTTTGATTGCTTCGTCAGATCAGATAAACCCCACCGGACGGCGCCCTATTCAAAAGGGTAAAGTTCGATCTCTAGAAGTTT
The DNA here is from genome assembly GCA_904845875.1 of Miscanthus lutarioriparius. Taxonomy (NCBI): domain Eukaryota; kingdom Viridiplantae; phylum Streptophyta; class Magnoliopsida; order Poales; family Poaceae; genus Miscanthus; species Miscanthus lutarioriparius. The sequence goes on from CAJGYO010000012.1 coordinate 13,779,920, forward strand.
GTAATTAATTTATTTTAAATTATAAAAAATATGAAACTAGTTCATGTTTTCTTCTAAAAATGTTATATATATGTTGATGCTACATTTAAAATTGTTTTCAATTTTGCATGGAATTAAATTTCGCATGGAATTAAATTGTTTGCTTTCTGTTCTTTTATATGACAGTTTCCTGCCTTCGTCTCCGCGTGCACCGAGCGCCAAGCCTTGCTTGGCTGAAAAAACTCGAGAGGCAGGCTGCGAGTCTCGTATTAATGTATACAATAGCATTGCTATCCCCCGCCAGCATTTATTTTAGATCAGAAAAATTAAGAAACTAGTACTTTTTTCTAAAAATGTTTTCTACTTCTTTATGATCTATATATAGGTATTTGGAATTGGTTTATTTATGTTCCTATTGCTTTATTGCTTGTTGTCACACTTGTTATTTATTTAAAACAATTAAGATCTAAACAATTTTAAGGCCCCGTTCGGCTTACCCCATATTCGGCTTGTTCGGCTTGTTTTTTCAGCCGGAACAGTATTTTTCTCTCACAACAATTCAACAAAAACAGTGTTTTTCAGGCAGTTTCAGCCAAGATTCAGACCAGCGAACGGAGCTGAAGATCGCTCTGCAGTTACTGTCCAAGAAGCCATAGGTTGTGATTCAGTCCAATATGTTGCCAGACCCCGCTGAAGATGATGATGGTGAGCAAGAACCAGATCGTTGATGAAGCTTGGAAGATGGCGATCTCAGTTCAGCTTGGGATGATTTTGCTAGTTCTAGTTTTCATTCACGGGGTTGTAATCTGGCATGGAGTCCAAACTCCTGTTTGTTTGCTGTTTCTGGGCTTCTGTCTGTTCTATATGGTACTCTGAACACTCTTAAACTCTTGATGTATTTCCGTTCAGTGCAATGGAAATGGGGAATATCCCTTAGTCGAAAAAAAAATCTAAACAATTCTAAATATAGCATCAACATGTATATAACATTTTTTAAAGAAGGCATGAACTAGTTTCATAATTTTATAATTTAAAATAAATTAATTACGAACTTCTAGAGATCGAACCGGATTCTTATTATTATTAGAAAATAGAAAACCGCTTTTGGAACCAGCAAAGGACCAAATTTATCCCATTTTGATAGTTGGAGGGTGTCTTTTACCTGGTTTTATAGTTGAAGGTTGAAAATCGAACTTCAATGCGAGTTGGAGATTGAAAAATGTACTTCACCCTATTCAAAACGACATGATTGGGCAAACGGAAGCCTACGAGAGATCACCCCGAAGACGACGGCTGAAAGCGGCGCGTAGGTGCGTCACTCGCTGGCGTAACGATCGTGCATTCGTGCACTAACTAGATAGTCGACTGGTGGGACTCTGGGAGGGAGGGAGCGAGAGCGAGACCCGCGCGTGAGCAGATCTGTAAATTCCCGCCAAAGCTAGTCAGGGCATCAGCTGTCGCCTTGTCCAGCCAGCTGACGATGAAACCAACAAACAACTTCAGGGTCTTCAGGGTACCTAGAAACCTAAACACCACGGTGCACCTGCTGACTAATCAAGCATTTCATTCTTCACCTCTGTAACACCTTCGGTGTTACACCCTAAATCATTTACTAAACTATGTCATGAGCATCATGTTTATGTGCTAATGCATGTGATAGAATGTGTAGATAAATTTCTTGTAACTTAAAATGATCGATAAAAATGCTAAATGAAAGTTGATTCAATAGCTCATGTATATCAAGTAGGGTTAAAAACTAATTTTTATTAAGCAAAAATACTATAGAACATGTGTGTGATATTTAAATAAAGTTTGAAGTACAAACTCTGTAGATGACAGTGAAATACTTGCTGTCGAAAAATGATATTACTAACTAATATTTATACTAGCCTAGAAATTACAAATTGAAATCAAGTTCAGCTCAAAAAAAAACTTAAAAAATTTCTAAGTTTGTCAACAGCTAGACATTGCTATGTTTAGCAAATTATTTCGAGAGATTGAGTTAAGGGGTGGTGTAGTGTTATAGCTTGATTTGGTAGTCTCATATGTCATATTGAGTATGGTGAAGATGATTTAGGTCTAGAAGCAACAATTTAGTTTTTATAGGCGCTTTAAAATTCGTGTACGACACGGTTTTGGGCTGGTTGGCCGCGTGGGCGCGGTCAGCACGCTCGGGCGTTCGGCGTCGCCATGCTAGCTGTCCCGCACGCATGCGCGTTGCCACGTGTGGCCGGCCACGGTTGCTCTGGCCTGGCTGTGGCCTGGCCGCCGCTGGCTCCTGGCGCGCGAAGCCGCCGCCGCCGCTAATTGTGCAACCGGGCGGTGCTACCGCCGGCCCCGCCACGCTGCCGCACTACGACTCGTCCTGTGTGGCGTCGCAGTCACTGCTGGTGCCATCGCCTCACCGTCATGTCCGTGCCTCACTCTTCATCTCTGCGCCGCTGCCGGCCCAGTGCGATGCCGCCTCTACCACGCGCACATGGTCGGGCTCGCCGTCGCCTTATCATTAATGGCACTGCGGTGCGCGGGCCACGCGGGTTACGAACGTGCGCACCTGTCTGCTAGCGTCTACGCGTGGGGCCTCCACGATTACGTTGACCGCGTCCTGCCAAGGCGAGGACGAGCCGAGCCCACATGCCGTGCGCCGTCTCTCTCTTTCTCTCTTTCTCCCTCTGCTGCCGTCGACGAGCCGCGCCATCAAATTACCCTACGAACGATCACCGCCATTCAATTCAGTGCATCCACAATTTCAACATCACGTCCTCTCGCTGCCCGACCCTACCCAGTCTTGAACCGTACAAGGCCAAGCTCCAATTTAGAGTTTCTCCCACCGCCGTGCCGATAAGGCCACGTACGGCCGTGGACGAGGGCAGCCCTCCTACCGTCCCTTACGAACCAATTTACTTGCACCACTAGCTTCACCTTGCCTCCCTCTCCACTTTGCGCACGTCAACAGAACCGCTACCGCCTCCCCGTCGTTGCTGACGCGACTGTGCCGCCATGGTGCGTCGTCCCACGGCTCGACCGCACATGGCCAGCCCTCCTCCATCATCCTCCGCCCCATCCATCAGCTCGGCCTGGTCTAGGGTAGCCTTCTGATGCTCACGCACTAACCAATTAGACCTGTAGCTACCACAGTCCACCGGAACAGTGACGCCGCAGTCGCAGATGGCCGCGGGCCGCTGTAGCCTTCCCCAGCCAGTCGTGTCACCCTGCACCACCGCTTAGTGTAGCCGCTCGGGTCAGAGATGGTGATCGACCCGTTAGGTGGGCCCGCGTGGGTCCCAGGTGGCCGGCGTAGGCGCCTAGTGCCGCCGCTCGCCGCGCCACCGTGCACTGAGTTTCCGGGAGGTGCACGCGGGGGAATTCTAAGAAAGCCAGGGGGTTAAGTGAGAAGGTTTGAGAGGGGGGAAATAGTGTTAATCCTTAGTTGTAATTCGGAAGAAGTTCGAGGTCCCTTTTGCAAAATCGTCAGTGCACGCGAGATTCCCCCGTCGTGGGCCGTCTCGCGCTGCAAGCCGGCCTCGCGGGGCCACACCGTGGGCCACCACGCGCTCGCACGTGCTGCGTCGCGTGGGCCGCGTGGGAGAATTTGTTTTTTTTCATAAGGAATTAGAAATAGTTTTCTAATTTAATTTTTGAGCTGATCTTTGGTAAATCATATAAAATCATGTTGGTGTCCAAAAATTATGAAACGAATTTGTTAGGTTCCTAAAATTATGCTCTATCTGTTAGTGTATTTAGTTCATATATATACATATTGATACCAGGAGCTATTAAATTATTTGAGGGTGCTTAATGTTATTAGGTTAAATATTGTTGGAAAATTTTGTGGTAAATTGGTGATAGCTTTAGTCCTGAAATTTTTATAGTAGCTTCATTGTATTATTGTGTGCTCACTGTAATTTTTGTAGCCTTAGAATAGACTAAGCATTAGGGTAGTTAAATGCTCTTTGTTTCAATATACATTAAATCATTAGTAGAAATAAAGATATATCCTTTATTTGTAAAACTAGATGTTTGTTAGTTGAATCCAACACCTTGCTTGATGAAAATGATAGTTAGCTTAGTATCTTAGTCATTAGAGCTAGCTTAGTAGCTTAGTATGAGTATTCTTATTTTAAGAGTTGTTGTATAAATGCTAAGTGTTGCATCGTCATCGCATGCATGTAGAAAACGAGTTGGTGAGGATCATGACCACCGGCGACCACGAGTTTGAGGAGATCATCGAGGAGTACGAGAAGGAGATTCTCGTGCAGGAGGAGGTCCTAGAGCCACCACTGACTGACTCAGCTGACACCGCGCCTGCTCAAGGCAAGCCCCGGTGCATAACCCCTTATTTTTTATAATCACTGTTTATATATGTTATGTGCATTTACGTTACAGGAATTTTATAAAAACCACATGCATAAATATATCTGTCCTAAGAGTCTACTAGTGCAGGTTCGGGTAGCTGCTATGCTTAGGTTTTTGGTAGCGTGACTAACCTGCCGTTACTCACAATAGGTGATTATTATAATTACTCTCATGATAAAATGATGAAAGAAAAAATAGAGACATGGCAGGGATACAGTATGGGTGTTGATGGGTGTAATAGGTTGTGTCCCACGGCCAACGGGGCTTAGCTTGGTTACACTGTTGTCCCTGTTTGTGTCGATTAAGGACCGTCTGTTGCTGTGGATGGAAGTCAGATCACCGACTTATTATCTTGAGCACATATTTGCTTATGTGAGCGGGAAGGCTCGTTACGCTCTTGTCGTGGGTTCTGGCTATTTTCGGACCGACTGATTGGAGGCGGGGAAAGGTGGAGGTCTGAGCACCATACTGAGACCGGGTTTGAAGTGTGGGGACTTGGAGTCTAAGTTTGGATGGGGACCTGAACCCCGTGATAGGAGTGGAATGGGTTGGTCTTGTTTGTGCCTGGGGTACAAATGGGGCATGTATTTCGGGGTACCCAGCTGGGATACATTGGTTCACGAATCACCGTTTCTACTGAAAGATGAAAGATGGTAAAATAGTTCTGATTGCTCAACCCTTGCTTGAAAATAGAACATGTGCTTACCTAAAATGGTTAGCTAATGAAGTAATCATGACTGCTAATTAAACTTAATCTTAAGGACGTACTTCTAGTAATGCTTTTCGCAAATAAAAATAAAACAACAAAATCATATTGCCTACCATACTCCTTGGAGTTGGAAAACTATTCACACTAGTCGGGTAAGTCTTGCGAGTACATTGTATACTCAGGGTTTATATTTACCCCTGTTGCAGATGCAATATGAGGAGTATCTCTTGTGTGGAAGATTCTTCTAGTGGACACAGACGGATCATTGTATCATTTTCGCTAGATGTTTATTTTCATTCTGCTGTTTAATTATCGCACTCTGAACTCTAGTATTGTAATAAATAATTTTTAAGAACTCTGGTTGTATGAAATGGACTAAGTATTGTAAGCTCGTACTCATTATTGGATCCTGGATGTAAAGCGTGGATTGTTTCGAGTTCTCCCGTGGGGTGGACTCGACGAAACTGTCCGATGTAGCTAACTTTCGGAGTGCTTAGTATATAGAGGAAGACGAGCGCCTCCAAAAACATGTTATTTTGAACGGTTCTGCCACAACCTCGGTCATCTAACCAGTTGCCCCCTCCTGGAGGCTCTGAATTCTTAACTTGGGAGTGCATCTCCCTTTCAGCAGCGTCTTGCTGCTAATAAATTTGCCAGTTATAAAAAAAACTTACTCTCAGGCCAGCGACTGCCACGTAGAAAGAATGGAAACGGGCAGAAGGTTTTTTCTTTTCCATTCTATATATTTATGGTGAAAATGGAACCGGGTTTAGAAAAAAACAGGATTGAAAATGGAATTGGGATATACAGACATACGAAAATAAATAAGTACGTACGGACAGAGAGCTGAAAAATTAAGTTAGAATTATGCATGTATAAAGACACATAACTATATACATGTATGAACATCGATCTAATGTTCACTTGCTTGCGATGTGTACAGCCGGGTTTGGTTGCAGACTTGCGGTTGCGCCGCCCACACGCACGCGACCACACCTGCCAGGCACCGGCACCGCCGCGCGCCGCCGATCTGAACGGACACACCGGCTCGGCTCACCAAGCTCCGTGTGTTGCGCCCTTCCATGCAGCGGCGGACCCAGCACGGAGGGAATGGAGCCCCAAAGGCAAAGGATGCTAAGCTCAAGGCGCCAATTAGGTCACGTGTTTCCGAGCTTCCGACAGCGCGTACTGCCACTGCTTCCCTTCTTCCATGTTGGTTCTTGCGAGCTGCAAGGGAACAAAAGTGCAAAATGCGTGTTCTAACAAACAAGCAAAAAAAAACTCTAGAATGGTGGTTAACCGTACCAACAATCACATTTTATAACCCTGTGTCGTCAAGGTTTGGCTATATATACATGCTGAGGGGCAGATAAATAGAGACTAGAGAACAAATAAAGCAAGCTGCTAAAAATGCACGCATGCATTTTAAACGAGGATACACATGGTAATGGTACTCCCGCCATTTTTTTTAGTTTATAAAGCGCCTCTGCACTTTAGCAATTTTCAAACCTGGCACTTTTCAACTACTACAGTATTAATTAGTCATATAAGGTTCAAACTTTGTCGTACAAGAGCTATATATAATTGGATTTATATTTGAAAGCGCTATATATCATGTGTGATCATGATTTTGTTGCCAGAAATACATCTCTAAAGTATAACTGTAAAGACCGTGTTTTGGGTCAAGCCACGACTTATTATATTTTGAAATGGGGAGTGCATATTATGACCACACGCTGGTTCGATTATTACGTACCACAGCATAGTCGCCGAGGTGCTAAAAAATATTCCGCACAATTCAAATGGAGGCTGAAGTATGAAACGGAACTTCGTGTTGAATGCCACGTGTTTGATAGATCGAAGTGTAGCGCACGGCGATTAAAAACCAGTGGTAAATGTGAATGTGAATCTTATAGTGAATATAGTTTGACCAGAACTACGGCTTCAGCCACAGTTGTTTGTTGTAGTACCAAATTAATGCACGCCCTCACCTCATAGACAGAACACAGAAGATATCAACGTGCACATCATCTCCTTATTCAACCACTACAGGAACTGCTGGTTGCACTCGGGGAAGCCTTCCCCAAGTGCAACACTCGGGGAAGAGCCTCCGGCTAATCCTCTCACGGGAAAGGCGCCTTCCCCGAGTGTCGAAAATCGTGCACTCGGAGAAGGCTTTGCCGAGTGCCGTGCTGACACTCGGGGAAGACTTGACGCCGTTGGCCGACGCCGTTTGCTTTTTTTTTTATTTTCTTCCCCGAGTGCAACACTCGGGAAAGATTTTTATTTTTTTTTAAATACTCTTTGCCGAGTGCCACAGCTCAGGCACTCGGCAAAGAAATTTGTTTTTTTTAAAAAAAATCCCTCTTTCCCGAGTGCCACAGCACAGGCACTCGGGGAAGATTTTTGAATTTTTTTAAATACTCTTTGCCGATTGCCGCAGCTCAGGCACTCGGCAAAGAAATTTATTTTTTTTAAAAAAAAATCCCCCTTTCCCGAGTGCCACAGCATAGGCACTCGGGGAAGCCACCTCTAAAATTCTTTTTTTTTTTGCTTTTCCATGTAAACAACAGAGCATATATATATATATATATATATATATATATATATATATATATATATATATATATATATATATATATATATATATCACAAACCACAAATCAACACCAATATGTCACAAACCACATTTATATATCACAAACGACTAAATTTATCCGAAATCCACAATATATTACAAACATGATCTCAATGGGGTCCTAAAACATGATTCACCAGTAAGATAGCTACCATGTGTTTTATGTATCACATGAAAGAAATCATGGTAAGCAACAGAATCTAGAAGTCCAGCACACCACCACACTTCTGGTAAAGCCAATGTCGTGCACCTGAAACATTTAGCAAACTGTAAGAACCAGACATATAACACACCATGTTGAAACCATGAGAATTCATGGGATCAGAATTTAGAAGAGCACTCATATTACTTGATTCAGTCTAAATTTAGTGAAAGAAATCATATTACTTGATTCAGTGATCACTACACGAACTACTATGGAATACTACAATATTTGATGATGGAATTTAATTAGCACCAGGGGAAAAGTGTTCTGGTTACCTCCTTCCCTAGCCGTGCAATATGATCTGCCTTCCTTCCGTCTCTCCGAGGCGGCGGCTCACGGCGATTGTGAGGGGGGGGCGCCCAACGTGCGATCCCGCTGACGGTCCGTGGGGATGGCCCGACGTGCGATGCAGCGACCCTTCGACATGGTTCGGCGCCGCCCCGATTGATGCTTTGCAAAAGAGAGGAGATTGCACGTGAGTGACAAGATAAAAATGTAAGGAGTGTAAAGAAAAGTTGAAAATTTCGCGAACCTCCCCGCATGCGAGGAGGTTTCCAAAACCTGCAAGAAAAAACGCGTCGCACGAAGGCCGACAACCACATTTCCGCACGAAGGGCCAACACATCAACAAATCCGGCACGAATGCCGACACATCAACAAATCCGGCACGAAGGCCATCACTAGATTTGACACTAAGCATGAGCAAAGAAGGTAAAACATGCGTACTCATACTCACCGGAGTAGACTCTCGACGATATGGTGGTGGTGGTGCAAGCAGCTCTGCTGGGATCTCCCAACCTTGTTGCTGCCCAAGTTGTTGCACGAACTTGAGCAAACCATCTTGCTGGGCCTCCAAAGCTTGTACCCTCGGCGCTTCCGGACTCCCGCTTTCGGCCCGCTCGGCCTCCCTTTCAGCCAAGCAAACTCTTTTGCTGATCCCGAAGTTGTTTGCAGCTCGGCTGCGCAATATTTGACCCCAATGTTTCAATAATGCGAGCTAAGGAACGTAAAAGTGAAAGAACGACGAATGAAAACCGGAATACTTACCTAGATTGAAGCCACCGCTGTCGGCCGTTGGCTTATGGGCACGCTTAGAGCTCGTGCTCACATTGCTCGTCGTGACGGTTGAGAGGAGGAGTACAGCCCGCCCTCGAGGATGCCGTCGCCCATGTAGAACCGCCCATGCTTCTTGCCTTGCCCAATCCTCATCACTAGCTCAGGATTAAGGCGCTCCTCGGTCCTCGGATCGTAGTCCGACCCGTGGACTAACCTTGACGCCTCCGTGTATGAACTGAGGCGGGTGTGGATGCTGGAGTTGGTGTACGCCTCTGGGCCCGCATCCGGGTTGTACTCGATGTTGGACTTTGCCGGGCCCATGTGGGCCAGAGCATACGCCGTGAGTTGGCCAATTGGCTGGCCACCGTGCGCCGCCTCCTGCGAGAAAGACAACATGTGGTTAGGAATCATGTAGAATTGAGCGCGGCTAGATTAGACAAGTGATGGAGACTTACATATGTCTTTTTGTATTTGCTGAGGCTGGCGTTGCCCTGAGGGTGAGGTACACCTGGCATCAGCATACGGTGCTCGCTTTTCTCTTGGTGCGCCTTCTGCCAATCCGCGTCCAACCATTTGTCCACTATAGCAGCCCAGCAATCGGAAAAGGTGGCGCACCAGCTCGGAATCACCTACAAGCCATCAGAAGATCAAATTAGGCATAGTTAATCTAAAAAGAGATCAATAGGAGATGTTTTCTATTTACCTGTAAGTACTGCTCCCTTGTTAGAATCTCTATCTCTCTTCTTGCCTGAGTTCTGTTCATTCTTCTATTACGGTAGGTGGCGTTGTAGTCAATGTGCGCCTGGAGGCGGGACTCGTGATACAAGTCCAAGGCACGCCTTCTACAGGAAGCGGCAGCCACCTCACGCGCCCTTAACTCCTGTCCCAACTGGCATCTGAAGAAGTCCTGCATAAAAACACGAGGTATCCATTATTTATTTCAAGAATGTCCAATGAATGCAATGAATTGAGGGTCGTAGAGTGAGAAAGGCTTACCCACAACTCTGTAAGCACCTGATCCGCCAAGTTTAGGTGCCCAACAGCGGGGAAGAGGGCGTAGTGGTCGAACAAGGGTATCTCTGGGTCCTCACCCTCCGACGTCCACACCAGGCCAGGGAAGTGTTCCCTGCACAAAAGTCCCAGGATCCCATTGACATTGCAAGCCGGGACCCCCTCCTCCACAAGCATCTAGTTCCTGCACAAGTGGTTAACAATAGTTCCCCAATAATTGCCACCATATCATCGAAGCATTTTCGAGTCATGTTGTGCTGTGACTTCAACCCCAATAGGCGCCCAATGGCATCCAGTTGAGAAATCGTTATCTTCTCATGTAGGAACTTCTGTGCCGATTCCAACATGTCCAAGAACGCCTTAGCGCTTGGCTCTGGCTCCTCCTCCCCATCCTCCTGCTCATCCTCCGTACGTCCTTCAGCGAACATCGCATCCGCATAGTCACCTAACCATCCTGCTACCCCGCCATCACCATCAAATGCCTCCAAGCCTCGTCTCACGACCTCCTCTCTAGGACGGTAGGGTTCACCATGGTGCACCCACCGGGTATAGTTTGGCATAAATTCATACTTGCAAAGATGCTTCATCATGACTTCCCTTGTTCTTCTTTTCTTGTTTTCACATTCGCTGCAGGGACAGAACGTGTCTCTCGCTCCCTTAGCTGCCTTAAATGCATGGTCCAAGAATTTCTCGATCTTATCCATCCATTCACGGGTGATTTGAGACTGACTTGGGCGTCCCATGTACATCCACTCACGGTTATCCATCCTCTAGCATATACACATAACGGAGTAAAGTAACCATCAGTCGCATCTGCACGGCGTGCCTACTGTCTAATAGGTGAGGATAGGTCATAATCCCACCCGCGGATGCGTAGATGAGGTTAGTTTCCATGCTCTACTCCGATCCTAGACAGAATTTCGGCAGCACCTACCCGCTGCTCTCCCGATACACGTCCTGGAAGGGAGAGTGTGTATCCGGAGAACAGCAGGGAGGTGGTGCCAAAACTCCGTCTCGGATCCGAGCAGAACATGGAAACTAACCCATCTACGCATCCGCGGGCTGTCCAATTACACCTGGATAATCCGAAACAGATACGGTCATAGATATGCGGAGATCTGCATACCTCCAACCGTATCTATTTCGGACGGGAGACGCCTAACTGGGCAACACCAATCTACGTACAACAACGGTAAGGAAAAGAGCTTAATTATACCTAGGGTGGCGGTGGAGAAAGGCTAGCGACGCAGTGGCGAGTCGGTGCAGTGGCGAGTCGGCGCTGTGCAGGCAGGACCGCAGCACTGACGAAGACGATCGGGATCGCCTAGGTGCTCCGATTCCCCTGCGATAGGTCCTGCTCTGCAAAAGAAGAAAAACAGCACTATAAGTACAAAATTTTGGCGAAACTTCCCACGGGCGGGAGGTTTCGATAACTCAAAGAAAAAAACGTCGACACGATGGCCGACGTCCACATTTGGGGCACGATGGCCCACACATCCACAATTCCAGCACGAAGGCCGTCAACACATAAACGGCGCGATGGCCGACAACGAGCGGACGGTTCAGATACCTTGGGCGTTAGCGGGGCGTGCACGCGAGAAGAAGACGCCGACAATGGGGCGGGACGCGAGAAGAAGACGCCGTCTCGGGCTGATTAACTACTGAGTTAAGAAATGAAAGTTAGCATAATTACGAGCACGCACCTGTGCTGATTCAGTTGGTTGCAGGAAGAAGACATACCTGAAAGCGAGCTCGAGCTCGCAGGTCCGTGTGGGGCAGCTGGGCGGTGAGTTTGAGTAGGTCCGACGTCGGTGGGCAGCGAGCTCAAGCAGATCCACTGCATGAGATGAGTAAGCAACACATATTCAGAAATTGAAATTTGCAATATAGTGTTTCACAAAATCTTTTTAAGATAAAAATATGCTGTACTTAATTAGTTATTGTTTTCCATGGATAGAAATTTTAAATAGAGTTTCACATGAAGAAAAGAAATTTTCATAGTGCATCTCTACTGTATGTATTTTACAGCAACTTATTTCTAGAGCAGCTATGCAGAGAATACAGTCATGCTTGCCATCCAAAAGATCACAAGTTCCAATCACATGTTTATTATTATTAGATGACCATCCTTATTTTAAGAAAATATAAATGCTGCATAGGCCTGCACAACTTGGCCAGCTTTCAAGGAACATTTTACTCATTCATGTGAGACTACTACTTGTGAGACGTAGGAAGCAGCCCAAAATAAAGTTCAAATTCCATTACCATGTCAGGTGGATCAAAAAAATGCATGAAGTGATGCATACAGATAAAGATAGGAATCAGTACCTGATGAACTTGCAATGCCCAACAGGGCAAACAACAAGATGCATCGTTTAGTCCAGGTGGATCACAGGGGCTACTGCAAGAAACAAGAGGACTGTAAATGGAACAATTGCTTGATCTATAACAACAGTAGTAACTATGACAATAAACAAAAGTAACATATAAATCTAACCTATGCCTTTGTTTAGAATAACCCAAGTAATCCCTGAACCTGCCATATTATGGAAAAAAATCCAAAGTACCCTCTCTCTACACATATATATACTTCTACATTTGGTAAAATATAGAAAAAAAAAGTTAAGGTAAATTGATCTATCATTGTCTACTATATATAGGAGGGTACCCTCTCTCGCTCTCTCTACTATTTCACTAGTGAAACCATTTCACTGTATAGAGAGAGGTACGATCTATCATGATCTATCACTGTCTTAACCATTTCACTAGTGAAACCAGTAAACACCATGAGCATCCACGCCTCAAATGAAACACCTCATTATTACATTTTTTCCAACATTGTACTGAAGAACAGCGACAGTACATTAACTATGCCACCATAAGCATCATATCTTAATGAATCCAACGTGTAACTCATCACTGCATTCATGCTAAATGACAATGGCTGGCTGGCTAGCACGCAGTACTCCTAGATGACTTATAGCATCCATCCTACAAATGCTTTGCACTGACAGAGAAGGCAAAGAACAGCATCCACCCTACAAATCCTATAAAGTGCCTGGAATTTTGCAACGAATCGGAGAAGATCGTCGGCCAGGGTGAGGAAGATGAGAACCTGGCTGAGTCGCACGTCGAGATTTGGGGTGAGCCGTCTGGGCCTGGCAGCTCTGGGCGGGCGGGCGTCGGCAGATCTGGCCGGTGTTGGCGGGCGGCGGGCGGCGTCCGGGCCTGGCCGCCGGAGGGGGGCGGCGGGCGGCGTCGTCCGGGCCTGGCCACCGGGGCGGGGTGTGGAGACAGGCGAAGGGAGCGCAGAGGCGGCAGGCGTCTGGCGGCGCGTCTGGAGCGGGAGCGAGAGCAGAGGCGGCGCGTGCGAGCGGGTGATTGCTGGCGTGCGGCATGCGGGGTGGAGGCGGGTGGGTGGCTGGTTAGGTTTAGATAAGGCCTGGTGGGCTTTTTTTTAGTCTTCCCAGTGCCTGCTACGGCACTCGGGAAAGTCTCTTTTCCAGAGTGCGGGGAAGGCACTCGGGAAGTATTTTTTTTTTTTTTTTTTTTGCCTCATTTTTTTTGTGAGGTCTTCTCACATTATTTAAAACTCCATGTTTAAATTTGGGACAATTTTCACTTTTTTTTGTTATATTTCGTTAGTTTTTTCGTTTTCGTTGAATTTTTTTGCATACTTGAATTTGAGCTGCGGTGCATGAAATAATAAATTTGGTGATTCAAAAATTATATTAATGATATTTGGTGTATGTTGAGGCCTTATCGAGGAACTTCGTATGAAATGTCGAGCATCTTGTTGGCGTAACATGACAACTTGCGGGAAAAGTGTTTTTAAATTATATAAAATCCGAGCGAAATCGAAAATCACGACTTATGCAGGCATCGTGTTATCGCATGTAGGCGCTATGATAAAAAAGAGAAGGTTTCTTGCAAGTTGCGATATTGGATGCCTAAAACGGATTCTCGCGTATATCATATGCGGAATACACTTTCCGTCGCAAGTTGTTCGCTATTTTACGTCAACAAGATGCTCGACATTTCATGCGTTCAGTTCCTTCGATAAGGCCTCAACATACACCAAATATCATTAATATAATTTTTTTCAATCACCAAATTTTATTATTTCATGCACCGCAGCACAAATTCAAGTATGCAAAAAAAACCTCAACAAAACGAAAAAAACAAAACGAAAAACTAACTAAATAAATAACAAAAAAGTCAAAATTATCCCAAATTTGAACATGGAGTTTTAAATAATGTGGGAAGGCCTCACAAAAAATGAAAAAAAAAAAAAAAAAAATCCCTAGTGTCTTCCCCGCCACTGGGGAGAGGGCCCTTTCCAGAGTGGCGGGACGGTGCACTCGGGAAGGCAAAGACTCGTATCGACACTCGGAAAGGGCCTCTTCCCCGAGTGCCAGGGAAGGCTCTCGGGGAAGTATTTTTTTTTAAGTTTTAACGACGTTGGCGGGTTGAACCGTCAAGTAGCATGTTTCTTTGCCGAGTGCCGATCTTTCCCGAATGTTGCACTCGGGGAAGAGGGCCTTTCCCGAGTGCTGCTCTTTACCGAATGCCAGGATCTCTGTGGCACTCGGGAAAGCCTCTCTTCCCCGAGTGCAACACTCGAAGAAGATTCTCTTCCCCGAGTGTCCGATTTTTGGCACTTGGGGAAGATTCTCTTCCCCGAATACCCGATTTTTTGCACTCGGGGAAGCCAGAGACACTCGGGGAATTTTGTCTCTCCCGTATTGAGCGGAGCTAGTTAGTTGTGTGGCCTAGCTATTTTCATGATAATCCATCACTGTTACTGTGTAAGAGTGACTGCCTTTAATTCCTGCACTGACAAAAACGATGGATGTAACGTGATCGATGGGTATATGCTTTGCTTTGATCCAAGATACGGGCTGTATTTTAGCTGTCAAAAGCACAACGCTAACCAAACTGATAAAACAGAAAGCCCCTCTGAATGTGAAATCTCCACTGAATTTTTTGAAATTCAAATAAATTTTGAAAATTTAACATTGCTGGCCCCTCTAACATTCAAAAATTTAATTTCTTGGCTCCGCCCCAGACTATTTTTGTGTAATATAATTTTTTTAGCACCTTGAATCCTACTTTTGACTTAACTTTCTGCTTTTCTAAATAGGTAGAAATAAAGTGACGCTTTACTGCTTAAGGAAGATAAAGAGAGATAAGTTTTATAGTTATTTTAACCAAACGCTTTATAATTTTTTTACAGCACAGCACAGCTCACAACAGTTTCTTCACAGCTTATATCTCACATTAGCTTTTTCACAACTCACGACTGAACCAAACAGATCCATAATAAGCCTGGTACAACATCAACATGGTTTCTAATATGGCACTTGGACTGTAAATACCTATGTAAAAATATATTACTCTAAATATGAAGACTTACTCCCTCCGTCCTAAAATAAGTGTCATTCTTATTTTCTGAAAAGTTAAACTTTTTAACTTTAACCAAACATATATATAAAAATATTAATCTTTATGGTGCATAATTAGTATCATTAGACGAATCATTGAGCATATTTTCGTAATAAACTTATTTGAACATATAAATGTTGCTAATATTTTCTACAAACCTATTCAAAGTTGAGAAAGTTTGTCCCGCACACATCCCATAGCGTCACTTATTTTGGGACGGAAAGAGTATATTAGAAGAGTTTCATTCTTACTGTTTGGTGCAGCATGAATATTCTCATCTCACCTGTGGCTTCTGGAAGTCTTTTTTTTTCCAAAAAAAGGAGGGGGTGGGGATAGTACAAGTGGGATGGTATTTTCACTACAACTCCTATTCTAGTTCATCTCTCAGTTGTGAATTTCTTTATAGCAGGGAGGCAAGTTGAGCACACAATACTATCCACACGTGTTGCAACTAGAAGCGGAGGTTACGTTGATGCCCTCCGCACCACTTGTATATATATAATAATACAGGTGCAGGTGTGTGTCGAAGGCAAGGCACCACAGAACGCGCATGCACATGCACATAGCTCGGCGAGTCCCACATAACAGCGCCAGCACTACAATGGCCGGAGCGCATAAGCTCGCCGGGGTTCCTGCAGCACCTGCGCCGGTGCTCGACTGCGCAATGTCCCTCGTGTGCTCGGTCTCCAAGGCCTACGCGCACCACCAGGTCACGGAGAGCGTGGCACGGTCGCGGCGCACGCTCCGGTGCAGCGCGGGCCAGGCGTGGCGCCGCGCCGTCGACGTCGCCGCGCGCCTCAACTCGCTCCTCGTCCACGTCATCTACTTCGTCGCCATCTCCTGCGTCGGGTGGGGGCTCCTCGAGGCGATCAATGTGCGGGCTCCCGGCAGGAGACCCCGCGGCATCGACATGTTCTTCACCGCCGTGTCGGCCGCGACGGTGTCCAGCATGTCCGCCGTCGAGATGGAGGTGTTCTCCAACGGCCAGCTCCTGGTCCTCACAGCTCTCATGTTCGGCGGCGGCGAGGTGTTCCTGTCGCTCGTGGGTCTCGCATCCAAATGGTCCAAGATGAGGAAGCAGATCATAAACAGATCCCGGCGCGTCGAGAGCCACGACGACGATATCGAGCTCGAGGCCACCGGCGCCGAGGCCGATGACGCCGATGCCGACTCCGACTCCAGGTCGATAACTACTGCGGTCACCGAAGAGAACGACGACATCCCGGTAGACGCGAAGATTCTGCGGCGCAATGCGGTGCGCTCTCTGTTCTACATCGTCCTGGCCATCCTCGTGGTGGTGCACGCGGTGGGTGCCGTCGCCGTCGCGGCATACGTCTACGCCGCGCCCGGCGCGAGGCAGACGCTGCGGCGCAAGGCCCTCAACGTGTGGACCTTCTCGGTGTTCACGACGGTGTCCACGTTCTCCAGCTGCGGGTTCATGCCGACGAACGAGAACATGATGGTGTTCAGCCGGGACGTGTCGCTGCAGCTTCTGCTCGTGCCGCAGGCGCTGGTGGGCAACACGCTGTTCCCGCGTGCGTGTGGGCGGCGGACGCGGCCACGAGGCGGGAGGAGGTCGTGGAGATCACTAGGAAGGGCAGGGACGCGACGGGGTACCACCACCTGCTCCCCGCGCGGCGGTGCTGGATGCTCTCCGGGACCGTGGCCTCGTTCATCGCCGTGCAGGTGGCGCTGCTGTGCGCGATGGAGTGGGGCGGCGCGCTGCGGGGGCTGGGCGCGGGGGAGAAGCTGTCGAACGCGCTGTTCCTCGCTGTGAACTCTCGGCACACTGGCGAGTCCACCCTCGACCTCTCCACACTGGCGACGGCCATCCTCGTGTTCTTCGTCCTCATGATGTGATTGATAGATTAATCAAACAAACTTAGTAATTAATTAATAATCAAGCATCCCAAGTAATAAAAAATTATACAATTCCGCAACTCTGAAACTCACCGACGGTAACTTTCAGAGTCTGTCCTAAGGAAACGCGGAGGCGGAGTTGCTCGCGCAGCACAGTCGCGCTCGCGATGATTGCCTGATCCTGATCTGATCGAGTGGCGGCGCAGCCCGAGGGCACACGAACCGTTGAGCGGACTGCGGACGAGCGGTATTGCGGTAAGTTAAATCTTCGATTCGTCGTACAGAAAGGAAACTCTCGATGGCTTTGCAGGCTCCAGCGGCCAATAGGCCGAGGATAAGGCCAGCCAATGAACCAAAAGGCCCATATACACGATCAGTGGCCTGTACGTGATATACTATACTCCCAATTTCTAAAAGCCACGACAGGCCAATAGCCCAAGACTCCAAGAGAACATCGTAATAGTCAAGTAGCTACTGTTTTCCTTTCTCTGGCTGTCGGCTGAGACATCTTCCTTAATATATCCATGGTACACAGTATTTGGGGGTAAAAATGTCTAGAAATCCAAGGTAGAAGAGCTCCACCCCTTCCTATGAGAATGCACTGTGGGTGTGTTTGGTTCCTCGCTTCCCCTATCTAGACTCCACGGAGCCAACGACCTGTTTGGTTGGCTTAACTTGCTTCCAAGCTAGGCCCCAGCTATGCACTGACCACGCCAAAGTCAGGCCAGGTGAAAACAAGGAAGGTGGTCTTTTCCCTTAGCTAGGTTTCCGCCCGCGCTCGCTTCACCTCCCAGTGTTTCTCTTCATCAATGTCGGAGGTCCTAGCAATGTCGCCGCCTAGTCCTGGCGACCCCCAATGCTCGCACGGAGTTCGTTGGAGGACCATCGTCTTCTCATTGTAGAACCACCACCTCCCCGCCCCTGCTCCTACGCGGCCTGCTCGCGCCACGACCGCTACCGTCCTCCTTTTCCACATGCACCATGATTGCCACCATCTTCCTCCCCCTCCGCATGCGCCATCCTCCTCCTCCTTGCGCGCCACGGCTGTCGGTGTCCTCCTCCGTCTGCCAGGTGTGCGCTCGTGGCTAACCTCCTCCTCTGCGCGCAACGTCGCCGCCATCGACTTCATCAGCCTCTCAGACGCTCGTGGCTAACCTCCTCCTCCTCGCGCTCCACGACTGTCTTTGTCCTCCTCAATCTGTCGGGTGTGCGCTTGTGGCTGACCTCCTCCACGCGCGCAGCGCCACCGCCATCGACTTCGTCAACCTTCGCGCGACGCTTGTGGCTGACCCCCTCCTCCTCACACTAGGAGGAGATGCAGTGGCCGTGAACTCCATGAGCAGTGATTGAGTTAAGCTCATTTTCACAGGAACAAGATGACTATATTCGAACTAACTAGTCAACTAAACAGGATCTAGATAAGCCTAGGTTTACCTAGGACAAGCAAACCAAAAAACAACCTCTTTCATTGCAGGAGCGCTAGCTTCGGCTGCCCTGGCTAGCTAGGCTAGGCTAGGTCTAAGGCCATGTTTGTTTAAGTTTCGTAGGAGCTTTTGCACCCTCCAAAAGCCGAAAAGCTTCTACAAGCCAAAAGTCCAAAAGCTCACTTTGGAGAGTTTCTGACTTTTGACTTTCGAGAGCTTTTTGGCTTTTGGAATGTCCCAAAGCTAATGTCCAAAAGCTCTAGGAAGTCCAAACAGGTAGGCCTTAAGATGAGAACCAAACACGCATATCACTAGTACACTAGGTAGGTCATATATGCTCTTGCAGTATCATTGAACACAGTGAAGTAGGTAGGTCATATATGATTACGAAGTCGAACGATTAGGAAAAGTTGTGATGCATGTTCACTTGCCTGTGAAGCCTAATAAACTGATGGTAATCTGCGATCCTTGGGCAACCTGGAATCTTCTCCGTGCTACGGACAAGCACCGGGACCGAATTTTTAACTCATGAATCATTGCAGCTTTTTTTAAAGGACAAATTGGTAGGCACTTAGGTTTCCGTCTTAGGTAGGTGATGGCACAATTTCTTATTCAAGGGCATGTGTTACCTCCTCGATTTGACCGATCTGCCAATAATAGAGCAAAATAATTAGACTACAACATACGTAAAACTATTTTTTTCCCCAAGCACCCAATATTGGACCGGAAATGAAGAGCCGCCGGTGAGCTTCACGTAAGCACAAAGCAACATTCAAATTCAGTCGAGACAACCAGAGAATCAAGAATTCAAGATGTATAGATGTATAGATTAATAGTTTCCAGGTCAAAAAAGGCCCATGCTACCTCCACAGGCTACCTTCGTTCAGCTGCTTCCGAGAATATGCTGTGGCGTCCCAATCCCAATGCAAGCAAACCCAGGTGGTAGGAAGACCACCTTTTCTTTTTCTTTTTCTTTTCTCGTGAAATGGGAGCCAACCATTTACGAATGACAGCATCCAACAGAGACTCTTATATCAGTTTTATTTATGGATCGGGCGTGCACCACGATTGGTTTGGGTAGTTTTGTCCAAATTGGGCTCTTTGAAGCCAAACCAAGCCAAGCACTAATATCTAGTTTTGCACACAGGCAAAGTAGCTAAAGAACTCAGCTGACCTTGCCCGCAGACCAAGAGGATCCATATGGGTCAAGAACACATGAGAACAGAATAGTTCACACAAAACTTTCTGAATTCTCTCATGTGGATACGAAATTGCATACATCTCCCTTCGATAAAGTGGATGTGGATGGACTCTATCCTGTCATGAGCAGTTACTGAAAATGAAGGCCGTTACAGAAAATCATGGCATCTAAAAACGGCCTTCAATTTGCGTAAAGCAATCTGACCCGTTCCATCTGACCAAATAAAAACAAGTGCCGGCCATGTACTGTAACTTTGAGTAAAAACGGTAAATAGGAAGTGGTAATGTTTTGTTTGTCTAGTATTTCTCATTTCAAACCTGCTTGTTTTTTTTTTTTACTTCTACTAGGTATCTTCCTCCATACACGACATGGTTTCCATCTGAAGAGAATTCTAAGAGGGGTCATTCCACGGAGAACCAAGGAATAAGGCTACTCAAGAGCACAGTCATGTCACAAGTCTCCTACTTGACCATCTTCGTCATTGCCATCTGCATCACCGAGAGGAGAATGCTCAAAGAAGATCCCCTCAACTTCAACGTGCTCAGCATTGTCGTCGAAGTCATCAGGTAAGCGTTACTCCGAGTAGTTCAAGGACAAAAAAAAAAATCCCATGCATATAAAACAAATCGACAATATATGTGAGAATGAAGAAATGCAGAGTGCAATCATGTGGTAAACAATTGCAAGACGTCTAAGTAAAAGTAAATGCACATGACTGATGACTAGAATGCAGACTGAAACAACCACATTTGTGTTCATGCATATTTCTTGGAAGGTTTGCTACCTTTAACCTGACATGTTTTAGCTACGTTCTGCATGCAGTGCTTATGGAAATGTTGGCTTCTCAATGGGCTACAGCTGAAGCAGGCAGATCAATCCAGATGGAGTCTGTACAGACAGATGGACTGGTTTTGCAGGGAGGTGGAGCGACTCCGGCAAACTCATACTCATTGTTGTGATGTTCTTTGGGAAGGTTAAGAAGTTCAGCATGAAAGGAGGCAAAGCCTGGAAGCTTTTAGTTAGGTGCAGGTACAACAACTGATACACATATTGCAGGTGCTTGTGGGTATATACGTAGTCTGATGAAAAAAAATCCACAAAGCCGTAAAACAAAAAGAGATGTCTTTTGTTCTCTTCTCGCTTGCACAGATGCACCTGCAAGTGTTGGCAGTTATAGATTAGGTTAACTAAAGAAAATTATTCACGAAAGAAAAAAATCAAAGATATGGCATTAGCCTGATTCTCTTCACATTTGCAGTTGCCTAATGCCAAGAAAGCTGGATGTTGTAGTGGTCGCGTGCAATTTTTAATACCCGTGTACAAAAATCTGTTGCAGTGCTTACAGAGATGTCAACCAGTAGTGGCTAGTTTATCTAAAAGTACCTGCCATCATAAATACTGCTTTCTGGGGGAAACACTGGATTAAATCACTCAGTATTCGCAAAAAAAATCACTCAGTAGTCATTGACTGACTACTGAGTGATCAACTGAGGTTACAATACATTATCGAAAAAAAGGAGGGAAAGAAAAAGATAAAAGCTCCACTACACTTTGTGTGTGTGTGTGGATGCTGGCACATTTGTTCCACAACAACAGATATCACGAGCGATGAAGTTATTATAATAATAATAAAGTTAGTCTTTGGGCTTTAAGAATTTGAAAGGTAAAGCCACAGCCCACAGATACAGTAAAAAAGAACAAGAAAAGTAAGTGCAATCTTATGTAACTCGAAGTCTAGTAAGAGAACGCAAATGTTGCAAACCAAAGTCACATCCAGCCTTTATATTTTCGAGAGTCGAGAGTCGGGACGCAAATGTTACACTTACACACCATCTTCAGGAAGCCTAGCTAGGCTGAAAGAGTTTATTACTTTATTATTCATTAGGTTTATATTACAGTATTCGTTTGCGACCCACAGCCACAAGGCCACAAGCTCTAGCTCAAGAAAAAATTCCTAAGAAAGGCAACGAATGATTCTGCAGCAAATTTGCAAGCGAAAGCAACTGATGGTATAGCCCGCGAAATCGCTTGGGGCGGCGATGCGACGGGCCGACGGCGGTGCCTGCCATCAGACTATGGGCCGGTCCGATATAAGGAAGACAAGTATCGAGAAGTGACGAGATGTACCCACGCCGCCGTCGCGACGAACTAGCGGAGGTTTGGGGTTGCAGTTGCAGCTTGGGCCATGCTTGGGCTGCGATTTAACGTTCTAGGCAACAAAATCTGGGCCTTGGGCCAATGCAGGCCGCTGACTTTGGGCCGATATGTGAGCCCAGTAAAACCAGGGACAATGTCAAAACCAAAGAACAAAATCCCCAACCAAATGGGAATGTCCTCTTCTTTTTTTTTCAAATTTTCTCTCTTTCATACACTCCCATCTAATTCCTAGTTCCTATCGTTTTGGACACGATAAAGATCAAAATTTTAGAACTATGACTATCAAGAAATCTGAAAACATTTAGTAGACAGACACTATTAGTTTTCAAAACCACATAAAAATTTTTAGTATTTGTTAATTATTTTTTTGTCTATTTATTTAAGAATAGGAAACCACTGTCAAAGCTATGTTCGGAAACCATGCATGTCGTTGTGCAAAACGACAAGAACTATGGTACTATACGTAGAGACACGTAAGATTACCATAGCCACCTATGCGCAAAGCCCGCCGTCCATCATTGCAAACTTAAACTTAAAATGATGCGCACAAACACAATTGAAAGCATCTTCGTTGTGGACACGAAAACATGAGTAACCATGGATGCCGGGCATAGGTGCGCAAGCACTACTTCAGCGACGCAGCTAGGATTTGTAGCTATAGTGGTCTATTGTCTAAAAAAATTTTTAGCCGCTATAAATTTAACATGTCGGTGCACAAGTATATGAATTACAAAACACAAATAAAAAAAGGAGAGTTCGTAAAATAGATGAGTGTAACTTTCTTAACATAGAATTGAAATATTACGTATCTATAATGGCCCTGTTCGGCTTACCCCATATTCGGCTTGTTCGGTTTCTTTTTTTAGTCGGAACAGTGTTTTTTCTCTCACAACAATTCAGCTGGAACAGTGTTTTTCAACCAGTTTCAGACCAGCGAACGGGGCCAATAGTTGAAGAACAAGTCGCAAAAAAAATATATTTGAAGAACAATATGTCACTTCTGGAAACAGCTGCAGCCAGCGAAGGAGATGGAGAAGAATCCTTCTTCTTTGATTCATATTTCTAAAAAAAGAGGCGATATCACCACTCCTCTTCATTTTCAACAAATCTACAAGAGAAATAAACAAGCCCAATGTTTCAATTAAATATCTAAATTATTTCAGTGCTACAATAAAATTTTAAAATTGAGATGAAATAGAACTTGCCGTGAATTGCCGTAGCACTGTAGGCTGTAGCAGATGCTATACTTGCCCTGAATTGAATTGAAGTTGAACCGTAGATTGTTGATTAAATGATTTTATTTTGAAAACCTATGATTAAATGATTATTTCCTGTTAGCACTTTAGCAATTTAGGGCTTAATCATTTGATACAGAGAGAGAGAGAAACGTAAAGAACTCGAGTAAAGAATAAAGGATATCAAGATCAACATACAGGTTGTGCGTTGCTAGCCTTGCCTCTGACTCCGACGTCTGGCCGGGCGACCAGCGGCTGCTCTGCTGCTGCAAATACAGATCGTCGAGAGTCGAGACGCCGAGTACGAGTTTGGACGGTTGTCGGTTGGAGTCAGAAGACCAGGGGGCAGGTCGCTGAGAGTCTAAGACGTGGACGTCGCTTGGACTTCGTTTTCAGGCTCGATCGGAGGATTCGGCAGCAGAAGCACATAGGCCAGTCCAGCAGAGTCCACGGCCGAATACTGAGGGGTACTACACTTTGGGCCAAATCTAAGGAGTGGTCCGTGGCCCACCCTGTTCACCCTGTAGCTCCGCCCCTGCGCTACTTCGAAGATGAAACATGGAAGTGACCCCGGTAGTTCCATCAATTCCTTTTTCATACAGTATCCGAAAAGGAGTGAACAAAAAAGATTGAAGCAGGAATTCTCTCTTTCATCAGCACCCAATGCAAATCATCGCCACTAGCTTTCCAGGCTCTCTCTCTCTCTCTCTCTCAACAACGACCGTACATACCACACAGCACAGGGTCGTGGTGCACTCGAAGGCCCATGATCGAGATTAGATCCTAGCTAGCTCTGCATGTGCGATCCGATCCATCGTCTGTCTCGTCCGTCGTCCTTATCCTGCAGAAAAAAACACGACACGAGATCTACCGGAATCCGAAAAGAACAGCGTGTCAACGATTACGGCGCCATTGTTAGATGCCAAGCACAGAGATCGATTAAACAAAACGTGTCACCCGACAAAGCCACGTCGACCTTGCAATGCAACAGAGATGGAGATAATTTAAATATAAGAGCATCTCCAAGACTCTTTATATTCTTCTTAGTTTTGCAAGAATAGGGATTGTTGTGAAAAAATGTCCTCCAACCACCTCTTCAATTGGATATCCAAATATATACATCCTATAATTCAGAAATTCTCGCTAGCCAAAGATAGAGAGCGAGGACGACTCTTTAGACTGCGGACATGATATAGAAAAGTTGTTGAAGAGTATAAAGATATAGAAAACGATTTTTACTCAAATAACTCTCTAAACGATGCTCTAAGAGCCATGGCGCACACAGCAATGGAATTTGGAACGGAGGAGAGGGAATCCGGCGGCGCACCTTGATCGATGGCTCTATCTGCTAAGGAGCACCGTACCGGCTCTATAGCTAGCTAGCTAAGCTAAATCATCCCTAGCAACGCGTATCTGACCGGTTTCATGCTTGACACCGGTCATTTTTCATTTTCATGGGCAAGTACATTGCTACATGTCAAACGGTCTCATACCTCGTCTCATACAGAGCCATGTAGGTTTTTTTGCTGATGTGGAAGAAAGAGAAATGGGAGAGACAAAGAGGTCGTTGTTTCGTGAGACAACCAACTTATGAGCTAAAATTTAGAACTATGAGACAACTATTATGCCATTGTATGAGTTATTGTTGTCACGTAACTCACAATTTTATTTTTATTCTATGCATAAATTAAGGAATTGTGAACTTCTATGAGACAAATTAAAAGGCAACAATTGTACATATTATCTATTAAGTCGTCTTAAAATTACGTGGCATTATATGAGATCGCCTACAAGACAACATCAATTTACTTGCCTTTAGATTGTTGCTTAACTTGTTCAAGCAGAGACACATGCAAGATGACCTTGTGGTTGTGTGACGTATGTACACACTGAACGGCAGCCGGCTGTATGCTAGGATTACCCGACGAAGAAGGCGCGCAAGACAACGGCATGGAGGCATGCACGTGATTTGTACCGGCAGTACTAGTGCATGCACGCACACACTTGATTTGTACCGGCAGTACTAGTGCATGCACGCACACACTTGATTTGTACCGGCAGTACTAGCGCGGCACTGATAGTAATACGTGTCATTTCAGTCGTGCATGCATGGATGGACACAACACAACCAGTCCGCAGCAGCGGTCGACGTGTCGACGCTCCAGATCGATCGAGTCCAGACATGGCCACATGAAGGCCACCAATGCAAAGGTACCGGTAGGCCATCCCCATCCATTGAGTGGACTGCCTGCTGCATGTGAAGGGCAACAGGCGTCGCGTCCAAGGGTCACTGGTGGATGGGATGCCACCAGCATTGCCGACCTGGTGGTTTTGGTGTATTTATGACCATGCAATTAAAGTTTAACGATATTTACGAGAAAATGACATGTTATAAATAATCGTATCCACGTGTCGTGAGTTTTAAGAAAGGTGAAAGGAGATCCTTATGCCTGCACGCATGCCACGACATGAATGGACTTTGACAGAACAGCCATGACATGAGTGGTGCGACGCCAACGAATGTTTTGCAGCCCCAAACTTAAAAAGGATGCCAACAAAAATTTTGTAGCTCCAAACTCAAAACTAGAAGGGTGGGAGTGATGGATGACTGACTGATCGATGGAAGAGGAGTGAGGCACACAAGTGAGAGATAGAAAGAAAATTTTGCTCTTCAATGTTAGGTATAAATACCTAAATGTTGCAGCACCGGAAGGGGGAAACAAGTAAAGAGTAAGGTCACACCCTCGTAGGCCGTAAAACCACACCGGGGAGAGCGCTGCAACAAAGAGTGATTCCGTTTGGCAACCACTTGCTGGGCTTGACAGAGAGAATTAAACACTATTGCAGAAATTATTGCCATAGTCAGTCAAAACGGTTATTAGGGGCAGTCTAAAAAACCGACACTATACGCCATCGATTGTAAAGAGCGGACTTTGCAGTGTTAGGCTTTCAACCAAACCTAGAAATACTTTTTCAAGGATGGTTGCAATAAGAAACCCATCTCTGCAAATCCATTTCCAAAAGTGACTGCATTAAAAAACCACCTCTAGAAATCCATTTCCATGGACAGTTGAATTATGAAAATAGATGGTTGAAATCCATTTCCAAGGGCAATTGATAAAAAAAATTGTCTGGAAAATAATTTTTAGGGACAATTGCTTTCATAAAAATGGTTTCTGGAAATAAATTTCCATGAGCGGCTGGCTTAATAAAACCACCCTTGAAACCGATTTCCAGATGCTTGAGCGACCACCCTTAAATATTCATTTTTAGAGGTTGTTAGCTCAATGGAACCACTACTGGAAAATCCATGTAGGGTTTATTGGCTTAACATAACCGCTATTGAAATTCCGTTTCCAAGGCTAGATTGTTTTAAATTTGACCATCCCTGTAAACGTTTCTAATTTTTCATATTGCACCATTTCAAAGACAGTTTATACAATGTTTCGTGACAATTTATGCATGCATTAATGTACTAGTTAATAAAGTAAACATAACTGCAAACTATTAACAACCTATTTCATGGTGATAACAATGAGAAGAAAGCCGCATTGCCCGCAGCATGAAGTCTATCGTACTTAGAATCATGTGCATAATCAGATTCGAAATCATAGAAATAGCCATCCTTGTTGATCACCTTACGCATCAAAAACTTGCAGAAAAGATCTTTTACTTTTTTTAATATCCTTTTGGGTGAGTCCAGGAGATCGCATAATCTTACATTGCTAGTGCTAGATGAAAAAATAGAAAAAACATGTCTGGCCCTAAAAATTGCATTTACGGGCTGTTCACTTAATGAAATCGTCCCTGAAAAACGATGCATCTATAGCAATTTTCATAACTAAACTGATTGTGAAAATTGATTTCTAATGTCGGTTCATGAGCTACAGTGCTCTCCATCGTAGTTAGAGGAGATTTTTTTTATGTGAACCATCTTTGTAAAAAATCGGAGTCATCTGCAAAAAATATCTATGTAATAGTGATAAAATGATGATTTGATTTTTAGCCTCGATCCTTTGTTTGCTTATTAGCGAAGGAAATTAAGGAGGGTAGATTACAATGGAATTCTTGTCGTATTTCTTGGTGCGTCGGTTTTGGAGTGAGAAATTGTATCATAAGTCATGATGACCTATGTAATGCATTTATCTTGTTAGAGTGTGTAGTAGATCCGGCCTAGCCCACTATACCAATGAGCTGGTGCCACACTAGGCCTAGGTTCACCGAAGCCCACAACAAACCAAGACCTTAGACCTAACTCAATCCAAAAGACTAGTCTAGTGAGTAACGATTGGCCCAACTTTATATGCTATGCCTCCCACCATCAATTTTTGATATAGGACCAAACCTAACAATCTCCTACATTACACATCGAGATCACTCTTCACATCACACCCCCACCCCCGGGTGTGATGTGTAACAGAACCGACCAATTATACGAAATTAAGTAAGAAAATCATCCACCAGAGCAGACGATTGAACAAACTTAAGCCCGTATAACCCGGTAGTCCGTGAAATCACAAAGGATTTCAAACCAACTCGTGTCCCAGCCATGATCGTAATAAGTTTAGCGGTCACCATCACATATTACATAAAAGTTCGCAATCTCAGATACATCAGAGTTTAAACATAGTTATTACAAACCAGTTCGAATAAAAGTAGCGGAAGTCATTTGTTCAAACCACACACACACTCACGCGGAGTTTAAATATAGTGCCAGCGAATGATCATCTCCAACAAAAGCATTAGATGAGACGTAAGGAATGACCATGCCCATGGTCCTAAGCATCACCATCGCAGGATAGAGGCGGTTGATACAATAGCCGTAATACATACATCCCCCCATCTGCAACAAGTGGGAATAAAACCACGAGTACGAGAAGGTACTCACTAGACTTACCCGACATAACCGAAAATAAATGACACCAAGGATTATGCGGGCTTTATAGTAGGGTAGTGACTCATTTGCAAAAAGAAGCATTTTTAGCATTTCAAGAACCTTTCTAAAAGCATTATTGTCAAGTTAATTATTATTAACTCCGTCGACTAGATTTGCACCTATACTAGAGTAAACATGTGATTAAGCAATTAATGATAACCACCGATCATTAAACAACTTCCATCTTGTCATATTCACTATAACTCGTCCAAGTGTTCCATAAACATTTACTACAATGAAGTAACTCAAGTCAAGTGCTCACTATCCAGGAGGCGATGGCGATTCGAATCGATTCCTAACCAGTGGTGATTTATTCCTTACACAAATCTCACTCACCCGCTAAAGTGAGATATTGATCACCGAGTCAACTTTCCGGTATCTCGAGTTTGCCAGAACCACATGTACCGGGGGCCGACCGATTGCACTTTGGTCTTATCATCCCGCCCCGTGTCCTACCACACCTTGCTTCGCA
This sequence comes from Miscanthus lutarioriparius, assembly GCA_904845875.1. Lineage (NCBI taxonomy): Eukaryota > Viridiplantae > Streptophyta > Magnoliopsida > Poales > Poaceae > Miscanthus > Miscanthus lutarioriparius. The sequence goes on from CAJGYO010000012.1 coordinate 13,808,604, forward strand.
CTCTGCGCATGGGCAATCTACTCGGCCCGAAAAATCTCCCGGCTTCAGCGGTCGGAAGGTACTTTATCCGCCATCTAAATGTAAGGCATCGTTCAACATGACTCGAGGCCCAACAACGGTCGGTCCTTAATCGACCTGAGCGGAAACACTACAGTCCAAAACCACGCAAGTCTCCGCCTTGGTCTCAACTTCATTTAACACTTAGTTATATCATGACTTAATAGCCATCCAAACAGATCCGGTAACCACCTATAGCTCGCGGTGACAGAAATCACCCGACTTCTACCGGTCTAAGCCGACTAAGCATTGACTCATTGCGGATACCGGGTAACAAGGATATAGTATAACAAAGGTAAACAAGGTATAATGCAACAACGATTTGCAAACAACTCCTGAACGTAATGCATCAATTTAAAGTAAAGTATTTAATGAAATCATTGCAAACCGGGAGAAAGATGCTCCGGGGCTTGCCTCTCTCGAAGGAGCTCGGGCGGTGATCGGGGCACTCCGGGAGTTCTTCAACGTCCTCCTCGTCGGCTTCTAGCACTTCCTGCGGCTGCACCTCGAGCTGCTCCTCGGGCTCCTCGGGAATGACGACTGGGTTCTCGGCTTGCGATCCTGTATGATGCAATGCGTGTAAGTGCCTATGCAATCGGTGCATCGAAGGAGATGAATGCAATGGATATGTTGAAAAGCAAGGTAGTCACATCATCCAAGAAAATATACTACAAGCACATGTCATCTACTGCATTCTCTTCTACTACTAATAGGTTAAGTCAACACATCTTATTAAATGCTTCAAAGATACACCAAAGCTAACATTATTAACTAACTTGCATTAAAGAGGATTATTTTATTTCATTTGAAACTAAGGCTACAACAGCAACCTATATTTCTGATGCTTATAAAAATCTAAGAAAATTACAGTAGCATAGTACTACTCTAAGCAGACTACCATAAAATTTTCAGGGCATTTGGATAAGTAAACTATCCTACATAAAAATGACAAGCTATAGCATAAAAATGAGCATGAAATTACTTTGTACTATGAAAAGTGTCAAACAACAGATTGAGTATTTTTCCTATGTTCTTTATAGTATATAATCACTGTACAAAAATTGTCACATGCATGTTTTATACAAAATTTGTGCTCTAGCAAAAATAACAAAAATCAGCCATTAAAGGTACTTGAACTACACCTCAAAATTTTCCCACAGCACATGCATGAAACATATTTTTCCTAGGAAGTACATGACATAAGAAGATTAACAAACTTGGAATCATATTTTTCTGAAGCCTATATATTTTCTACATATTTTTCAAGTTATCAGCAATATTCAAGATTAAATAAAATCATATAGAAAAGTATCTAAAAATGACATGCACAATTTTTCCCAAGTAGATCTGATGATAAGGAACCTAGAAAAATTTGTTTCAACAAATTTGGAGCAACTTTGAGTATCCAAACATTTTCAAACCATTTCAAATTTTAAATAATAAAGAATAAATGAAAACCATTCATCCTCTCGCTCTTCGACCAGCCCACTGAGTCAGCTGGCCCACGGCCATTTTCGGCCTGCGCGGCCCGAGCACAAGGGAGGGGAAGACGGCCCATGAATGCGCGAGCACACACAGCCCAGAATGCGCAGACCCGCTCAAACTCCCTCTCTCAGCAGTAGCCGACCGGCAATGGGACCCATGACGCCAATGAGAGCAAACAGGGACGAAGAGGGGACGACGGCGATGACAATTGCGAAAACTTCGCCGACAATGAGGCCCCCGCAACGGAGGGCACCAACGTGCTCCCCATGCCAAACCGCGTCGAGATAGGCCGAATAGGGAGGGAGCGGAGCGGGGAAAAAGCTTCAGCGGCAGTAATGGCGGGCGCGGCGCGCGAGTAGTCGCCGGTGGAGCATCTCCGCCACGGCGAGGTGCCGGAGGCGCTCGGGGAGACTCAACGTCGCCGTCGCGGTGCTTGTGCCTGCCAAGCATGAGTAGGAAGAGGAGCTGGGAGGGGGAGTCCATGGGAGCGGAGCTCACCAGCGAGCTCTGCCGTGCTCCGGCGAGCCATTCCCAAGAACAGGATGCTTACCACGGCGAAGTAGCGCGAGCACGGGGTGCGCGGGGTGAAGGCGAAGCTTCAGGTGAGATGGAGTGGGCGCCGGTGAGCTGTGGTGGACGGACGAGCTAAATCCGCGAGGGGAGCTAGTGGCGGCCGGTGGCGGTGTGCGTTCTTTGTCTCTTGCCGAGAGGCGGAAGGAGGAGCGAAATGCGATGTCGGGGCGAGCTCTGCGGGAGCTTAAGCCGTGGCCAGCGATGCGCAGGCTGCCGCGCGCGTGAATATGCGGTGTCGAGCCGCCGTCGACGGTGGCGCCACGTGGCGGCAAGCCCCGACGCGTCAGCAGTCGGTAGGCGTGTGGCCGGGCCGGCAGCGGCGGCCAGGGCAGGGCCCGGGCGAGGCGAGGCGAGGCGGCTGGCGCAGCAGGAGAGGCTCATTGGGCCGGCTTCATTGGCGGGCCAGAAGCGAGGCGGCGGCCCGCTAACACAGAAAACATTCTTTTAAATTTCCATTTTCAATAAATTTTCAAATAACAGTTTTCAAATATTATTTTGAGCAAGAAAATGACCTCTTTTGAAAATGTACCAAAAATGAAAGTTGTTTAGAATTTAATTCTCTACAACTTTGCTTTTATGACCAAAGTCCAATTCTATCTAGATTTTAAATTATACAATCAAGGTTAAATTTTAACTCAAAACCCTAATTTTTGAGAATTATTTTTAAAGAAAAATTTGGCAATAATTCAAATACAAACCTTGCTCCAAAAATTGTGCTAAACAATTCTAGATGATTTACAATCATAACCAAACAAGTTCTACTAACCTAGCAAGCAAGAATCAGAGCAAAACAACTCTAATAAGTATATGCATCATTTACGTTTCACAAACATGTTTCGTATGTTTCGAAGTAATGTTTCAGTTATTATATGCAAGATTATGCTTGCATGATTAGGATGCTTGATGATGCATGATATGCGTGATTTGCAGTGCCTAAATGCAGGCATAACACCGGGGTGTTACAGCCCTCCCCCCTTATAAAAATCTCGTCCCGAGATTTGGGTTACGAACCATTTGTTATAAAATTCTTCATAAGCTTTTTGTAGATACTCTCCTGTTTCCCAAGTTGCATCTCCCTCATCATGATGATCCCACTGTATCTTGTATGTTTTCACCACACTATTCCGAGTAGCACGTTCCTTAGTGTCTAACACCCGGATTTGGTTGCTCACGATACACCAAATCTGATTTGAGTTGAATACCTCGAGGTTCTATTCTTTCCTCTGGAACACGCAAACATTTCTTGAGATGTGATACATGGAAAAGCTGGAAAAGCAGTACTCATTGTCTCGGGTAACTCTAACTTGCGAGACTCTGGGACCTCTTTGTTCTAAGATCTTGTATGGTCCTCTGAATCTCGCGGCAAGCTTTCTTGGACTCAAACCTTTTCTTCTTCATTGGTGACTTTCGGATAAACATAGTCACCAACTTCAAAACTAAGGGTCTCCTTCTTTTATCCGCATAGCTTTTTACGACGTGATTGGGCAGCTTTCATATTCTCAATAATAATATGAACTTTCTTCTCGGCTTCTTCTACAAAGTCAATGCCATAATATCTTCTATCACCGTGCTCGACCCAATTCAATGGTGTTCTACATTTTCCGCCATATAAAGCTTGAATGGGGCCATCTTGATGCTTTCTTGATAACTATTATTATAAGAAAACTCATTAACGGTAACCATGACTCCCATGATCCCTTAGAAGACAATACACGGGCTCTTAACATATCTTCCAAAACAAAGATTCACTCGTTCGGTCGACCATCCATCTGAGGATGATAAGCGCGATCTGCGAATCAAACTAGTTCCTAAGCCTTTGTATAAATGTTCTCAAAAATGAGCCGTGAACTGTGAGCCTCTATCAGATACTATGGTCTTTGGTATACCATGCAACCTCACAATTTCTGCGATATACTTCTCGGCATATTGAGGCGGTCGATATTCTGTTTTGACAGGCAAGAAATGAGCGGTCTTGGTAAGACGATCCACAATTACCCAAATCGAATCATGTCCTTTTTGAGTAGTGGGCAAACCCGTGATAAAATCCATACTTGATATCGTCCCACTTCCAACTCAGGACTGATAATGGTTGCAACATACCGGCAGGTTTCATGTGAATTGCTTTCACTCGACAACATGTGTCACATCTGACAACATATGCTGTAATTTCTTTCTTCATTTTGGTCCACCAATAACGAGATCTTAATTCTTGATACATCTTACTACTTCCAGGATGGATAGATAGCTTAGAAAGGTGAGCTTCATCCATGAGTTTGTTTCTAAGCTCTCGATCCTTGGGAACCACAAGACGGTCGTCAAACCACAACACGCCTGCTCATCCACTTTAAAGTGTTGAGACGGTTTACATTTTATTTTCTCTTTGATGTGGAATATCCCTTGTCGGTTTTCTCGCCTTCTATTATCTTACTCTCCAAAGAACAACTAATCTGAATACTATGTAACACAAAGGGGATGCATTAGATCGAACCCATCTTCAAGTAATGGCTGCACATTCAAGTAATGTGACTTTCGCTCAAAGCATCTCGCCACTACATTGGCTTTACCAGATGATATTGCACATTCAAGTTATAATCCTTGATCAATTCCAACCATCTACGTTGTCTCATGTTTAGCTCGGTTGGGTAAAGATATACTTAAGACTCTTGTGATCCGTGAAAATGTTGCACACATTACCCAATGAGATAATGTCTCCAAATTTTTAGGGCGTGCACAAGCTATGCAAAGTTCAAGATCATGGGTTGGATAGTTGACCTCGTGCTTCCTCAATTGACGTGATGCATAAGCAATGACTCTCCTTTCTTGCATAAGAACACATCCTAATTCCGGTCTTGATCGTCATAAAACACATCAAATGGTTTCTCAATATCCGGTTGTGCTCGAGCAGGAGCGATGGTCAGCAGTTTCCGCAAAGTGTGGAAAGTCGCTTCACACTCTTCATCCCACACAAACTTATGATCCTTCAGAGGAGACTCGTCATCGGTTTTGCAATCTTGAAAAAAATCTGGTATAAAGCGGCGGTAATAACCGGCTAGTCCTAAGAAACTTCTAATCTCAGGAACTGTAGTCGGTGCTTTCCAATTCATAACTTCTTGCACCTTACTTGGATCAACTGAAACCCCATTCTCTGACAGAATGTGACCAAGGAAAGGAACTTCCTTCAACCAGAATTCGCATTTGCTAAACTTAGCATACAGCTGATGATCTCTAAGTCTGGTCAAGACGGTTCTCAGATGCTCTTCATGATCTTTCTCATTCTCGGAGTACACCAGAATGTCATCGATGAACACTACCACAAACTTATCCAATTCTGGCATGAAAACTGTATTCATCAAAAACATAAAGTATGCAGGGGCATTTGTCAAGCCAAAAGACATGACAAGATACTCATACAACCCGTATCTGGTGGAAAATGCAGTTTTCGGTATATCCTGTGGCCTTATCTTGATCTGATGATAACCGGATCTCAAATCTATTTTTGAGAACACCTTGGCCTTGGATAATTGGTCAAACAGAACATCAATATGAGGCAAGGGATACTTATTCTTTACGGTCACAGCATTGAGTGGCCTGTAATCTACGCACATTCTCAACGTGCCCTCTTTCTTTTTCTTCACAAACAAGGCGGGACATCCCCATTCAGACTTGCTTGGCCGAATAAACCCCTTTTTTGACAACTCTTCTAATTGCTTCTTCAGCTCAGCTAACTCATCTGGAGGCATCCGATATGGTCTCCTTGAAATCGGAGCTGTTCCGGGGACTAACTCAATTCCAAACTCAATCTCCCTATCCGGTGGAAGACCAGGTAACTCATCCGGGAATACATCCGGAAATTCACACACTACCGGAATCTGATGAATAGGAATGACTGCCGTAGCACATGTAACACTTATAAGGTCTGTTCTCCGAGGCAATGGTACTTGGAAAGTACCCTCACCTAGGGGATCCTTAAGGGTAAGTACTCGACTTCCAGTATCTATGACTGCTCCCCAATCCTTCATCCAATTCATCCCTATAATGACATCCAAGACTAATCCAGGCATAACTATCAAGTTCACTCGGAACTTTCTGCTACCTAATTCAAGGGTTGCCCCTCGAACCATCCGGTTAGTCAAAACATCAGCCCCTGCTGAACTTATACGGTACCCATACCCCAATTATGTGCATAGTTGTTCGTGTTTTACGTGCAAATGCTTGACTCATAAAAGAATGCGATGATCCGAGAATCAAATAGAACAACCTGCAGGGTTTTCGTTGATTGTGAAACTTACCAAAGATGGACGGGCTCTCCTCTGAATTTCATCCACCGTTGTCTTGTGCACTCTAGCATTATAAGTCTGCTTTGCTTCTTCTTGGTAGTACGGACAAAACCTCGAGAAATGACCGGGTTGATCACGCTATAGCGGGGTCCTCTTCTTCTCCGCGAGATCCCACAGATTCCTTTGAACCGCCTTAGCCTACGATTCTTGGTACGCTTTGTTGGGCATCTTGCCATCTTGTACGGCTTTTGAGGTCCACGGAAATTCGACTTCTTGGTGAGGTGGCTTTGAACCTAGCACTAGGTGTCGATGGGCGATATGAAGGACGACCTCCATAGGTGCTCTAGCTTGAGGCGGCCCACCTTCAAAGGCTCTCTTACGTGTCTTGGGCTGCGCAGTCTTGGCATTGTTATTCTTCTCCTGCTTGAGACGATCGTTGATGAAGTCATTGAATCGACACGGTTGTTGGTACCAACATGCTTCATCATTTTGGATTGAGTCCTCTCTTGAAACGGCTATTCTTTTAGCATCTGTGTCAACCATGTCGAGAGCATAGCGACACAAGTTGTTGAAGGCATGCGGTATTGCGTCCACGGTTTTGGTGCCCTGGTTTAATGCCGAAACTCTCCCAACTTCATTTCATCAGCCGGGTGGAATATAGACTCCACGAAAGGCCTCGGCAAACTCTCTCCAAGAATCGAGCATTTGGAGGGAAGGTGGTGCGATGGTGCTTCCACCACATTCCCGCCGGTCCCCGCAATTGAAGTCAAAGATACTGCTTTTTAGAACCTCGGTCATTCTCAACACACGGAATTTATCTTCCATCGTGTTGATCCATTCCTCAGCATCTAGTGGCTCTATTGCTTCCTTGAATACGGGTGGCCTGGTGTCCATGAAATCCTTGAAGCTGCTATATTGGTTCACTCCCATGCCACCACCTTGATTGTTACCACGTTGAGCGTTGTTGGCGATGGTGCGCAGAAAAATCCTCCATGTTTTTCTCGGATTGTTCCGCATTCTTGCCGACTCCCGAAAGCACATGTGTCGAGAAACATCTCGAGGGTAAACGGGGAGGAGGTGGCAAATGTGGTTCATGGGGAGGTTCATTGTTGTTGCCGTGGTTCCCACCATCACCACCACCACCGGTCCCCGCACCGTTAGCACCGGTCTCGGCGGACTTCATCGTGGTTCGGTGAGTGTTTGTCATCTGCATATTTCAACAACAAGTAACGATTGAGTGAAGTTTGTAATGATTGCAGTGAAGAAAAATTATGCCGCATCGATTTTCTTGGAGAGAATAAATTCATGCAATAAAACAGAGGCACAACAATCTCATCCCAATTAAGACAACAACACTTAATCGAATTACTTCAATGGCAAACATCGCATCCATACAGTCACATTGCCAGCATACATACACTGGACTTTTTATGCATTCAGATATCGCATTCGAAAATCAAGTTCCAACCACATGCCAAGTCTCAGACATTCGAAGCAACACACGATAGGTTACATGCCAACAAAAGAGAGGTCGTCGCGACAAGACCTAGATACTAGCGCAAGGCAACTAGCCTATTCCTCGGGGCCATCATCGGGATCGGAGACGTGACCATCGCCTCTAGGTGAAACTGCAGGCTCATTCTGGTTGTCGTCGTCGATGTCCATGCCAGCGGCGTTTGGTGGAGCATATGGGCCAACCCCATTGTAGAGCGCGTGAAACTCCTCGTGCAGGTTGCCGTTGTATTCCTCTAGCTCATCGACTCTCTGCAGCAGAAGGTTTCTTGCGTTCCAGGCTTCATTCCTCTCCTGAACCAACTGTCCAATCATGCGGTCTGCATTGTTGTTGGCTTGAGTCAACGTATGCACACGCTGCATAGCTCTATCACCTCTCTCAACCGCTTGATCTCGCGGTAAGTTCATATCAGCCAACTGCTCCTGCAAGCTAGCTATAGCACGTGCCTGTCTCTTCTTCTGCTTCTTCCCTTTGAGCTTATCCTCACTACGCAAGCCAGTCAAAGTCCAGTAGGTACTCTCGAGACCCTCATACGCTCTAATGGCGGCGAACATAGCACTCATTGCCTGGTTGTCGCTAGCCTGTCCTTCAGCTGGACCTCTGACCAATGCACTTCCCTGAGGCTGAACCCAAATGGCATCACGAGGATCATCCCTAGGAAAAGTACCAGCCAGAGCTGCTGCAAGCTCACTGGGAAATCTGCTCATAATGTCCCTGATGACACGGAAGGCTGCTCCCTCTGCACCCTCAGCTGGAGTGCGACCCTCAAACTCCAAGTGCCAACCATCCCAATCTGGAGCATCACCGAGAGCAGGAACCGTGATCTCCACCATTGCTAGTCCATCTTCTGCTAACTGGCTCTCATTCCAAGAGTACACCGGCTCTTGACCCTCTGGGTACCCCACATCATGGAGCACTCTCCAAAGCAAAGTTGGCATGCCAAACTCGCTCAAGAAGGTGTCCGTGGTGCGGTGCTCCCTCAGGGCCAACGGGCGTCGAGGTGCTCTTCCTCCGGTGGACTTACGGGCGGTCTACTTCTTCGTGCGGGCCATCTGTAGCAAAAAGTTCTTTCATTACCTCGGGAAACATATTTTAGGTGATACCACTTTTATCAAAATGAGAGAATCAATTTATAAGGGGAGGAATGCATGGCATGAATGAAATGCACAAGTAACATGATGTATGAACGCGTGCGTACGTTCTCACAAACTTAGGAAATAAATAATTTCTAACGACGAATTGGTGGCATACAACGATCTCTCAAGACGTAGCTAATACGTTCTATACGATAAGCGTTGTTATGTACCATAGAAGATTCATTTCAGCCCAATTCCCAATGAATGCATAATAGCAGTAAAGTTTTATCTACACGCTCTACACGAATCCCCAGACGTGTACAACGGTAGTAACTACCCGAACCATCGTCCTATTGACGGCATCGCCTCCACAGACGGGAGACCCATACATGAGATACCTTTGTAAAACATGCGTAGAACATGTAATTACTCCAAATCATATAAGCATTCACCCTAGATCGGCGGTGTATCCGATCATGCTCTCACAACTCACACTTACCGTGGGCGTGAGGCAAATGATCCATACATTACCACTCAAATAAGTAGCACTCATACAATAGCACGCCGTATGAGCGACGAAAGAGAAATATGATGCAAGAACCCCAAGTCAGTACTTAATTAAGCCACCTAAAGTCCTTAACTGGGCATAAAGGATATGATCACTGGCACACTTTAGATTTTGAAAATCACGTTTTCCAAATGCCTTTTGTTTTAAATACACTTGTGAACAGTAACACGCTAAACCATGCTCGATACCAGGTTGTATGTGAACCGACCAATTATACGAAATTAAGTAAGAAAATCATCCACCGGAAAGCGCATTTATTGAACAAACTTAAGCCCGTATAACCCGGTAGTCCGTGAAATCACAAAGGATTTCAAACCAACTCGTGTCCCAAATGGCATGATCGTAATAAGTTTAGCGGTCACCATCATATATTACATAAAAGTTCGCAATCTCGGATACATCGAGTTTAAACATAGTTATTACAAACCGATTCGAATAAAAGTAGCGGAAGTCATTTGTTCAAACCACACACACACTCACACGGAGTTTAAATATAGTGCCAAATGAATGATCATCTCCAACAAAAGCATTAGATGAGGCGTAAGGAATGACCATGCCCATGGTCCTAAGCATCACCATCGCGGGATAGAGGCGGTTGATACAATAGCCGTAATACATACATACCCATCTGCAACAAGTGGGAATAAAACCACGAGTACGAGAAGGTACTCACTAGACTTACCCGACATAACCGAAAATAAATGACACCAAGGATTATGCGGGCTTTATAGTAGGGTAGTCGACTCATTTGCAAAAGAAGCATTTTTAGCATTTCAAGAACCTTTCTAAAAGCATTATTGTCAAGTTAATTATTATTAACACCGTCGACTAGATTTGCACCTATACTAGAGTAAACATGTGATTAAGCAATTAATGATAACCACTTGATCATTAAACAACTTCCATCTTGTCATATTCACTATAAGCGTCCAAGTGTTCCATAAACATTTACTACGATGAAGTAACTCAAGTCAAGTGCTCACTATCCGGGAGCGATGGCGATTCGAATCGATTCCTAACCACCGGTGATTTATTCCTTACACAAATCTCACTCACCCGCTAAAGTGAGATATTGATCACCGAGTCAACTTTCCGTATCTCGAGTTTGCAGGAACCACATGTACCGGGGGCCGACCGATTGCACTTTGGTCTTATCATCCCGCCCGTGTCCTACCACACACTTCGCTTGCACGGTCTTGGCTGCAGGGCAATCTACTCGGCCCGAAAAATCTCCCGGCCAGCGGTCGGAAGGTACTTTATCCGGCCAGCTAAATGTAAGGCATGTGTTCAACATGACTCGAGGCCCAACAACGGTCGGTCCTTAATCGACACTGAGCGGAAACACTACGGTCCAAAACCCCGCAAGTCTCCTTGGATCTCAACTTCATTTAACACTTAGTTATATCATGACTTAATAGCCATCCAAACAGATCCAGGTAACCACCTATAGCTCGCAGGTGACAGGAAATCACCCGACTTCTACCGGTCTAAGCCAGCTAAGCATTGACTCGACTGCGGATACCAGGGTAACAAGGATATAGTATAACAAAGGTAAACAAGGTATAATGCAAAGAACGGTTGCAAACAACTCCTGAACGTAATGCATCAATTTAAAGTAAAGTATTTAATGAAATCATTGCAAACCGGGAGAAAAGATGCTCCGGCTTGCCTCTCTCGAAGGAGCTCGGGCGGTGATCGGGGCACTCCGGGAGTTCTTCAACGTCCTCCTCGTCGGCTTCTAGCACTTCCTGCGGCTGCACCTCGAGCTGCTCCTCGGGCTCCTCGGGAATGACGACTGGGTTCTCGGCTTGCGATCCCAGATGATGCAATGCGTGTAAGTGCCTATGCAATCGGTGCATCGAAGGAGATGAATGCAATGGATATGTTGAAAAGCAAGGTAGTCACATCATCCAAGAAAATATACTACAAGCACATGTCATCTACTGCATTCTCTTCTACTACTAATAGGTTAAGTCAACACATCTTATTAAATGCTTCAAAGATACACCAAAGCTAACATTATTAACTAACTTGTATTAAAGAGGATTATTTTATTTCATTTGAAACTAAGGCTACAACAGCAACCTATATTTCTGATGCTTATAAAAATCTAAGAAAATTACAGTAGCATAGTACTACTCTAAGCAGACTACCATAAAATTTTCAGGGCATTTGGATAAGTAAACTATCCTACATAAAAATGACAAGCTATAGCATAAAAATGAGCATGAAATTACTTTGTACTATGAAAAGTGTCAAACAACAGATTGAGTATTTTTCCTATGTTCTTTATAGTATATAATCACTGTACAAAAATTGTCACATGCATGTTTTATACAAAATTTGTGCTCTAGCAAAAATAACAAAAATCAGCCATTAAAGGTACTTGAACTACACCTCAAAATTTTCCCACAGCACATGCATGAAACATATTTTTCCTAGGAAGTACATGACATAAGAAGATTAACAAACTTGGAATCATATTTTTCTGAAGCCTATATATTTTTCTACATATTTTTCAAGTTATCAGCAATATTCAAGATTAAATAAAATCCTATAGAAAAGTATCTCAAAAATGACATGCACAATTTTTCCCAAGTAGATCTGATGATAAGGAACCTAGAAAAATTTGTTTCAACAAATTTGGAGCAACTTTGAGTATCCAAACATTTTTCAAACCATTTCAAATTTTAAATAATAAAGAATAAATGAAAAACCATTCATCCTACTGCTACTGGACCAGCCCACTGGAGTCAGCTGGCCCACGGCCATTTTCGGCCTGCGCGGCCCGAGCGCAAGGGAGGGGAAGACGGCCCATGAATGCGCGAGCACACACAGCCCGAATCAGCAGCAGACCGGCTCAGCTCTCTCTCAGTGATCGGATCAGCAAATGGGACCCAGCACGCCAAATGAGAGCAAACAGGGGACGGAGAGGGACGACGGCAATGACAATTTAAAACTTCGCCGACGGCGAGGTCCCCGGCAACGGAGGGCACCAACGTGCTCCCCATGCCAAACCGCGTCGAGATAAGCGAATAGGGAGGGCGGAGCAGGGAAAAAAGCTTCAGCGACAGTAATGGCGGAGCGCGCGGCGCGGGTAGTCGCCGGTGGAGCATCTCCGCCACGGCGAGGTGCCGAGGCGCGCCGGAGACTCAACGTCGCCGTCGCAGGTGCTTGTGCACGCCAATCTGAGTAGGAAGAGGAGCCGGGAGGGGAGTCCACGGGAGCGGAGCTCACCAAATGAAGCTCGCTGCGTGCTCGGCGAGCCATTCCCAAGAACAGGATGCTTACCACGGCGAAGTAGCGCGAGCACGGGGTGCGCGGGGTGAAGGCGAAGCTTCAGGTGAGATGGAGTGGGCGCCGGTGAGCTGTGGTGGACGGACGAGCTAAATCCGTCGAGGGAGCTAGTGGCGGCCGGTGGCGGGTGCGTTGCTGGTGCTGCCGAGCGAGAGGCGGAAGGAGGAGCAGGAAATGCGATGCTGGGCGAGCTCTGCGGGAGCTTAAGCCGTGGCAAGCAGCATGCAGCTGCAGGCTGCTGCGGATGCGTGTCGATCATGATGTCGACGCCGGCGTCGCGCCACGCGCGGCGCAAGCCTCGACAAGCAAGCCAGCCAGGATCAGGCCATGGCTGGCGCGTGGAGAGTGGCCAGCGGCACTGGGCTGGGCCGAGGCGAGGCGGCGAGGCGCTGGGAGAGGCTCATTGGGCCCGGCTTCAATTGGGGGGCGAGAGCGCGGCGGCGGCCCGCTAACACAGAAAACATTCTTTTAAATTTCCATTTTCAATAAATTTTCAAATAACAGTTTTCAAATATTATTTTGAGCAAGAAAATGACCTCTTTTGAAAATGTACCAAAAATGAAAGTTGTTTAGAATTTAATTCTCTACAACTTTGCTTTTATGACCAAAGTCCAATTCTATCTAGATTTTAAATTATACAATCAAGGTTAAATTTTAACTCAAAACCCTAATTTTTGAGAATTATTTTTAAAGAAAAATTTGGCAATAATTCAAATACAAACCTTGCTCCAAAAATTGTGCTAAACAATTCTAGATGATTTACAATCATAACCAAACAAGTTCTACTAACCTAGCAAGCAAGAATCAGAGCAAAACAACTCTAATAAGTATATGCATCATTTACGTTTCACAAACATGTTTCGTATGTTTCGAAGTAATGTTTCAGTTATTATATGCAAGATTATGCATGCATGATTAGGATGCTTGATGATGCATGATATGCGTGATTTGCAGTGCCTAAATGCAGGCATAACACCGGGGTGTTACATGATGATCTCTGAAAGACACTATATATCCAAGGCCCCAAGTCCAACTCTCTGTGTCACACATAATCTATGTGACCCTCTAGAGATGTTGACGGGCTCTTTCATCACCATGTGACCCGACATGTTCTAGGTTTACCAACCATTTCTGGTACCGCTAGATAAAGTGCATGGTTACCAAAATTCCAATGAATTTCGGAAACATAAACACCATACAAGAAAATACGCAAACGACATGTTGACGGGCTCTTTCATTAAGAGGCAGGTACCTCACTTTCATCTAGCTAGGTACGGTTTACCTATTGCCTATATAGTAGTTGTTTGTTCTCTTTTGCTTGAAAGATCACCCTGCGAGGTTGCATACCAATCACTTTTAGGCAGACCGGCTGGCACATACAATCCAGTGGAGATACGGAGGGCATCAAATCAGGGAAGGGGCGGTAGGGGACCCGTGCAAAAAGAAGGTACTGCAAAAATATCCAATTTGCAAGGTGCTCCAAGCATACCACCAGTAGTGGCTTGATCCTTACGCCGAACTATATGTCAACAATAATGGTCGAATAACGACGGCGCTGCAGCCGCTGTCAGTATCACCTTTCCATTCACTAGGAGAGAACCTAGTTGTAGTCCTGGTTCTCAACCTCCTTTAATCCTGGTTTTGGAACTGGGACTATGCAATCAGGACTAGAGGTCTTAATTTTTAGTCTCAGTTCCTCCAACCGGGAGTAAAGGTGTTTATTGGGTAAAAAAAAAGTTACAGCTGTGGAGATTTGAACCTATAACCTTCCACTTCAGCTCTTGCACGCGTTACCATCTCACCTACCACCACACATCTAACTTAGATAAGATACGCTTTCCTTTTAAATTCAGTTTGGAGACACCTTTAGTCCGGGTTTGAGACATAAACCGGGACTAAATATACCTTTAGTTCATGTTCGTGTCTCAAATCGGGACTAAAAGTCACACTTTTAGTCCGGGTTCATGTCTCAAATCGGGACTAAAAATTCTCGCACTGACGTGCCTTTGACACACCTCGGTAACCGTTACAACCAGGACTAAAGGGTAGAATTAGTCCCAGTTTATATTACAAACCGAGACTAAAGGTCCAGTCCTCCCTTTAGCCACGGTTGCAATTTTTAAACCGGAACTAAATACTTTTTGGCCATGGATGAAAGGCCGTTTCTCTACTAGTGATTCCTCTATCGATTTTGTAGTCCCCTCGTCAATAAAACTTTCCCAGCTACACCATTCGATTCAATTTATAATTTATATATAAGCGCAGTTTGATACGACACCATCTTTCATGTTATATATTTTATCTATTTATTTATTTTATATTATATATTACTCCTTCCATTTAAAATTATAAGTTATTCTAATTTTTTTGGAGAGTCAAAATATCTCAAGTTTGATCAAAATTATAGAGACAATTATAAAGATTTATGATATCAAATAGGTATACAATAAAAATATAATCAATGATACTTATTTAGTATCATAAATGTATTATTTTATTGTATACTTTTGGTCAAACTTGAGATAGTTTGACTCTTCAAGAAAGTTGAAATGACTTATAATTTGAGACGGAGAGAGTATTTATGATCATATAATTATGATTATTGAATAGTGCGTTTATTAAAAATCTAATCCATATTAAGTTTATATTACCATAGTTAAATATAGTTAGCCAAATTATTGATCAAATAATTATAAAGTTTACATGTACGTCTTACAAACTAACATGTAATAAGAATATAAAAATAGGAAGTAGTTGTAGAGCAATTGTAGTAGCAACATGTTTTTTTGACAAAGAAAGCTTTTATTAAAACTCAAAAGCAATACATCGAGATAATATAAAATCTCTAATACTATTTAGCTCCATCTTCAGTTCTAAAGGTGAGACTTGAGATAAATAAAACATATGTGTGTTGCCATCAGACTTTTTTTAATCGAAGAACCGGATGTAGTAAGACTGTGCAACGGGTGCAAAGGTGATGCTTGACACTTGACAGCACCCAGAGAATCGTTCTCTAGCACCCCTGCAAATAGACGCTACAGTTGGTCGGACATTGACATGGTCACTAAAACACTGATCTATACGAATATACTAATACTATATTTCTAAATTAAGAGTTATATACTACAAAAGTAGTATGTCATATGAGAAAATAAAACATTAGCCCGATTTTTTATCAATCTATATGACTTTTTAGTCATTAATAATAAAACGAACAAGCTCATTTCTGCAACATCCCCCTAAGGTCAAGTCGTTTAGTGCGGGCGAGATGCACAGGGCGAGACAGCCACAACGTCAAGGTCCTCACATGGACAGTATCCAACGAAACGACAGTACCTCAACACCACTACGATAAGAGAGGATAAGCTAGGGTTTTAGTATGGCGAAGAAGGGGGAAGGGGGAGAGATGTAGGCGGCGGCGGCAGTGAAAGAGATGGGAAGGCAAAGAGGATATTGACATGTACGTGGACTATTGAGCCACCTGAAAACCACTCAAAGCAGGTTGGAGGTTAAAATTGAAATGTTTTCATATAGTGAGTTGCCGAAAATACCTAGTTTTGCACTTGAAGGTCAAAATTAAACAAAGATAAGTGCTGAGGAACATAAATAGACTCGTTCCGTAATAGCTGAAAAAGTTTGGAGTTAGGACAGGGTACACCGTACGTCTAAATTAACTAGGCACCGCACTAGCTAGCATCATATTCAGAACATGTGCC
Source organism: Miscanthus lutarioriparius (assembly GCA_904845875.1). Lineage (NCBI taxonomy): Eukaryota > Viridiplantae > Streptophyta > Magnoliopsida > Poales > Poaceae > Miscanthus > Miscanthus lutarioriparius. The sequence continues at coordinate 13,825,166 of CAJGYO010000012.1, forward strand.
TGAGTCCATGGGACCCACCAAAACAATTTAAAAATGGAAAATCACATCCAGACCACCCAAGGTGAGCCATCGTATCGCATCCCAAAATGGAAAGCCTTACGTTGAAACTTTTGTAATAAAGAATTCAATGTGCAGTGATCTCTATTATTCCAAATCCAACTTGTTCGTGCCTATAAATGCACACCATACCGCACACCATAGCAATACACACACAAAAAAAAGCAAAGAAACCATGATAGGGGAAGGGAGAGGAGGGAGAGCAGGGAGAGGGAGGAGACCTTGTAGCTCTAGAACCAATACCAGGGTGGCTTCAAACTGCTGAGTTGCCATGCGCTATGAGGTAGAGAACGCGATGCAGCCAAGGATGACTTGCCGGCTCCTGGAATTTGAAGCATCTCAGCTGCTGAGGCTTAAAAACTTAGTCGGCAAGTCTGTCCTTGGCTACACCTAGTTCTCTTCCTCTCGTGTATGGCCCTCAAGCACCGTCAAGAGCTCTAAGATCTGCATTCATATCAGCTCCACTAAGGAAATGTAAGGACAAGTATGCATGTAAGCCCTAAAAAGTCTGCATCTCAAGTTAAACCTCTAGTTGACATATTTGCAGCTCTAGCTACATGCCTACATATGCATGTATATGTATATTAACTGAATTCAGAAACATCTTGCTATTTCTTCTGCAATTTGGATCTTTCAAAAAAAAAATCTGCAATTTGAGATATATGAATATTATTACAAATATACAGAGCTTGCATACAATACAAACTCAACCTCGATCTGGCATCAGACATCAAATTTTATATGTGCATCTGTCAGACAATATTCTTACTATTCTGTACCATTATCGCATGCTAATCTTTGGTGTTTGATGGAAAAGAACTACTTACTTGTATCGCCTGATGATGATACAAACGTAAGGCCAAATAAAGTGAAGTACAACTGCAGGCACTGCACGACAAGATTCCTCAAGGCTCCTGCTCAGCACCTACAGTAGATTGTTGTATGCAAAAGAAAACATGTAGCATGCAGGACAGGATCCGAGCAGAAAGCGAGCATCAACCATGGAGTTGATGTGTACCATATTGAGAAAGTGTTGCATTCCTTTACTCAAAAGGTTAAGCTTTCCTCGTACAATCAGTAATTGTAGTCCTGCTTCATGTGAAAAAGATGGCTATCTTATGAACACAAAAGAGATTGGCCGACCAAAGCCTAAAAATGAGATCTAACACATCATCATCACATTAGCATCTAATGGTGGCCTCAACATCATTAGGTCATATGATCATTCCTTTATATATTTCTAAAAGGACAATGGAAAGCAAGGCTTCATCTAAACTTCATCAAAATTCAAGATTTCCAGTGGTACTGGGTTAAAGTTACAGCCAATATAATGTATATACCTAAAACTTTTATCATAGTACGTTTCAATGTAAATAAGTTTCAGTCTGAGGCACACCCTTTATTACCCCAAAGGTGACTCAGATTTAAGAGATACTAAGATCCATGTCAAGATTGTACCCAGTATCCACAGACCAGAGCTACAATTATGGCCACAAGCCCACAACAACTCCAGTGTCCTGGTCTGATGATAGGTATGGTATGTATGAAGTATGAACACTTGGGTAGATTTCCATATATGCGTTTTTTTCTTGGGACATTAGACAAGAAGTTGATAGAGAATAATCTTGACACGACAAAAGACATCAATGTTTGCAATGTACTGTATGATGATATTTTTTGCAGTGGTTCAATTATCTATGTGAACTATGACAGTGTTATGAGAAAACATTTGCTAATAATGAAGCAGAAGAATATGGCAAGCTTAAGATATGTATATATTGTATATAAAAGGGTTAATTTCTAGCCTGTCATTGCAATTTGGTACAATCAGTGACATAGATGGACCCCACATGTCCTCGCACCAATGGAAAATAAGGAATTGCAATTTTCTTTCAATGGCAACTAAAGACTTCTCTCTAAATACAAGCATTGCCCTGAACTTGTAACAGGACTCCTGTCATCCACTACATGAATCTACAACTTTAATTATCGGGACAAGTCAACAGGAGTCAGGAGGTATGGAGATATCATTGTCTTCTTTCCCTTTCAAGGTTCTAAAAACCTGAGACACGGGGTGTTCAGTTACCCATCTTTACCTTTCGAATCCAGAGTTCAAGCTCGGGCACCCGATAGCGTCACGTCGCCTGTTAGCCCTCAACCGTAGGATCTGGCCATCACGCGATATCCACCGTCGATCTGGGTCTTAACGGGTCTCTCGCCCATTAAACTGCGAATCCATATGGTCGCGAATGCTCGCGAACCCGCTCGGCCGTCGTTCTCTTCTCGACTTGTCGTCCCCTCCGCATCGCACTCCGTCAGTCCGTCTGCAGTATAGTAAAAGTAGTGGAAACGGTTCCTTATATATGGACCTACCTAATCTTTGAAAACCGATTCATTATATGAAACAATTAGTAAAGGTGGAATCCTTCCAAGATTAGAACAACGACTCAAAAATTCTAGAGAGGCCGCAAGCAGACAGCCAATGCGTGATCAACAAATAATAGGTCTTCTTTGCAAATATAGGTGGTGGTAGTGGCACCAATCCTATTGTAACCTTTTCTTTTTCAAAAAAAAAAGATGTTTTTAGTAAGTATCCTAAAAAACCACCACTAATAAGCTGTTGTTTGGATCAACAATAATTAAGCCCAATCCTTTTACATAGGAATGAAAATAATTTCAGCGCATCAGAGGGGTGAGGCTCGAGTCTAGGAAAAGAAAGAAATGGGTTCAATACTTCAATCCCTGCCTATATATACAAACAAGCTCTAAGAATGCCCAAGAATAGAGCTGTGCACGAACCATTGAGGGATCTGGTAAGTCAGCTTACTTGCTACTTTTAAGAAAAGCTCAACCCAAGTTCTTCTGTATTTATCTGTCTCATGTCCAGCTAGCCAGTGCTAATAAATTTGGTATTGTTACAGATGAAACCAAGGTTATAGATTAAACTGAATCAACAAAAGTTGTAATGTATTCATATTGATAAAAACATCGAGCTATATATAAAAAATAGATCAGAACTATAAGTATCATTGTCTAAATAGATAAATCAGGTCATCAGGAGCAGGGTGAGATATGTAAATAAATAATAAACAGTGGTATTATGCTGATGGAGTGCATTAATACTATACGTGTTCTGGTCGGTCCGTGCACTCCCACGGGCATCAAAACGTTTCTGACATAAATAACAACATAATTAACATGTTGGAGTGGAATGACCAATAACCATTCCATCTCAAGAACAAAATCAAAGAAATAAAGATCAAGGATTCTCTCTAATATTAGGTCAAGATGCTCCCAGTCTCATGTTAGTACACTTACCAATGGCATCTTCGCTGCCATGTTCTACCAAAGTTACATTTTACAAAACAGATGTCTGAAGATCACACACTATATTCTTTTAGAGGACGATCTCCAAAGATGACTGCAAAAGCATGAGGCAAAGGTTACTGATATCAGATTGCTGGAGCTCAGAATAAATATAATGAACAATGCATATTTACGCTTGAGTATTTCACAATCAGGAATGAAGATACAGTGCAGTTGAAGAGAGAGACATAATACCTAACAATTTTGGGTTAAATCAAGAACTTTAAAAGCATTGGAGAATTTGGATATATATATATATATATATATATATATATATATATATATATATATATATATATATAGTATTAAGGCATCCTGCCCAAAACACCATAACATCTGCAATATTTGAAATAACTTCACGCTACAATTTAGATGGACTTTCAAGCTCAGAGATCAAAAAATTAATTTCATTCTCCTGTTTGCTGTGCTCATGATTTCCATATAGTGACGGCACTGGCACTGAGTGCACAGGCACAAAGGTAGTGGAAGTGAGCGCCAACATACAGATGCAAAATTAAAACAGTGACAGAGAACCTAGCAATGACTAGCAGATCGAAATGTCATGCCCAGTTTTAGCTCTCTCTCTGTTTTTCCTCGAATACACAAAAGGACTGCATGTCATTATGTTATGGTAATTGTAAGATAACAGAAGATAATTCAGCGAGATATGTGCATGTACCCTATTTTAGATTGTGGATTCCTTTTTGGCCCTTGTCATGGAATGCACTGGTGGCATACATCTGTGTCCTAACATAAGATTTTATATATGCTTTATCTGTGTCTGCGATGCATCAATATATCTGCTCAGAATAGACCCTTATAAGCCACGTTTACCAACAACAAATAAAAGGGATAGAGCAAAGTTTTACAATGCAATTGCGCAATACTTTGTCGGTATAAGAAACATGAACTTAATAATGCATATATAATAACAACTCAGAGCCATATGTAATCTTGGAAGTCATCATAATTATCTTGGAAAACAAGCCCGTCAAAGTAAGAAAGTTTCACATAAGCCACGACCAAAAGGCAGTATTGACTCAGATCACACCAGATAATGTAAGGTAGTACGTGGGATGCAAAGCAATGCCAGAAGATGCAGCTGAAGATAATTTGTCGGAATGTTATTCCTGTTCCTGCTATAAAGAACATGTCACTGTGAATAAATCTGCCATATGGCTAGTAGGTGAAGACAAATTATTCAAACAAGAAAACATCAATACATAAGTATATATATTATTACTATACAAAATTCTTGCCCTCCAAACAATAATAGCGAGCTCCAAATGAAGGTCATCTTGGAAACGAAGTTAAAAAAAACACACAAAATAGGTCAGCAAAAGAAAAGAAAAAAATGGATATAACTTTCAGCAGCAATAAGCAGATACCTTCCTTTTTCAATAGAGCAACATGTTCCTCCATTACAAAATGTAAACCGTTTTAGTTGTCACAGGTTAAACTTCTCTAACTTTGAACAAGTTTCTAGAAAAATACACGAACATCTACAACATCAACACTTTTCATTCTCTCGTCTAATATAATTTGCGGCAAAGCTCTTGCCATCCTTTCAAAAGAAAATCTACAGCATCAAATTAGTATCCAGAACAAATATATCTTGACAATGCATTTCTTTGCTGTTGTAGATATTAATATATTTTTCTACACACTTAGTCAAGGTTTGAGAAATTTTGACTTAGGACAAAACTAAAATGACTTACATTTTGTTACACATCAGGGGGTACCAAAGTTGACCCAGCAAGATTCCATGCAGCTGCGATCCATCAGTAAATTCTCAGAGTTGATCCTGTAGTATCTCATTCTCCACATTAGGCCAGCTTCTATCTTGAAAGACTTTTGTACAACAATTGAGATTCTTCTTCCAACAATGCAAAACGGATGTGTACGAGTTATGTTAGCATCTCATTTAAGAAAACCCAAATAAGCCAGAGCTCCCACACCCAAAAACTTTCTCAACTGGAAATAATTTCCAATGCATATCAATCAATCAAATGGCCTATAGATGTTTCTTTCAAATTTGCTCACTACAACACAATATTGAGCTCGTAGTAACAGGTGTTCAGGAGATATGCAAATTATCATAGATGTTTTACCTTGCTAATATTGCTAGCTAGACAGTGATAAACTAAAATAGCGTACACATCAACTCCAATATTCATATCACTAGAGAAGTTAAGGAGGCTATCTTTGAGTCATTCAGTCATATATATGTGTGAAAATAATTTTATTGGGAAGAGAAGACAAGGTAGTCAGGAGCATATTCGCTTGCTTCCTGGGATAAGTACTGTAGAGACACACCTCACACCCAATATGGGGGGGTGACCTTCATATATATAGCCAATATGACTGGGTATACAAGGAATACAATCAAGTATACATAGCAGGTGCTAATTATAGCTAATCACACATAGACCTGCCTAATACCCGCCCGCAGTCTAAGCGGGAGGATTCCGGACGCATAGACTGGACCTGAATTCAGTAAACAGCTGTACAGGAAGGCCCTTGGTCATGATGTCTGCGAACTGGTGAGAGGACGGCACATGAAGAACCCGAACTTGTCTCAAGGCGACCTTCTCACGGACGAAGTGAATGTCAATCTCAATGTGCTTCGTGCGACGATGATGAACGGGGTTGGTTGTCATGTAGACAGTGCTGACATTGTCGCAGTAGACAACCGTCGCCGAAGCAATGGAGACGTGGAGCTCCTGCAGGAGCTGGCGCAGCCAGCAACACTCGGCCACCACATGAGCAACAGCACGGTACTCTACTTCTGCACTGGAGCGGGAGACCGTGGTCTGACGCTTGGAGGACCAAGAAATTAAATTGTCGCCGAGGTAGACACAATAGCCGAAGGTGGAGCGCCGAGAATCTAGGCAGCCAGCCCAGTCAGCATCGGAGTAGGCGACCAGTGACTGAACAGGGCCGACACCGATGTGGAGGCCGGAGGAGAGAGTGCCCTTCAGGTATCGTAGGATCCGCTTGATCATCGAGAGGTGCGGCTCGCGGGGATCATGCATGAAGAGGCACACCTGTTGGACGGCGTATGCCAAGTCAGGACGAGTCAGCGTGAGGTACTGGAGCGCGCCAGCAAGGCTCCGGTACGCGGACGGATCAGCAACAGGAGCACCGGCGGTTGCGGATAGCTTGACCTGAGTGTCAACAGGTGTCGACGTAGAGTGACACTCAGCCATGTCGGCGCGTTGAAGAAGCTCAACGGCGTACTGTCGCTGGGATAAGAACAAGCCGTCGGCGGAGCGAGTGACAGAGATCCCGAGGAAGTGATGGAGTGCGCCCAGGTCAGTCATGGCAAACTCAGAATGGAGGCTCCCAATGACCTGCTGAAGAAATGTCGTCGAGGACGCAGTAAGGACGATGTCGTCGACGTAGAGGAGCAAGTAGGCGATACTAGTCCCGTCTTTGTAGACAAAGAGGGAGGTGTCGGAAGTCGAGGCGACGAAGCCGAGCTGGCGAATGTATGTTGCAAAACGCTGGTACCAGGCTCGGGGAGCCTGCTTCAGGCCATAGAGGGAGCGCTGCAACAGACACACATGGTCAGGAAAAACAGTGTCGACGAAGCCTGGGGGCTGCTGGCAGTAGGCGGTCTCCTCCAGATGTCCATGGAGAAAAGCGTTCTTGACGTCTAGCTGATGGATAGGCCAGGCACGTGAGGCAGCAATGCTGAGAACAGCCCGGATGGTTGCTGGTTTGACCACCGGGCTGAATGTCTCGTCTTAGTCAATGCCGTGGCGCTGGGAGAAGCCACGAACCACCCAACGAGCCTTGTGGCGGGCAAGGGTACCATCGGAGTGGTACTTGTGCTTGAATATCCACTTGCCTGTGACAACGTTGGCGCCGGGTGGCCGGGGCACGAGGCGCCATGTCCCGTTGTCGATGAGCGCCTTGTACTCCACAACCATGGCCGCACGCCAGTTTGGATCAGCCAAACCGCTACGGTAGTTGGCGGGAAGCGGAGACAGAGTGGTTGTCGCAGAGAGACCCACATACCGAATAACCGGTATGGCCCCGGACTAGGTCCGCGTGATGCGTCGTTCCTGCTGTATAGGAGGTGCTGGTGGAGCTGCGGGCACCTGTGGCTGCTGGACAGGAACAGGAGCCTGCTGTACAGGTGCAGGAGCCGGTCCCGGTGCTGTAGAGGACCCATCATGCGCCTGGGGACGCCGGCTGTAGACAAGCCGGATGTCCCGAGCTGGTGGAGCGGCATGAACAACAGCTGGAGCCAGGGTAGCCGTTGGAGGAGCAGGAAGTGGATCGGCTGCTGGTGGAGCAGCAGGCAGTACGGGGCTGTGAAACAAGATCGCGGGGTCGTCGGTCAGCTCCTCAATGAATCCTTGGTGTGGCTGCCCAACAGCAGTGGGCAAGGATGCAGGACGCACCGGCACTGTAGTACCTACAAGCAAAAAATCCAGGTCGCTTGGCGAGGACCTGGAGGGGTAAAGCCCGAAGGGAAAACAAGTCTCATCGAAGACCACATGGCGATAGATGATGACGCGCTGAGTGGCCATGTCGAGGCAGCGGTACCCCTTGTGGGAAGAGGGATAGCCAAGAAAAACACAAGCTGTGGAGCGAGGGGAGAGTTTGTGGTGAGCCGTGGCGGTCAAGTTCGGATAACAAACACCCAAAGATACGTAAGTGGGAGTACTCGGGAGGTTTGTTGTGGAGGAGGGTATATGGAATGGTGTGGCGAACAACAGAGCATGGACGCCTGTTCAGAAGATATGTGGTTGTGGCGATCGCCTCAGCCCAGTACTGAGCAGGCATGTGTGCATGGAGGAGCATCGTGCAGCTGATGTTGTTCAATGTGCGAAGAAGGCGTTCAGCCTTGCCATTTTGTGGAGAGGTATATGGACACGAGAGGCGTAAATGAATACCACGGGAAGCAACGAGAGTATGGAGGGTATTGTTTACGAACTTAGTGCCGTTGTCGGCTTGGACAGCTTTGATAGCAAGGCTGAATTGATTGTGGACATAATCGCAAAATTTTGTAATATGTGTGGGGACTTCAGATTTGCGAGTGAGGGGAAAGGTCCAACAGAAATGAGTGAAATCATCAAGTAAAACGAGATAATATTGATACCCGGATACACTAGCAACCGGAGATGTCCATGCATCACAGTGAGCAAGTTCAAAAGGCATGGAGCTAAATGAACTTGAATCTGAAAAAGGAAGGCGCACATGTTTGCCAAGCTGACAAGAATGACATAGTTGGTGATCTACTTTATTACAGCTGATGGACGCATTACGACGAAGAATGTCAATGGTGGCGGAGCTGGGATGACCAAGACGGTGATGCCAGAGGTCGGTGGAGATGGCGATGCTGGCGTGTGGAGCGGAAGACGCAGCAGGGAAGGTGTAAAGGTCACCAGCACTATTGCAACGAAGCATCACGCGTTGGATCGGGATATCCTTGACAGAAAAACCAAGAGCGTCAAATTCTATAGAGCAGTTGTTGTCCCTAGTAAATTGACGGACAGATAGCAGATTGCAGACTAGGGATGGGACAACTAAGACATTATTAAGATGAAAATTTGACTCTGGTGTATGAAGGACAGACTCGCCACGACATGAAATAGGAAGAGTTTGACCATTGCCAACGGTAATGGAAGAGTAAGGAGGAGGATGGCGAGAAAGGAGTATACCATCCGAGGAGCTCATGTGGGAGGAGGCGCCGGAGTCCAGGACCCAGGGATGCTGGCCCTGGAGATGCATCTGATTGAGTGCAGCAACGAGACCATCCTGGTTCCACATGGGAGCCTGTTGGGAGACGTGGAGCGGCGCAAATGTCGCCGGGGGCTGCGTAGGCGAGAAGGCCGTGTGAGCCTGAGGAAGAGGGGCGCCAAGCACGCCTGGGCGCCAGCCGCCCTGCTGAGCCGAAGGAGGGCCCTGTGGTGCCCATGGATTGTAGCAAATCCAGGGGCCCATGGGTCGGTATTGGCCGTTTTGGCCAGCCGGCTGGGACGCGCTTGCAACGCCGCCGCGCTGCTGCGCAGGGCCGCTGTTCCAGCCACGCCGGCCCTTGCCCTTGCTCTTGCCGCCGCTGCTGTTGCCACCGCCGCCGCCCTTATTGCTGCTGCCGTAGCCGATCACGTGTGGGTTGTGTGCACCTCCAGAGGTGGCTGTGGCAGCGAGAGCACGGCACCCGCCCAGGCTGGTGCAGCCAGACCCGGCGGTGGCGAGGAGGGCGGTGCTGGCGACCGTCTTTTCATCGTTGGCGAGACGGAGCTCCTTTAGTGCCAGCATGCCATGGGCTCTGGCGAATGTGGGAAGTACAGCGGAGTTGGCGATGTCGTCGGCAGTGTTGGAGAAGCGAGGATTGAGGCCACGCAGAAGGGCGAGGACGAGCTGTGAGTCCTCGACAGGATGGCCGATGTCGCGAAGAGCGGCGACCTTGGTCTTCAGCTGCTGGCAGTACGCCGAGATGGTGCTGTCACCTTGCACCATGGAGTGAAATTCGTTGAGGAAGATGGCGCGCGGCTCCCGGTTGGCGCGGAAGATACCCTCAATGGCCACCCACAGATCTCGAGCGGTTGGATCGGCACCGTCCATGGCGAGGTCGAGGACGGAGTCGTCGACGGAGCCGGAGATCCAGCCCCTGACGCACCACTCCGCGGCATCCCACTGAGGATCATCAGGTAGAGGGGGAGCAGAGCCGTCGATGTGCGAGCGAAGGCCGAACTTGCCGCACAGCGACTTGAAGAAGAACGCCCACTTGGAGTAGTTGGATTGAAGGTCCAGCGTAATCGGGATGTGGGACTTGACATTGAGTGTGGCGTAGTGGTGAGCCACGATCGGTGCAGCAGCGCCGGCGCTCATGGCAGGCATGGTGGGAGTGCCTGTCGCGGGCAGGGTGCCGGCACCGGTGGCCGGGGAGGAGGCGGAGGCGAGGGAGGCCGACGTGTCCATCGGAGAGGAGAGAGGGAGCAGCCGGTGAGGGTGGACGGGCGCGAGGGAGTCGCGCGCGTTGGGGCTGCGGCGCGATCAGGAAGGGGTCGCGCGGGGGGAAGAGCAGAAAAATAGGATCTGATAGTCTGATACCATGTAGAGACACACCTCACACCCAATATGGGGGGGTGACCTTCATATATATAGTCAATATGGCTGGGTATACAAGGAATACAATCAAGTATACATAGCAGGTGCTAATTATAGCTAATCACACATAGACCTGCCTAATAAGTACGCGAACGGGCTCTAGCTCAGTCGGCTAGAGAACCTCAGTAGCACCCCCCAGGTCCTGAGTTCGACTCCCCGAGCAAATTTTAGGCTGGGGGTAGAAAAAAAAATCCCTTCGTCCGTCCCCACAACCAAAGCGCAGGTCTAAGGCCCGGCCCGGTTCTCAAAGGGTTATGGTTCCGCTGTGTATGGGTGGGAGTGGAGGTTCGGGAGTTTTCTCAGCTTGTGTGAGAAGGTCTTCCTCTTAACAAAATACCCGGGGGCCGTCATAACCCTCCGCAGGTTGAGTTTTTTTCCCTGGGATAAGTACCTTGGGACATAAAAAGTGATAAAGAAATATAAAACTTGCACATTATCTTCATAAAACCGATGAAGCGTCAAAGAGCCTTTGTCAATAAGAATGTATTGGGATTTGGTACTAAACCATCTAGAATAGAATCTGAAAAACGTGGATTAGACATTACTAGCTTTGAGCACTGTTACTGAAAACAAGGTCTTAAACTCGGCAGGCTAGTTTGAGCACATAAATTCCAGTGACAGTGCAACTAACATGAGGACCCTGGGCCTGTCTATCAAGTAAACCACAATATAGAGAACAGTTAGAGATGCGGTTCTTCACGGAGATGTTTATGAAATCTGCCTAGCAAATCTAGAAGAAAAGAAATGGAGAAGTTCTTCAAAATCAAGCTCCGTTTATCGACCAGTGGAAGATACCTTTCAGAAGTGTGGATATCCTATTCAGCATTTATTTAGGATAAAACAATCTCTCCAGATGCTAGTTAACTCATGGCTAGACACTTCAGGCCAATTTGTTCTGTAAATTCTTCCCAGCTGCGGTACATAAACCTCTCTTTACCATCCCCATGTTGCTTATATATAAAAAAAGGAAAAGACGATAAGACAAATTGTAAGGAATAAATTTTCTTTCGAGATTTATGGGGTCAACCCAAAAAAATAAAGGGAAATGAATACATGGTACATCAAAACGCTACAATATTAACAATGTCCATGCACATAAAAAAAAGGAACTCAAATGCATCTGCTTTTTCTTTCTTATTTATACTAGAAAGCAGGAATCATCATGCTCTAGCCTTATGTGAATATACTAAGATGGTTGGACATTTCTATGTAGAGAAATGGAGGAAACACATGTAGTCCAGGAGAGTAGGTATTTGATTCACTGAAGAAGAATAGAAGAAAGCTGAGGACATTCTGCATAGGTTATAGAACTATATAGCATCAAAACTTGCTGCACCACTAAAACGCTGCCAACAAGACTATTAGACGGTGAGTTACTTAGGCTTTTATGCTATACTATATTGATGAGACTCCAAACAGCAGTAATCTAATTATCAATAACAATAAATGAACTAGGAACTAAGCCTAGCTTGGTGGAGCCGTGGAGGTGTGGTTGACTGGTTGTATATCCCTACCACCTAAATAGCAGTATGTGAGGTGATGTCCAGACTACTAGACCCAAGCGATGGAGGAAGAGTCAGCATTGGACCTCCCTATAATAGGTATTATTCATGTAAACAGTACCGGGCGTTACGTTGGAGGTGTTCTTGTTAAGTTAGAGATTAGATTGAGTTGTCAGCTATTTCCTTAATTCTAGTGATTGGCTTCTTAAAGGTCATCTCGCCCCATATATATAAGGATGGGATTATATCTACTATGGAAGAATGCTCTATTCAGTGCTTGGTGGATTAAGGTTGATTCCCTCGTGGCTCAGCCACTAAAAGAGGGCTTGCACTCACTGATAATTCTTGGTGCTTGGATGATTTGGAAACATCGGAATGACTTATTCTTCAAAGCCACATAAGAATAGTTGGTTAGAGCATCTTCAATAGTTCCTAAAACATCAGTTGGTAAATCAACGAGTTTTCCAAGTGAGTAAAAAAATTAGGAGCATATTTGATGAGTTCCTCCAACAGTTTCTAGAATCTCGCTCCTCAAATGTATGTCAATTTTGCATCCAACCACTTTTATACTTTCTTTCTCTCTTGTATATTTGCATTGGGAACCCTGTCTTTCTCCTTGTTCCTCCCCACGTCCTTTCACCTCCAGATTGGCGAACAGATACACGTGCTTATATTTCCGTGCGGTCAGGTCGATTTTCCCAAGTGCGGAAAGATTGGGAGTTGAGATAGGGAGTTGTTGGAGAGCATTTTTTTTTCAATCTTGCCAAAAAAACAAGACTGGGAGTGGGTTTTGGAAAGTCTTGGAGATGCTCTTATGATATGTTGTTGATATGAGTTACATATCAACGTAACATAATGGACACTGGTGTTCCAACTCAACCACTTAACTGACAACCCTAATCGACCTTACTCCTCTATGAATGTCATCCATCTATAATTTGTTCTGATTCTCCTCATCCAATATTCAATCACTAAAAAATGCATCCGGTGTACAAATGGTGGCTACTAAATTAAAAGACACGTGAGTTAGTTGCGCTCCGGTCTCACTAACTTGATGTACTAACTTGATCCAGTGTGCAGTTTACTCTAACAGATCCTAATCAATCAATTAGTTACCCACTTTCCCATAAGAATCATACTAATTAAGAACATGGATGTTGCTCAATCTGACCACTGAGACCCAATTGCAGCTTGCAGCAAGCGCGTAAGGTTTTTTGTAACAGTGGTGAAACCTGGAGACGGATCCTACATTATGCAGCTTCTGCGCAACTAATTGGGCCTATAAATAACCCAACAATGCCTCCAGCTATGAGCTATCCCATAAAACACAATCCGCCTCAAGCAAGTAAAGTTGCGTGTCTGATCGTCTGTAGCTGTAATTCTGCATAACGAGAGCGATTCTCAGGCCCGCTCCGATAGTGTAATCCTACCAGCAATCCCGTGTGCTAAAGAGTAGGGCGAGTGCAAGACACACCTGGAGAAGCTCTATACGTTCGCCACTTCGCCTCCTCACCGCCGGTTGCCAGTCCGTTCGCAGCTTTGGATGACCGGTTCGCCGAGCGTCGCCACCCACAGCTTTCGACGCGCTCGGGCCCCAGGCGGCGGCTACAAAGTACAAACCCACGCGAACAAATTCGACGCGCCATGAACGACCAGACCCTCGAGGCCGCCAATTCGCGCGGCGGCCGCGCACTGACGCACGTGCCCCCGCGTGGAGATTCCGTGCGTGGCGGGAGGCGGAGGGGAGGAGAGCGACGAGACGGGCCGGGCTCTGCATTCGCCGCTCGCCGCGGTTGCCCATCGACTCCTCCCCCCGCACACGCCCGCATCGCGCATGCTCCCGCTTCCACGCGTTCCGGTCCTGCACCGCGGCCAATTGGACGGGCAGTCGGGCACCGACCGAGTAGTCCAACGAGGCCTCCACCTCCAAGTCGCCGGCGGCCGCGCGCGCTACGCGGGGAGAGGAGAGGCCGGGCGGCCGGCGGGGGCGGTTCGAGAGCGGTTTCTCTGTGGCGTTGGCGCGGAAGGTACAGTGGCCGGAGCAAGTGACGGGAGGAGAGAGGGACGGATTTGGGCAGCGCAGCGCATGGACGGCGGCGCGGCGCCGCGCAGGTTAAGCTGCGGCCTAATTGGGCCTAAGGGTCGGGTCGTGATGGGTTCGGCCAATTATGCGCGAAGCACCTCGAAAGTTTTTTTTTTCAGTGAGGTGAGTCAAGTCACCGTGACCCGAGTCCCATCGGTCGTACAGTACATGCTTGTGCACGACGTGGCATGGGCTTCCCATGCCGGCTGCCGCAAACGCCACGCGTGCGCAGCAACCTTTACCACGTATACGGCAAAGTACTACAAGACGAGGCAAACATGCAGTCGCTAGATACACCGGCAGAAAGCGCTTTGTATGCTCCATCGTCGACACTAAAAAACGTTAAAAAAATCTACTTAGCCCCCTCAATTATTAGTGGTTATTTACCTCACACTTCACCTATAAACTAGTTATTTTACTCCTTAAAACTATTCAAAACCATCTAGATAACTCCCTGAGACAATTTTAAATATGGTTTTGGTGACATGGCATAATAAAAGTCTATATAATCACCTACCATATCAAGAGTTAACTACATGACCCCTCGACTATAACACGTGATATTGTATCCCTTAAAGCATCAAATAATGCTCAAATGACTCGCCGGATGGTCTTGTAGCATTTTATTTGGCCACCGTATCAATAAATTTGGCTAAATATTCATACTTGCACGTATGCTAATTTATTGTCTCCACCTTCCTGCTATTTCTAGACTGACTCACCACCCAACGAGCCATGTGACATCTAGTTTCCTGGTCCACCTCCTGTCACTCGTTAATAGCATTGAGCTCAAGCACCACGCCTACATCGTCGTCGTTTAGACCCTCCACATCCTCATCCATCTAGTCGTCCTTCAGTTTTTTAGGTAGCCATAGGAGAAAAAAGCAAGAGGAGACGAGGATGTGGGAGCGAGAGTGAGAGGGCCCGGATGACAAGGGTGTGGGCGTAGTACATGTGCTAAATGTCGTTGAGGAGTGCATGAGGTGGGATAGGAAACAAGGTGATGATCAGCGGGCGGCAGCACAAGCTTGGAAACAATATGAGAGGGAGACAGCCGATGGGCCTGCATGCAAGCATGTGTGCTTAGACCAGTGCAGTGGGATACAGTGTTCAAATGGCCCTACATGACCATCCGAGGGGTCATTTGTACATTATTAGATGTTTTAAAAGGTATAGTATCATATTTTCTAGTTGAGGGGTCATGTAGTCAATACTTGATATGCTAGAGGGTTATATAGACTTTTAAATACGCCACGTCAGCAAAAACCACCTTTAAAACCGTTAAAATAGGTTATTTAGACGTTTTTAATAGTTTGAGGGGTGTAATACCTGATTTCATAGGTGAGAAGGTGAAGTAGACAACTATCAATAGTTGAGGGGTTAAGTAAACTTTTTCATAAAAAAATTATCCTAGTTGTAGATAGACAAATTTTCATGTAGGAGTACATTCAACTAAGTGGTAGTACATTTCATACCGTATCAAAAAGAATCTAACTAGAGGTTGCGTGTCAATTAAAGTGACTCAACCAAGTTTATAATCAATAATAATATTTACATTTATAGCTCAAATAAATTTATTATAAAAATATATTTCATAATTAATTTATTAATATTTATTTAGTATTATAAATACCGATACTTTTTTATTTTATTTATATTTAGTTAAACTTGATATACTAAATCATGACACCACGTTGGAATTGTATTATTTTTTTAACGCAATGACAGAAGCTCTATCTTTTAATTAAGTGGGGGGGAGCAAAAGAGTTTATGTACAAGAAAACAAAAAAGTCCTCTAGAAAAGAATCCTCCAGGAGGTGGGGGTGTCACAGTTACAGGAGAAACACAAATAAAAACCATCAAATGCTAAATATGAACGAAAGGTTTCTTTCTTTGGTCTGCAGCGACCTGTAGCACCGTTTCAGAGGTGCTTGTCGAAGCATTAATCTAAGATGATTTCATAGTACTTAGTACTCTCTGTATTTAAATTATAAATATTTTGGTTTTTAATATATAATATTTACTATGGTCCTGTTTGGTACAGCTTATCTGGGAAGCGCTTCCCAGATAAACTGCACAAATAGAGTAAAAACGGTGGTTAAAATAAGCTGGTATGATCTAGCTTCTACTTTTTAGTATAAATGAGAGCCGTGGGAATAAGCGTGGCTAGAATAAGCTGCTGAAAAGCGTGATGTTTGGCTATTGATTTCAGGTTATTTTAGCCATAAGCAGCTTATAAACTGTATCAAACAGGCCGTATGTATTTAGATATATACTTATATATATTGGAAAGCTAAAAAATCTTATAATTTGAAACGATGAATTGTTAGATTGTTCTTTATGATTTGGTCAAATATTTGGGTTACTAAAATTGTTTTTTTCCCCTTGACGAGTGAGCATGCGAATTCGAGTACAACTCTCCTGCCGCTTCTGCAGAAGAGCAGAAAACCACTTTGTGTACTACTACTTGCGAATCCTGCGGAGTGTTATCGGAAGAACAGTAGTAGTGCATAGAAGAGGAATTGAGCGATGGATCTTCTCAAGGCTCTAATCGTTGCCATCTGCCTATGCTTTGTTCGAGCCCTGTGCGATGCGGCCTCAGCCTCTCCGTCGCCAGAGCAGGAACGGGAAATTCAGATGCTCAGATCGAAGGTCGCGTCCTTCGGTGAGCCTACACGTCTCCCCTCAATAAATCACCTTCGTGATGAATTTCCCGTTATTGCCTTGCAGCATGTAGCCTGTTCGGATCTTTTTGTTTACATAAAGAGGCATCACTTTTAAATTTCGCATGCACCCTGAAATTTCAGACTGAGATAGTAGCTAGAACTTGGTTGTTCTTGGTTCTTCTAAGAGCAGATTGATTGCACGTTGTTTCTTGTTAAATTTTCTTAGCGCTTCAAGGGATCCAACACTTAGCCTGATTCCTTATCGTTTGAAAGAACAAAGTTCTTTGGCTGCAGAGGATGAGATCAGCAGGAGGAAGGAGGAGACCTCGGAGCTGGAGAGCGTTGTCAGGGAGAGGACCTCACAGATGGCAACATTGGTAGGCGCCCTAGAACTTTTGCAGGTCAGAGGATATAAGACTTTGTCAGGCTGCTGTAATTGAGACTATGGTCTGATCTGAACTCTCCTTCTTAGACTGAATCACTGAAAATGTCAATTGCTTCCAATATATGTACTTGTTATAGTTTGTTTGTGAGCCTGTGGTCTTGATCTTCTCGTTTACAATGTTGAATTAGAAGGTGAACTTGGGTGATGATGAGTCTGTGATGAAGGCGAACACACATACTGCAATGCTTGAGAAGCAGGTAAATGAAGCGTGTTTTCGACAATTGATGCCTACAGAATGGGAAAGACACTGACTCATAAAGCAAGCAGATTGAGAGGCTGGGTAACGATTTGGAAGACCAGATTAGGAAAGGCGAATCATTAGAATCACGGGCTATTGAAGCTGAAAGAAGCTTGCATGAATTCGGTCGCAAGTTGGAGCATGTAAGTACATGCACACACAGACATACTGTAATATGCTGGGATATGATGTAGTGTTGGGATCTTCAGAAACTTATACCAGAATTTTCACCCTTTTTAGGCTGAGAGAACTAATATTGAGCAGAAAAAGAAGATTCAGGACCTCAGTGACAGGCTTCAGTATTCACAGGTTGGCACACGCAGAGAAATTAACAAACTCTTGCACTCTAGCATGCTGATCCTGTGCTTCACAGAGTCATAAGAAAAATATGTGCTTCATGCGATTTGATTTGCTCAGGACAAACTTTCTTTGTTGGAAAACGAGGCAAAATCTAAGGCTGAAGAGTTGGCAAAGGTTTTAGGAATTCTCCTGGTTTCACAAAGATTAGTTTTTTTTTCTTCGTTGCCTGATGTTTCCATTGCTGTATTCATCAAGGCAGTATGGTTTGTTTTCAGGTTCATGGCATGTGGCTTCCCCATTGGCTTGCAGTACGTGTTTTACGCTGCCAGATCAGGCTGACTCATGCATCAAACTAGTGGGATTTCAGTAGCGTTCAACTTCTGTCCAGTTGTATTATGCATTTGCCCTTTTGCAGGAACTAGCATCTTCCAATTTTTGTTTATCAGTAGTCAGTATTATCTGCTCGTTCATAGTATGCCTAATCATGTCTTCCTGACTTGCAATATGTTTTGCCTCCTGATGAAGAAACTAGTTCGAGTGTCAAAAGGCCATCTCGACGCACTGAGGAATGCTACCGTGGCATTCACATCAGCAGTGTACAGAGTTTGCAGGGACGTTATCCAAGCGTGTACAGTGACGGGAGGAGGATTCGCAGATAACTATTGGCAGGTTCTTATATTGCATCATTGTCATCTTATGTATATATTGTGCGGTTGCATTGCTGAACTCCCATTCTGATTCTGAACATTTAACTGTTTCATTCATGAACCCAAGAGATTCTGCCGGCCATACCTCAGCCGCGTCGTCGCAGCATCTGAACCTCACCTGTCTAGAGCAAGCGTGGTTCTCGAACCTTACATGAGGCCCGCAACATCCGCGTGGAGAAGCCTCGTCTCGTTTACAAGCGAATACCATCATCAGGTACAGCCTCCTACTGGTTTCCTCTCTCGACTGCATTGCGTAGTATGTGTTTTGGTTCAGAATTCAGATGTCTCTGAACTCATCACAGGCCCCATGCAGGTTCAGAACGGAGTGAAGCGCTTCCTTCAGGGCAATCAACTGCTGACGCCCCTTTCAGCTGACAAACTGGCATGGATCACGGTAAGTTCCCCTGTGGGCTGTCAGCTGTGGCATATGTAATCGCCACTGCTCAAGTTTTCGCCATGCCTCTCCGAAACTCACCGGTGCGCCCCAACGCTTGCAGTCGCCCGCTCTGTTCGCGCTGCCGGCGTTGTGCATTTACAAGATCGTCTCAGCAATTGTCCGGTATCCAAATAGCGTCTTTTTTTTTTAACAAAACAATATTGGCCGTGAGACTTTGTCACGGTCACACAGTGATGCTGCTATGACTGACTCTGCAACTCATGCCCTTCGGCTCTGCAGTAGGAGAAATCAGGCGAGGAAGGACGGACTACAGAGGCAGGCAGGCAGGAGCAGATCTCGTAGCCGCAAGCAGGAACACAGAGTCGACAGGTAGAGACGTCGCCACGACAAGGTAAGAAAAGGAGTATCGAGAAAATTACATGGGCGGTCAACATTCTCCTCGTCGTCGTACCGTTAACGGAACCCGGAATAGAACACGGTCGTGAACTCGTGGCGGGTCGATCGACGCGTTATCTATCGACTCGAGAGTCGAGACCCGTTCCCGTCTTGTCTTCAGAAGAAGTTCAGAACCTGCGAGCCTGAAGAGAAACAGCTAATTGTCGCATCCAGCACGGGTCGGCGCGACGCGAAACGGTCTGAAACGTTTTTCTTTTTTCCCCTTCCCTGCAGCAGGTGTGTTCCTTGTGAAAGCTGGCGATGCCGAAGGCCGAACAGCGGAAACTTCCTTCCTGGACTGCGCCGACCGCCGCCGAGCCGTCGAACGCTCAGCAGCCTCCTCCGTGCCTTGCAGATTCCGGCAGCTGTGACTCTGACGGATATGCGTACGTGTACATGACAACGAAACTGTCTGTGCATCGCATATTTGCATGTGGTTTTGTTTCCCCTTTGACACGGCGTATACAAGTGTGTATTTTTTTTCTCTTTTATATATATATTTATAAATACGGTCCTGATGATCTGGCGTCCTCGAATAGTCGAATGTCAACGACAACAACAGAAACAAAAAAGTTGGCATATTCCATCCAGATATCCCTGACGAACGCGGCGCAAGCGGCACGGCGGCAGTGCGAGCCCCGCTTGTCTATAGTTCGACAACGACGACGGGCACCACCGGCGCGTGTTCAGCTTGCTTCCGCTGCTGTTTGACGCGGGCGCGCGTCGCCTCGCCTCGCCTCGCCTGGACCTGATCACCCGAGTCGTGAGTCGTCTCGCGCGCGCAGTGGAGGTGCGCGACAGCTGGTGGAAGCTGTTGTCAGGTTGGGAAGAATGCCGCTCGGGTCGATCACGACGGGCACCGCCGCACCGGTCGGTCGCCGAACGCCGGACCGATCTGTCCCTGTCAAATCGGCCGCACGCTGGCTTATCGTTGGTGTAGCGGGACGTGGAAGTAAGTGCCATGTGGAAGCTGGTTGTGCCGGGTGATGACGTGTCCTCAGTCCCGGGCGGCGGCCGGCGCGCGGTCCTTTCTGCCGGCGACGGAGGTGCGTGGAAGAAACCAGGAAGCCTGTTGCTTCGCTGTTGGGATACCCAGGTTTGGTTGGGCTCAGAACGGTGGTGCTCTCGTGTGTAGCGTCGCAACACAAGATGCGTCATCTTCTCCTTCTGATCCCGAACAAGATGCCCCCACGAAAATACAAACATGCATGTCGTCTGTCCACAATCTAAGCAAACGGCTTTGCGCGAGAGGAGGTCCATTTGGCAACGTATAGGGACTCCCTTCTTTTCGCCACTCGAGGTGGCAAGTAGTGTGCGACATCTGGTTGTTTCACCTGGCCGTCCTTCTTTCCTTCCCATCTGTTCATTCACTTTCCTCGGCCTTGTTTAGATTGTAAATTTTTATAATCTGGACACTGTAGCACGTTTCGTTTGTATTTGACAAACTTTGTCCGATCATGGATTAACTAGGCTCAAAAGATCCGTCTCGTGATTTACAACCAAACTGTGTAATTAATTATTTTTTTTACCTACATTTAATGCTCCATGCACGCGTCCAAAAATTAATGTGATGGAGAGAGAGTAAAAAAACTTGGAATTTGGATGCAATCTAAACAAGACCCTCGTCTTCCTTCGGGCTTCGGTTAGCCGTCTCTTCATCCTTCCGCGTGTGAGTTTTATGGGGGGCAAGAAGTTTTTATACATAACTAATATAAAGTCTACATTCTTAATGAAATACGTGTAGTGGCACGTTCGAAAAAAAAAACTCATCTAAAGTTAGTTCGACACGACTTGCTGACGAAGCGCTAACCAAAACCAAAAGGAGGATAAATACGACACAAAAGTGAAGCATCAAGGTCATGTTCGCCTCCGTTGTACTCTTCCCGTCTCAAAAAGAAAGTCACCTAGAATTTGCATAGGTCACATTTTCTATTATATCTCCAAATAAGCGTATTATAACAATATATTCAATAATTAATCTAATTATACTTATTACACATCATGAGTATTATTAATCTCTTATATATATTTGGTCAAAGTTGAACGTATTTGACTTCTTGAGAAATGGAAATATTGTGCAACAGGGGGAGCAATATATTTAAGGGCTATTTGAAAAAAAAAAATCGATACGTAGTGGCTAGACAACCCCGGTATTCCGGCTTAAGAAGAAGATCTTTTTACGTAGATCGAGAAAATCCCTAAACCCTGAGCATAGACCTGTGCTTTGGACGTGGGGCAGACGAGTTTTTTTTCCCTGGTCACTGCGGTCGAAGCCACATATAAAAGAGTGAGTCCCTCATGACTCAAACTCTAACCACACCAGGAGGAGGTACTGAGCCTGCACTCACCACTCGATCAGCCAGGCCGTTCCCTTTAAGGGCTATTTGGATTAATAATTAGCTAAACAATCTAATAGTTATCCAAACAGGTAATATATTAGGTGGATTATATTCAGAACACCCAATTAACAATTATCCTATAATCCACCACGGTCCACGAACCTGTTTTTTTAATTCTTATGAGTATTTCTACATAAATTAAGAATATTCTAGGAATTGAAACAATCTAATTATTATAGTTTGTAATCTAGATTATAATAATTTTATTTATAATCTAGATTATAAAAATCCAATTGTGATCCAAACATGTCTTTTTTACACTATACGTGTTTTCAAATCTAATCAATCGTGATCTCTATCAATTCATTTAGAAAGATAACAATGGAGAAGAATATTTATGTATTAATTAACAAACGAGACTCAATTGATCAAGTAGCAATGCTCTGTCAATAGCAGTCCATTGTGGTGACTTTGTCAATACCTATTTTCTCACACGTGCCCATAAGAGTAGGGTGTACATGTTGTGTTAAAGGGGTATTTTTCTGTGTGTATGTGAAGTTGTGATCGTCTACGTACATACTATAGATTTTTTAAAAAAGATTGTATAAAAAATTGAGAGATAGTTTTGTTCTGTTTATAATTATAAAAACATCGAAAGACGTTGACAATCCTTAAAATGGCAAAATTGCAATGGCAGAATAATCCTGGCTGTCCAATCAATTTCCCAATCATAAACTTTAGAGGATGTTAAACGTACAATTACAAAATCTTGAAATAGCGGTGGAATAAGAATCATGACAATAGTACAAAAAAAATTTAATGAAATAAATCTTGGAGGATGTTGGGTGTAGCAACTAGCAAGTAGACATCCGGAAACAGGAGTGGAGGAACAATCGTGACAACCCATTTATACTGTTGTTAAAAAAAACTAATAAAAATATTGAATACGCATTGCCAAATTAAAATTTCAGAACGAAACGAGGGAAAGGCAACAACACCTTTGGCGCGCCCTCCTGTGGTGTATCAAAACAAACAAACCGCCTCGTCCCTTTCCTCGTCTCTCTCTCCTTTCCGTCGCGGTCGCGGGTCACAGCCGCCGCGCCGGCCGCGTCCCCTTCCCAGAACCCCAGGCACGTATAAATCCATCTGTGCATTTGTCCTTGGCACGACTTCCTTGATTTCTGATTCCCTCTGTTGTTCTCCCCCCGCGCGCTCTCTCTCTCGCGTGGCCTTTTCTTTCTACCAGCGACGACTTGGCGCGCGCCGCCGCCGCCGCCTGCCCAGGCCCTCACCGGGCCCTTCGCCGGCGACAAAGCACCCACCAGGTATGCCAACCCTCCTCGTCCCTTAATGATGCACGGAACCGAGCACCCACCCAAACCCTAATGTAAACTAGCATTCGTATTCGGGTAATCGGATCTGATTTAGTTTAACTAGTGCATACTGACTGAATTTCCCCCATTAACATTGATTCCTCTGTAGAAATCACCGGTGTATATGTGATCAACCAAACTGTTATACTATTGCAGACGGACTTGTAGAAGCGAGAGGAAATTTTCTGCCGACCATATTTCACTGATACTGGTGGAGTCCGAGAGTAATGAGAGTTGTGAAGCTTAAATAGATGAAGCTGCATCAAGTTTGGCAGTTAGGCGTCAAGGACATGAAGGTCGTTCCACTTCCTCGCCTGAGAGCAGCTCCAAAAAGACGAGCGTGGATACTCGCCGTTGCAGCTTTTATCTTCATCGCACTAGCCTGGGCTTATCTGTATCCTCCCCCGCATTACACTTCTCCTGTGAGAGATTGGCTTCCTGCGGAGCCTGCCAGGGAATTGACTGATGAGGAGAGGGCCTCGCGTGTTGTTTTCAGACAGATCC
This sequence comes from Miscanthus lutarioriparius, assembly GCA_904845875.1. Classification (NCBI taxonomy): domain Eukaryota; kingdom Viridiplantae; phylum Streptophyta; class Magnoliopsida; order Poales; family Poaceae; genus Miscanthus; species Miscanthus lutarioriparius. The sequence goes on from CAJGYO010000012.1 coordinate 13,848,706, forward strand.
TAACAACACCTCCTGTTCGATCCAAGAATTCGAAAATAGCTTTCATGTTCTTGACTCCGGGGACATTGCCATTTGAAAGGTTGTGGGAAAAGTTCTTTGAGGTAAACATCCCCTTTTTGTTCTGATGGTAGATTCATGCATTTTATCATAGCTCTTGCAAAGTGAATTCAGAATTGGCTTTCATAATTGAATCTCGGAGTTGCATTCTGTTCTTATTTGAAGTCCTACATAACTACTATAGCCTGAAGCCACTTTTTGTATGATGTTGTAAGAAGACCTTTATTATGCAGACATGTTGCATTACTATTTAGGATCATTTATTGTAACTTCATTTTGTAACAGCTATAATTTAATGATAGGTCCTGAGCATTTTGTTTAAAGGTGGTATTGCCAAGGCCCATTAATCTTTGAAGGAATATCACAATCCATTGTGTCATCATCTTTTAGCTCAAAGTCTGTTTCTCCATGACCTCCTGTTATTTCTGTAGGGCCATGAGGGAAGGTATACCATATATATTCATGCCTCGAGGGAGAAGCCAGAACATGTCAGTCCCATATTTGTTGGTCGAGAGATACACAGCGAAAAGGTAATGGCCCTAGTTTCACATGAAGAAGTTCCAGAAGGAACTGAGCTCAGTTGGTGGGAGGTGGTGTACACACCAACTACCCAAGTTCAAGCTCTCTTTGACTCGAATTTGTGTGCCTATTTCTTATTAACAGTGTCAGCTAGTTCCTCTTAGGCTGTTATCTTTTTATTCTACACATGAAGATTTAGCTATGTGAAAAAAAGCAAAAACAGATTAATTGCAGCAATATGTTTTTGACAAAGTTCTTTCCTATGCTTCGTAGATTGATACTTGTAAGAACTCATCAGAAGCTAGATGAGTAACAACCTGAATGATCTTATTCCCATTGCAGGTAACTTGGGGTAAAATTTCTATGGTTGATGCTGAGAGGAGGCTACTGGCAAATGCTCTACAAGACATTGACAACCAGCATTTTGTTTTGCTATCTGATAGGTACATATCATGGTTTTGCTTTCATCCCATTTTATTTCACAGTTTATTCTTTCAGGTCTTTACTATTCTTTTGTGTGTTTGCAGCTGTGTACCTCTGCACAATTTTGATTATGTATATGACTACCTGATGGGGGCAAATCTCAGTTTTATTGACTGGTAAGTTTGTTTCTTTATCTCAAATTCATCTCTACCTAATAGCTCTTGGTTCTACTTTTACATTGGATGATTTCATTGATTTCTGAGCTGGGTTTTGTGTTGGGCTATTATTCCTTCAGCTTACATCATATTTTGTTTTTTTTTATCAGCTTTTACGATCCTGGACCACATGGAAATTTTAGATATTCACAGAATATGTTACCTGAGGTCACAGAGACTGATTTTAGGAAGGGTTCACAGGTAATCTTGCAATCATCTTTGCTTATTTTTTTTAATCTGCGGTCATTCTGATGGAGGAGTTTGTTTTGACTTTAACTATTTCAGTGGTTCTCAGTCAAACGCCAACATGCGTTGATGATTATTGCAGATAGTCTTTACTATACTAAGTTCAAGCTTCATTGCAGGGTGAGATTTTGTCTTTTATTTACTACTTCTTTTATGCAGTATAGGATTGGAGGCAAATGTATGTTTGTCCTATTGCGGCGCAAAAAAAAAAGGCAAAAAAAGAGGAAACTTTTCAATCTTTTGAAATTGTGCCGAGTCAAACCACACCTATATTTTGGAATGGACAGAGTATACCGCAACCAATCTGCACTGACAATATTTCGATATAAAAGATAGATGTGGCCTTGTATTAGCCTGTATTAATTTTGTTCTTGTTTAAACTAATTTACAGATTACTGTTGATGGATTGAGTTCACCCTTTTTTCCTTTGTTTTACCACATTGGACTTCGCGATCATGTATTCTCTGCTACATAACATGTGTCTATATCAATGTTTTTATTTGTCCTCCTTGCAGCCTGGCATGGAAGATGGGCGCAACTGCTATGCTGATGAACATTATTTGCCAACAGTATTCCATGTCAGTACACAATGACCTTTCAGTTGCTGAAATTAATTTGTCATCTGTATAATGCTGCCGCAGCCCTGTTGACGTTGCAAATTTGCATATTTGTATCAACCAGATGATGGACCCAGATGGAATTGCTAATTGGTCTGTAACCCATGTTGACTGGTCTGAAGGGAAGTGGCATCCGAAAGCTTACAGGGCAAAGGATGTCACTTTCGATCTTCTGAAGAATATAACAGTATGTGTTCCCTAGCTCATCTTATGTCTATTTTCCAGGTGGTTATTTGCCCACAGCATCCTTATCTAACCTTAAACCCTTTTGATCTGTGCTGCAGTCAATTGACATGAACCACCATGTCACTAGTGATAGCAAGGTACCTCCCTCCTTCCCCTGTTCCTCTCCCAGTGATGGATAAAAAAAATCACAAGTATGCTTATATGTTTTGCTGTTGCCCTGCAGAAAGTGGTTACAGAGAAGCCCTGCCTATGGAATGGAGCAAAGAGACCCTGCTACCTGTTTGCGAGGAAGTTCTACCCTGAATCCATAAATAATCTCTTGACCTTGTTTGCGAATTATACACTTATTTGAGCTTCTGGGGGCGGCTAGAGGCTACAGGGATACACAGGAGATCTTTTGTTATAGAAATCCTTGTACATTGGATAGCAACAGAATAGGAGAGATTAATTAACAGAATAGCAATTGGTGGGGAGAAGGCTTTCGCTGCAAGAACACAGTGGCTTCAGATTTACCACGACAGGCCATTGCTACTCCTTTAGCCTCGTGTTACTTTCATAGTTTTTCCTCTCCACATTTTTAGCTGTGGCGTTTTACCATGTACATCAAGCTTATTTTGACAAGGAATGGGCATTAAATGGAAAATCTGATATCATGGTCTTATATTTTCTCTCAAGCTGTCGGTTACTCGGTTCCAACTGCCAAAGCGCAGTTCGAAAGGATACATAAGAAAATTTTCATATATAGGAAACAGATATGTACCAGTCGTTGCGGTGAGCTCCGAGACTGACCACTTGTTTCAACTTTCAACTTAAGATAAGACTGCGGGTCGTTCAGGTATTTTAGCTATTCTATAGTTGGCTGGGTTAAGTGATAAACAAACGTGTATGATAAGTGAACATCATTGATTACCTTTGTAGCGCTTCACGTTTCGAGAGAGAAAAAAAGCTTATGTTATTCAGTGGGCAGAAGTATCTTTGTTGTTGCAAAATAAAATTAAAAAGAAAAAGAACTGAAAGGAGACAGGAAAACCCTCGCCCAGGAAATTTTGTTGCAAAAACAGGAAATTAGAAATAGGTGAGGGATGAGGTCCAGCTATCACCACACGAAGAGCAGACGATGAAAATGTCCGCTTCCGCTGCGGCCGCCTCCCCCGCCCTCCGCTTCCCCTCCGCCACTCCACCACTAGCTCCTCTCCGCCGACCGCTCCGACGGCGGCTCCCGTCCGTTCGGTGCTCCCTCGCCGCCGCCCCCGGTGTCCGGGCGCCACCGGAGCTCGTCGACTCCATCCTCTCCAAGGTAACACGGACGCCAGTAGCCTCTGCTTCCTGGCCCATTCCCAGATTCATGTTTTCTGCTTTGCTTCAGTTCGTTTGTTGCGAGAAACTTGGTTTCTTCGGAGGCTCAGATTCGTATAGTTACATACATGTCTGCGATTATGTTGGAATGTTAAACGCGATGTCTCAGCTTGGTACTACCGACCGACAGGTGAAGGGAACTGACAGAGGAGTGCTGCTGCCTAAAGATGGGCACCAGGAAGTGGCTGATGTCACGCTGCAGCTGGGGAAGTACTGCATAGACGAACCCGTCAAGTCCCCGCTTATATTTGGAGGTAAAAAAAGAAAAGAGTGCTTTGTATGCCCAATCAATTGCATTTCTCTGTGGCCTTGTGGTGGCACAGCGCACAGGCAGACAATTTTTTTTTTTTGATAGACACAGGCAGACAATTAACACACTGTAAAAGAACCATCTTGCAACGGACCGAATGCGAAGGTCGCCTGCTGCCGCAAATGAGAGCACAAGTTAACAAGCCATACATGCGTTGCATTTAACATCTGATGCTCCTGCTATTACAGCGTTTGATCTTTTATCCATGGTTCGGGCATCCTTGATTAAGTCAGCTTTGCATAATTCGTCCAATTGACCAGAATGGGAGGTCGTGTACTGCTCGGTGCCAACCTCGCCAGGAGGGCTTTACCGGACGCCTCTCGGCCGCCTGATATTCAAAACTGATGAGATGGTTCAGGTGGTGGAAGCACCTGACATAGTGAGGAACAAGGTGTCTTTCTCCGTCTTTGGCCTAGAGGGTGCAGTATCATTGAAAGGTAGACCACAAGCTGTTTTATGTCTCAGGTTTTGGCCTTTTGGGCATATCTAGCAATTATGTAATCTGATTCTTGTTATGTTCTTTCTATGTTGGCCATGCAGGTAAGCTGAATGTGTTGGACAGTAAATGGATTCAGGTCATATTTGAAGCCCCGGAATTGAAGGTAGGCTCCTTGGGGTTTCAATACGGTGGCGAGAGCGAAGTCAAGCTGGAGATCACTTATGTCGACGAGAAGATCAGGCTAGGAAAAGGATCCAGAGGCTCACTTTTCGTCTTCCTTAGACGATGATAGAATGGCATGTGTGTTGAGACCACAAGCACAAGGGATGGCGCTGATGTGGTCGTTTGTACAATATTGTATTCAGGATTTTTTACATGTAAAATTCAGGATTCAACCTGATGAACGTTGTTGCGTAGTTTGTGGACGACAGTCGATAATGCATGCAGCATTCATTAGTGTTGTAAGATGATGTTTTGGATTCTGATACAACAGTGTGATTAACCAAATAAATATTATGGCACGCTTGGAACACAGAAATCCTAATTCTATTCTATACTACGAATTTGCAGGAAGCATCAGCTCGTGTCGGATCATAGGAATATAGGATCCACTACTCCAGCCTCCAGAGAGTCCAGACGAGGTCTGACGCTTACAGCATATCAGCGTAGTGCTGGACTTGGAAGGTTGCAGGCATGTCAGCGTAGTGTTGGACAAGGTTGCACGAGATTCGTTGGCAGCCTAACAAGCCGTTACAAATTTTATGCTCTCCAGTTTCAGTACGTATTCTGATAGTGGTTGTGCACTTTAAGCGTAAGAAATACGTCTCTCGATCAGACGCGCCCCTTTGCGGATAGGTCGCTCGCTCGCTCATCTTCCGCACTGAGACGGTGTCGAGACGCCAGCGGATGCGCCCCGCGACCTCCAGTGACTCTGCCAGTCCCCCTCCCTTCCGTCTCCGCGATGGGAGTGGGAGTCTTTCCGTGGCGGTGCATATGCGGGCCCAAGCAATCCTTCAGCAAGAGTCGAAGCGCGTCCGCGTCCGCCCCTTCACCTCTTGGTAAGCCTTCCAACCACTCCCCCTCAGTATGCCTCCATTTCTTCTTGCTGCCTCTCGAATTCTTAGCTCTTTGGTATTTTCTCTGTATGTGAGTTACCTTTGCCTTTTCCACTGTTCAGTTCTTGAATATCCTTCTAACTCGCCGAGGATTCCGATCTCTAACATTGATAATTCCTACTTTTCCTCCGTGCAGGCAAGAGATCCAAATACTCGGGACAATCTATGGTAAGGAGTGCGCACGCATTGACCTCATTTCTCCTCACAAAAAAAGTAGTCTGCATTTTATGGATATAAAGCAAAAGCTTGCAAAAAGATGTCTTGTGAAGTGAATAGCTTGTACTTCAGTTCTAATTGGTGTAGCCTTATAATGGCCAAATGTTTTTTTCTTTCAAGTTTGTGATTCTGATGTCTGTATTTCCATGTTTGCAGAAAGCAATGCCCATGCGTTTGTTAACGGTTGGAAAGAAGAGGTCTCGGGGACACAACTCCTTGTTGAAGAATACAAGGAGAAGCTCGGTTACTATTGCGATTTCGAGGACACACTTATCAGGTCTAACCCAAAACTTACAAGGTATACTCCGTTAAGTGATCCTCCAACTTTGAAGGCGGTAGACGATAAATCAATACAGGCGATTCACTGCAGTGTGCATATCAATATGTGCGGCATCAGCATACAACATATTAACGTACTATCTTTTTGTGTATGGTGCTATTTTCCTGATATTGTTAGAGTAGCTTGTGACTGATGATTATCACAAAACCTAAAAAGAGAAGTCAGAACTGGTACCATTAAATACCAGTTCGTCCTCCATCGGTATTGTTTTCTGATGCTTTTTTCAGTGATGTAAAGGTGCAAGTTGAAGCAGAAGACGCGGCTATGATGCAGCAACTCAAGTCTGATGATTTTGTATGTTTCAGTTCCTTCTTGCCCTGGCTCATATGTGCTCTGTTATGACTTCTGTCCTTTCTCCTTGCATAACTCAATGATTTATCAGTCGCTTTTGTCTCCTGATATTTCCATGTATGGCAGGTGGTTGTGTTGGATGAAAATGGGAAGGATGCCATATCCGAACAGATAGCTGATCTGATTGGGGATGCTGGCAACACAGTATGTTCTGCAACTTGGTCCATCCTAGCTGAGCTATTCTTTAATCATTGATTATTGTGATCATAACTTGTGTGATCTCAATTTTCTAGTTGAAGTTTGGACTCTTGAAAAATCCTAGGAATGAGAAGAAGTCTATAAGGTGTCAATAATGTCTCATATCTTGTAGGGATCATCAAGGCTCACATTTTGTATTGGTGGACCATATGGTCTTGGGGTACAAGTGCGAGAGCGTGCGGATGCAACAATTAGGCTGTCCTCACTAGTTTTGAACCATCAAGTTGCTTTGATAGTTCTAATGGAGCAGCTCTACAGGTAAGCAATTAGTCTATCTGATGATGCTATTTCTGCACTTGAACACAGTTTCTGTGTCATGTGTGGGCAGGTGTATGGCCGGCGCAGGCGCGCCCGCGACATACGCAGGGCGGCCCAGCGCGCGTCCCAGGCGCAGAACGCGCCTGCTGTGGCCGATCAGCCAGGTCATGGCTAGGAGGCCTTAGTTGGAAAGTTATCAGGATTAGTTCCCTTATTATTAGCATCTATTTGTTACCTTAAGATTAGGAGTTTGTTTTTCTTTTGTGGCAGCCGCAAGGCTATATATGTATGGGAACCGGACTTGAAGGAATTAAGCAAGATTATTATCCTATCTTCCATCTAATCTCAAGCCTGCGGTAGAGGGGCATAACCTCACCGGAGAAGACGGCCGAGGGCTACGAGCTTCGTAGCCGAGGCCCTGCGTGTCGAGGGTTCGACGCCCTTGACATTCTGTGTAGCATACCCCTGTATCGCTGTATGGTGTGAGATAGGCACAATGTAACACTACCATTAGGTATTGCATTAATTGTGAGCGGTCACTCATCAGGTATTGCATTAATTTGCAGGGCATGGACTATAATAAAAGGACAGAAGTATCACCATTAGGCTATGCGCTATCATCATCGTTCGCTGCTGTTTGTAGGACTTGGGAAATGGAAGAGTCTGCATGCATGAATTTACAGGTATAATGTTCAAGGACTCATTGTACTTTACAGTCATATAGAACCCCAAATTGCTCAAAATGGTTCATTTAATAGGTTCGTTGATTGATGATTGTCAGCTTCCAGCACACAGCATGGACACTGTAAACAAGATGAAATTCTGCTGGGTGCTTTACTGGTTGCTGGGCGGCTATGAGCGGCTGCGTGCTTCAAGCTGTAAGCAAGAAAGACCTCGTGCAGCTTTTACCAAGGAATATAAGCTAACTGCAACTAAAGTTCTGCAAAAAAGAACGGCACACCTGAACATTCTGCCAAGAGAATGGCTGAGATCATGCATGTCATAAGATTTAGTTCCTCTTGGAAGTGCGAAAAAAATGAGCATAGAGAATAGAGATTTTTTTAATCAAATTATGATGTAATACTAAAGACTTTCAGAGCATATCACTATCCTTAGAGCAAAAGAAATAGATGCAGTTCTTTGTGCTGAATGTTTGTTTTCGCACTTATACTGAGTTGGTTCATCGACGAGCAACTGAGGAAGATCGACAAAATCAACCAAGAAAAATATTAATTGCTGTATTTCACTGACATGAATTTTCTGCTCTGCTGGCACTCTTAAGTACAAAAGGAGCATCCTTCTGGATGTGACTCACACATTATTGATCAAGGATTCAGTACTGAAAAAACTTTCCCATCCTTCATATTTCAGACATTTTACAACAGGGACTGATACTGTATTCAGGTGCAAGCATCCCATATTTCTGCGACGAAATAATAGTTCATTTGATGGGGTGTCAGCTACTCGTTACATGTGAGCTGCGAGTATTGCTGGAAGCAGGACGGGATTGGTTCAAGAAGTCTTTGAACATGAAACAAAACAATATTAACAGCAAAGATGCATTCAGTTGCATAAACAGAAATCTTTCGGCCGCTTCATATAATTATTTCCCCTATATCACCATAACTATATCACTGCTTTCCACAGTGACGAGATGAGGCCTAGTCATTGTGCTGAAAACCAGGAAGAAGCGATGCAACAAACCCTACAACAACCAGCTGGACCTCTTTCAAGACACCTCCAAGCCAATTGCGCTGATTTCCTTCTACCTCTGCCTCTTGCGGATTCTCATTACCAGCTACAGCATCTTGTTCATGGTTCTCAGCAGCTTGGTCAGGGTTTGCAGGCCCTGCAAGATTTTCCACAACAGCAGAAGCGATTAGTCATTAGATACTAGCAAACTCATGCATTAACACTTCCTTAGAAAAAGAGAAATATGAATCATTATTGGTACTTGCAGTCAAATCAAAAGCAAAAAACCTGACTGTTAAAGCATGAAACACCAGTCCATCAAAACAGGAATCAACATGAGACATTAGACAGCTATAACATGTCTCATTAGTTGGTGCTAATCGTGGCCATTTACAATTTATTTTCAAGCAAGGGCTACTGCTGTTTATATGAACCTCCCATTGAAGAGCAGATGGTAGTGAAAAGGAAGGTTACAATATTATGGTGAGATTATAATATACTAAAAAGTGAAATTGGTGTTGCAATATGATGAACAATCATGCATAGAGCACAAACAAAACACAGAGCAGTATATGGAAGCTACCATTGGGCTGCTCATTGCCATCATTCTGGGCAGGCAGAGGAGCACGGTTCTCGACCCGAGCAGGAGCCTGTGGTGGACGAGCAGCTGCACCTCCCGCCCGCTGAAGCCATCTTACAAAAGGTGTAATAGCTCCGGTTTGATATCTGCAGGATACAGAACCACGAGGTTATCTAGCAGCACCATATATAGGCTATACAAGTAATGAAGAGTAAACTGTGAAATAGCATTAAGTATTTTGGAGATGATTTGAGCAAAGTACTCACAAGTAAATCAATGAGGCAAACAGTATGAGAAGAAACAGCCTTTGTTTCGAGCCTTCCTGGCTAAAGAGAAACACCACTGCGGCTAGTTTGATGATCAGGGCCAAGTCAAGCTGAAAAGCAAAGTGAAACCTCCTCACAACAACTTGTCTTTGAGGTCCATTTTGCTGCCTAGCATCCTGTATATTCTCTTCACCAGCAGGACCACCGACGCTTTCCCTTCAAGCACAAAAGAGCAGATATAAGCAAGCAATTGGACAGTTCAAAACTTCATAATGCTTTGAACTGGTCCCAAGTATCCCCACTCCCCAATGACCAAAAAAGGGCGTACCCAGTGCAGAGAGCTCCCGCTCTGTGCGGGGTCTGGGGAAGGGTGTCAGTGGCAAGCCTTACCCTCGCCCGTTCAATGCGAGGAGACCGCGACTCGAACCCGGGACCTTCCGGTCACAGGCGGTAAGAATCTACCGCTTGCACCAGGCCCGCCCTTCCCCAGACCAAACCAGAATAAAATTGAATGCCATAGCCCATAGTAGCAAACTACATTTGGCTTCATCATTCTTGCAACAAAAGTTGTTTCTTTTTCAAACTGCTCAAAATCTGTAACCAAGTTTTACATGTTAGCTGTAGTTCCATTCTATCTTCCAGCATGGCAGCATCAAAACAGCACTTGGGCAACATTCAAGTAAAAGTTAAAGGTGTTTGTGTTGTGATATTCTCAATCAAATTAGTCATTACTAACTAGTCAGTTATAGCAAGTCCCTGCTGTCATAATGATGGAAATTGTATTATTATTTCAGGACTGAAGTAAACATCATTATATGTTCTGTTCTGCCTTGCTCCTGTTCTACAAGTTACAACATCCCTAGATAAATAAGAGAGAGAGCTGAAGTTATTCAGATTGATTTTGACCACCTAATACAATAGCAAGAGGTTTTTTTTTTCTAAATATTGAGTTGCTGAGTTAATCAGTAATGAACGTTCCTTCATGAGTAGATTAGGTGCATGTCAAATAATTCATGGAAACAGCTACAATAGTGAAAGTTGATTCACTGTTTTTTAGATACCCGAGATTGCCGCTAGCTCATAACATATCCTAAAAGGTGTGTATAAAGTATAATTCAAATGAAGATCTAAGGATATCGTCTGTATACTGCTGCTGCTGAGCATGCTTTTACTCAGAAAATTTCCACCAAGGCCCGACGAAAAAAGCACCTGGACCTCAACATATCTACTATATGAACCCCTGATCACACTAGTTCCGTACGGCCACCCAAATGTGCCCAAGGTTTTCAACAGCACAATTCTATGACTGCATATATCACTTGCATCTAGTGACTTATGATGACTACTGCAATGGCATGCGAGCAGATCTCAGCAATTCAATGATGGTACAAAATAGGCAGATGTAGCAGATTGTTCAGTACCGAAAGGTAATAATAACTTACGTTGGGATCTTGTAAGTGAGGGGAACGAGTGTGGTTGGAGCAAAGCACCCCATTCCCATCACCGCCGCTAACTGGTTCTGTTGTATGGCATATATCCCTGGACCTTGAGCCTGATCATCCCCGGGTTGTTGGGGGAATGCTCCGGTAAGGTAGACAGGGTACACCATCGGAGAAGCAGCAGGACCGTTCGGCGCGGCCATCTGGATTATCATCACCAGCAACAACAGCAGTATTATCATCACCATCAGGAGGCAGTACAGATTAGAGAAGACTTTTAATAAAAGGAACAAAAGATGCTACTGGCTTCGATCAGGGGCGGACCCAGTAAGGGACATGATTGTACAACCCAATAATTTTTGCAAAAAATCGAAGCTAGTGTACATGCATAGGCTTGTAATTTGATCAGATCCGGATACAATTAGGCAAATAGCTCAAGTTAGGGTTCGGGTTCTCGGTTTCGCACAGCAGGAATGGAAGAGTAAGGATCCGCATACCTTGTGGGTGCGTGTGCTAGTCCCCGATGAAGGACGCGACGATGGCCTGCTGAAGGGACCGACGAAGGCCTGGGCACCTAGCTAGGACGCCGGCGGTTTGCCTAGCTGCCGCACGCGAGAGGGAGACAGGGAGAGCGCACGCGGTGCAACTTGCAAGGCAGAAGAAAAAGCAGGGGTTGAACTGCAACTGCTCAAGTCCGGGTGTTTTTGTTATTTTTCAATTTGAATTTTGACCCTTTTAATTTAGCCTCCCCGGCCTCGCGGCCCCTCTCGACTCTTCCATCAGCGCCCATCGAAATCCGAGAAAATTAGAATTTTGCCCATATAGCCAGCGGGTTTCGTTCAAATGGTGGGCTGAGCCAGGATCCCTTACGAAATAGGTGCTTCACGTTATTTTGCTATTTCCTGAATTTAGATCACCTTGAAATTTTTTCAGCCCAAATTTTCGCATGCTCTGACCATTTTACCCCTGCCTCCGTTACTCCTCGTTCTCTCTTCTCCTCACGGACGGTAAGCCATCTCTCTCTCTCTCTCTCTCCCCCGGCGGGGGATATCTCCCGGGCGAGAGCAGGACGTCGGCGCCCGCCGTCCCGGGCCGCTCCTCTCCAGGCGCGCCGCCCCATCGTGAGTCGTGACTGAACCGCATCGTCCCCCGCGGCGACTACTCCGGCGAGTTAGTCATGGCCATCCTCCAACGCGGACGCCATGACTACTGGCCCTCCTCGGCACTGCTTGCCATCACCTTCCGCAGCTCCCACCGCCTATACGCCCCCCATGTTGTGCCAGCAGCACGTCGTTTATGTGGCCCGCGCCCTCGGCCAGACGCCGAGGGATGCGGGGCAAGGCGCTGCCTTCTGCTGCAGGCACGGCTCGAGCGGGCGTTCTGCGCGGGTTCGCAAACGCACCTTGGGAGGAGCGCCCCGTGGTCGTGCTCCCGCCCGGGAGATCGCCCTGCCGGGAGAGACATAGAGACTAGACGAGAAGAGACCCTACGATCTAGCTCGAGAAGCGGACACTGCCGTCGAACTACAACGACCGGATGGCCTCGGTGGGCGGGAAGGACTAGAGCGACGACGACAGCACCAACATCACCATGCGACAGATAAGAAGCCAGATAAGCGCGCCACCCACAGCATCACGCTGCTCCCCGCGCCTTGGCTGGGGCCACCTTCGCCTGGGACAGGGAGCCGTCTTGGGGGCGGATGACGGCGGTGAGGCTCGGCCTGGGGGCGCGGCGCGGGGGTGGGGGCGGGGGTCGACGACGCTCTGGCTTTCCCGCGAGCGAGAGAACGAGAGGGGGAGAGATGAGAGGGCAGGGGTCAATGAGCTCAGGGGCAAAATGGTCAGTTCAGGCTAAAATTTTGGGTGAAAAATATTAAAAGTGGACTTAAATCTCAAAATAGCATTATAACGTATTGTACTCATTTTATAAGGGTATTTTAGCGAAGCCGACAAACTTGATGGCATTTGGAAGAAGCCCACCTGCATTGAGGGCAAATTTTCTCTCGAAATCCTTCTACCGCCCCGCTCCGGCATCCATGGCTCGTCTGCTCGCGGCGCAAGCCCTTACGCTGGCCCGCCCCTTGGTGGCGCCATCCGCCCTCCGCTTCTGCCTCTACCCCTCCCGTGCGCTGTCAGACAAGGTGGACTTCGTCGAGATCGACCATTCCGAGGAGTCCCCTACCTCTACGTCCGGAGGAGGAGGCGCAGGCGACCCCGCCACGGCTCAGGCGTAGATGGGGTCGCGGCGCCTGGAGGACGCCATCCATGGGGTACTCGTGCGGCGGGCGACGCCTGAATTGTTCCCCTTCATGCCGGGGGCATCCTACAAGGTCGCGCCATTGCCACGGGCGCTTAGGGTGGTGAACCTCCTCGACGCGGCTTTATACACCGCGAGAGGCGACGCGGCGATGACGGAGGAGGAGGCGTTGAGCTTCACTACTGTGGGGGGTACGACCCCGGATACCCACGACAGACCACATGGGCTGTGCCCCAGGGACGGCCCAGCCCACAAGACGAAGCCTTGCGGGGCACGGCGCTGCTCGACGCCTTCCGCAAGACACCAGAAAGATATCCTGAAGATACTACGCGATCTGTTAGGATACATATGATCCCATGATTCCTGTAATATGTTATTACTTTTCGGTTATCTCTCAGATCTAACCGACTTGTAACCCTGCCCCCCGGACTATATAAGGTGGGCATGTACCCCCTCCAAACACACGTCATATCATACGATAGCCAATACAATCCAACAGACCACAGGAGTAGGGTATTACGTCATACTAATGGCTTGAACCTGTCTAACTCGTGTGTCTCTGTTGCCTTCTTGTTCTCAATTACACGCATCTCTGCCGATCAATCTACCTTCGTGGGATACCACTCGGAGGACTGCCGACGATATTCTATCGACAGTTGGCGTGCCAAGTAGGGGTGTGCGTGTCGATCCATGGCGAATCAGATGGCGTACCTCAAGATTAACATCGTTTGCGGCAACTCATCTTGCTGCGACGGCCTCCTTCAACAACATCTACGATGAAAAAGCGGCGGCGTTCAACATCGTGCGCGGCAGCCGTCTTCAAATCCATCTACAAGTCGGAGCTTGACTGGTGGTCGACGAGTTCATTGCCCGATTGCGCACGTGAGAATCGGTCTACACCGCCATGCAAAGCTTCCGTCGGACACGCAAGCAAGCAAATTATGCGTGGTCTACGTCTGCCCTCTGCGTTATGGGTGGTTGGCAGCAGCTTCTTAGCGATGCTTTGTTCTTTCTACACGCACACAGGCTCCACGCTCCACGTTATGGTTAACGGGCTAGCTAGGGCTGGAGACTCAGCTACACACTAACTAGTCGGGCGGTTTATATTAAATATAAATATATCTTCACACCAACTGATCGCCAAGCTGCATACGCTATTTCATCACCATTGCTGATTTTTCTCCGGAGTTCATATATTTTTACATCATGTACTATCCGTTATACATATTTGTATTGCAGGATCATCGTCCAGGTGATCGGACCACCTGGTGCTCGGACTTCTCCACTGATCAACTGGTCGGACCGCTAGGTTCGTGGACTTCGTCGCCGACCAGTTGATCGGATTGTTCACAGGTCTCTTCTACTCAATACTCACTTCGCCGCTGACCAGTTGACCAGACTGTTCATCGCTCGTGCTTCATCGCCAGCTACGCCAGGGGTTCCTCGATGCTCGGACATCGCCAGATACGTCGGGGACTCCTCGGTGCTCGGACATCACCAGCTACGTCGGTTACTCCTCGGTGTTCGAATTCTTCGTGCCCGGGGACTAAGTGGGCACACTTCATCTTGCGGTGAATGTGCTTTTTCTAATTTCGGGGCTACGTCCAAGGACTGACTGCCTGCTCGGCTGGTCTTCTACTATTCTTCTACTTTGGACCCTGGCACCACATGACTACGTCATCTACTGTCAGGCTCGGTGACTAAGTGGGCACACTTTACCTTGCGGTGAATGTGTTTGCTTTATTTTGGAAGACTCTGCACCTCTTGAAGCTGAAGAAGACTATCTCCCTTTCTCGTGGTCGGACTCTAAGTGGGCACACTTGGTCCATTGCGAAGAAATTTTCGATTCTGAACTTGAGCTCCTTACACCCTTATGGCAAGCCGTACTTGGGTTGCACTGCTCGGCGACGGTTCACACTGCTCGGCGACGGTTCACACTGTTCGGCGACGGTTCACGCTGCTCGGCAATTACTCGGCAACTCATCACGGTGGTCGGACCATGAGTTTGACTGTTCGGCTTTGTTCGTACCTGCTCGGATAAGTTCAAAACGGTGTTGCACAACGGGTACAAAGCGCTCGAGGACTAGCTGTGGGGTGCGACCACAGATACCCACAATGAGACCACATGGGCTGCACCCAGGCGCACAAATTTCACAAGACGGCTTTTGCGGGCACGACAATCGCTTTCGGCGCCTTCCGTAAGACACCGGGAAGATATCCTAAAGATACTACGAGATCTGTTAGGATACGTATGATTCCATGATTCCTGTAATCTGTTATTACTTTTCGGTTATCTCTCAGATCTAACCGACTTGTAACCCTGCCCCTCGGACTATATAAGGCGGGCAGGGACCCCCTCCAAACACACGCCATATCATACGATAGTCAATACAATCCAACAGACCACAGGAGTAGGGTATTACGTCATACTGACGGGCTAAACCTGTCTAACTTGTGTGTCTCTGTTGCCTTCTTGTTCTCGATTACATACATATCTGCCGATCAATCTACCTTCGTGGAATATCCCTCGGAGAACTGCTGACAATATTCTGTCGACAACTACCGTGTGGGGGTGGCCATCCTCGGCGTACTTTGTGGGAGGTGAGGTGGATTAAGCTAGCATTTCATTGGGGTTGCGAAATGATGATGTGTTAGGGTTGCATATTTTTGATTTGTCACCGAATCATAGGTAACTCGTTACTCTTGTGTGGGGGAAGTTTGGAAGTTGTGCCTGAAATTCTTTGTGCTTTTATCTTTATACATGGCTAGCTAAATGCGGTGTTTACATTGGATTGATGCACAAGTTAGAAACATTACTTCAGGTCCACGTAGATGTATAATTGGTTCGTTTTGGGGAAAAAATTCGGTGGATACAGTATCCACCGACACCCGTGCATACTACCATTCGATGGAGGACGCGTGGATATCCTACGTTCGCAAGCGCCGAGGGACTCCGAGCGCCGACGTCATCATGAGCCATGACTTAAGCCGAGCGGAGCGGACAGCGAAGGACTCTCAACGCATGCACACGTGTCATCTAGGAAGAGGCAGTATGCACCGGGTGTTGGTGGATACTGTATCCACCGAATTTTTTTCCCTCGTTTTGGTTTTGGATGGGTGGTTACTGGTGCTTCAGAAATGGGGCCTGGCCAATGCTCAATATTTTTGTTCCATGTTATGAGATTTTACCATTTTTTTAGGCATTCCCCATTTCCCTTAACAAGTAAAGGAAATACAGCATCATTAGAGATGTTCAGGAAGCAAAAGATACAGACAGACCACCCTGCTTGCCCTTTCTTGTTTTCTTCCTACTCAGCCAAACTGATTCAGCCTGACAAACAGGAATAAGGGAACAGACCTACACCAAGGTTAAAACAGAATTTTTTTTTGACAATTCAACCAGCTGGACCTTACAGAACAAACAGACCAGACTACGCCAGAAGAAGCAAAATGGGTTAATGCGCCCCAGCCTGACGCGCCTTTCTTTCCAGTTGTTACTAGGGTCTTGCTCATCCTCCTCCTGACGATCCGCTTCCTGAATCTGCATCATTGTGTCACCAGGCGCCCTTGTTTTGCTGATGAGCTTTGTGACAATCTTGAGCATGAAGTTCACGCCTTCCACCAGCCTCTCCTTATCTCCCTCTGCATATAGACCTGCCCAGTATCGCATAAGAGAGCAAGCATAGCATACAATTTCAATAGGGTTGTTCAGTCTTTCCTTCAAAGCATATCTTGTTTCTTGTTTTCCAAATTATGAGTTTTTACCATTTGGATATGGGATGTAATAAGTCTAGAATTTATTGGTACATTGTTTGCACGAATGAAGTTGAAATGCTTCAAAAGGTATGCTGATTGTAAAGGAGTATGTTTTCTGGCTTAACTTCACCTGATGGTGAAACACTGAAACTTGTGTTTGTTGATGACTTAACGCGAGTCCAAACAATGCCTGTACTGCAAAGCAATGTGCCTTCGGTTCTTGTAACTGTGGAGGGTTATGTGCTCCGTAGCAGGTTCTTAGAGTTTTAATATATTATTTTGTAAATAAATGATGACTCCCAACCATGTGGGATAGCACAACTTTATAGGCTCAGTGTATACATGTGAATGCTCTGAAGAATTGTTCATGGAGGTAGTTGGTATATAAGGTTGTCAAAATAGCGATCCTAAATGGCATTGGAACTCAAATGGTAGGATTGCAAATCATCGGATCACAGCTAATAGAATCACAAAATCATAGTACCAAATAGAATAGTAAAATCAACCCGATCAACAAGATTAAAGTTGTAAAAATCAGACGATAGAATTGCATTTTTTTCTAATAACCATGCCACTTGTCATATCAATCCTGATGAAATTTGCATGGAGATTGGTTATGTATCTATTTCACTCAGAATATATGACGTTCCTTAAGGTATATGGTAATGACATTTAGTTCTGATGGATTGAAAAGCTATTGTTTTTTCTGTTGTCTATGGCCTAGTTTCGGAGATATAGCAAAGGCAGAAACAACAGCTAGTTATCACTCACCATGTTGGCATGTTCTTTTTGCATGTTATTCCCTTTCTCATGTGTTCTCTCACAATTATTCCCTCCCCTACCCCTGTTAAGTTGAAAACTTCTTTGCTATTTGTATACATGATACCATGATTCTGTAGTTGGCTGTGCTTTCCGTACAGAGTTAATTTATGTATGTCCCCAGTTCCTCACAAATTTCTTTGAAGCAAAACTTTTGCATCCAATTATGCATTATAGTATTTCTTTAGATGTGCTATTAAAGCAGAAACATTTCGGGAATTGAAATAAATAAGGCACATACTATTCCTTTCAGCCCTTGTTGAGTAAAAATTCCGGCCATGCTGCGCTAAACTGCTAGCATAAACATTCATTTTCATATTTGGTTTGTCATGTTACTGGTAACAAGGCAAGATGTGGACTTTAAATATCTCTTAGTTTGGAGAATTTTGATGTTTGCTGGTTACTGTGTTTAAATGAGAATTGAAGAAAAAATGGTTGGCTTATAGCTTGATGGTGGATATTTGATAAACGAGGTCCAGATGTTTAGTTGATTGTTTTGTATCTGGTCAAATTTTCACAAATGTACAAGAGGTCAGAGTTTTTGGTCTCCTTAGGATCCAAAGTGTTCAGTGCCGGAAATATTTTTGGTTAGGAAGGTTGCAGTTTCAGTAGTATGTGCGGTGAGTTTAAACCATGTTTCACTGTCTTGGATTTCTCTTGGTGGTTAGTTCATGTTGCAAGCAGAATCAGGTTGGGTAGTGAGTTCATGTTGCATATAAGGCCTGGGATTGGTTATAGTTCGCAGGTGGTTTTGTTTGTCAGCAGTTAACAATTGTTTGGCTGTATATAACGAGTATGAGGTCTTGTATTGGTTGTCCGTCAACCATTTATACATGTTTTGATTTGAAAAAATAAGAGAACTATATTCTTTTGGTTTGTAGAGTGTAGACTTCTAACTTTCTAAGCTTATCCTGATTACTTAAGCTGGATAAAACAAAACCTTCCTTTTCTTTCAGTTTGGCTATCAGGAGTCAGGACCTTTGGTTCTGCACTGAGAGTCTGAGACAGCCATGATATTTCTTATTCTAGAATTTGATTGATTGACATTTCGCTCTTCTTGCTCTGCTGTTGTCATTGTCTGTTACTTTTAGCCTAAATAGCTAATGTTGTTCAAAGGAAAATTCCCGCGTCCAGTGAAGAATTCAAGGAAAGATGCTACTCGAACTGACGATGATGAAAGCTAATCCTATGCTGCTTCACCTGGGGTAAGTTGATTCACTTTCATAAAGGAAGCATTTTATGCTCGCTTTGTTTTGTATCCTAGGGCTGCATTTCAGAACCAAGCCATTGCTACCATGCTTAAATCTGTCCCAAAACACTTGGCCCTCAACTCAGTATATGCCTACAGTGTAGAGGTTTTTTAGCTAACGTTCTGAAGTGGCTCCCTGTTATAAAAAGAACATTCTGAAATGGTAGTTGAGATGCACCAATAACCATATATGAATATTGTCTCTAATCTGGGGCCTCACTGTTTTCATTGTGTAGGCTCCTACCGAAGAGGCACCAATAACCATATATGAATATTGTCTCTAATCTGATGATTGTAGATATAGACAGCTAGGGAGCCCCGCAACAATGAAACTCCCCATGCATCTTTGGATGGTGTGCTCAGAGCTGGTAAAATGACACTGGTTCGATCTTATGTTTTTGGCAGAACCCGGTGCGCTAGCACCGGGGCATGGTGGGTGTATGGTCCACGGAAGCCGTGGCGCTTGATGTAATAGTGTTTGTACCATACTAGTGTAACAACCCAAAAATCCACACACCAAAAATTCCAACTGAATATTTTTTATTTAAACCCTATACAATGTTGAATGCCATGTGTAGGAGCCAATCCTAAGTATTGCATGTAAGTATAACCTAAGTAGTCATTTTCATAACCATATCATGACACATGTCATATATGAGTGTTTAAATCCCCAAAACATAAAACCTTACATACATAATTATTATTGTAACATGTGATTTGGATTTTTATTGCTTTATGTGATACTTGACTAACTCCTTTAATAATTAATAAACCTTCAAACAATTAATACTCAACTCAAAGGATAAAATACATAAAATAGAAAACTATAACTAATTTCGGTATAGCAAAAATAGCCAATAAATCCCAAATATATGGGATGAGTCTAGGCCACCATTCAAACCCTTGGACAAGTTACATATACCATGTATAAGTGTGTGAAGCTATATGGTTCAAACTCCAAATCAATTTGAAGCAAATAAAGAGAAAGGAAAACAAAATAGAAAACGAATAAAAGAAAGAGAAAGGAAAGAATAGGGAGCAGCAGCAGCCCAGGCCTGCTTGGCCTTGCAAGCCAGCCCTTTGCCCCCCCTTTCGCTCACAAGACGCTGACCACGGCCGCCCCGGCTTACCTTCGCCACCACCACAGCAGCAGTCGATCACCCATGGGTCCCACTTGCCAGCCGTACCACTTCACCGCGTCGCGACGCACCTGAGCCACACCCGCTGCCAAACGGACCCCACGTGTCAGCCACCCTAGCAACAGGGTCTTCTTCCTCCCCACGCCAGCCTCTCCTCCCGACCGAGCCCCGACCAGCGTGGCAGGCACGGGCCAGGGGGTCACGCAAGAAGCATGACCCTGTTCCCCCCTTGCGCCGCGCCCTCGCTATCAAGACGCTGGGAGCCGTCGGATCGCCAAGACGCATCACCACCGCCCGATCGCCGTCCGCCATTAGAGCCCTTGAGCTCGGCTATAAAAGCCAACGTCCGTGAGACCTAACCCTCGCCCGTTAAATCGCGCGCCACCGGTGGCACAAAGACCACACCGCGTCAAGCCAAGAGAGAGGGAGGAGGGAGAAGCAAGGAGGAGAAGGAAGCCGCTACGGGGAGGAGCTCGCCGGAGCCGGAGCGGGCGCGCGACGCCAAGATCGCACCGCTTCCGGAGCCGCACGACCACCACTACACGCACACCGCCACCGCCTTCAAACTCCCCACGGTGAGCACACTTCACCGAGACCACTCCTAGCCTCTCGGGCGCCATGAACGGACCACGCCGGAGCATGAGCTTACAAACGCCATGTCGACATCGGGCCGTCCACACTGCACGCCGCCACTCTCTTCGCGCATACAAGCACCCACGCTCACACACACTGGTCGACGCGCACGCACGCGCTGCTCGAAGACACGGCCACTGGACACACGCACGCGGGGCACGCGCACACAGACACGCGCCGGCGCGCCACCATGGCCTAGAGCACGCCATGGCGGCGAGGCCTCCTTAGCCACCCCACCGCGGACACGCCGCCCGTTAACATCATGCCAAGCTCCACCGCTCCGCGAGACATGCCGCGCGCATGCTTAGTGAGCAAGAAGATCACCGTAGCCCCGCTTTCGACCACACGACACACTATCACCGGGCGCCGCCATGACCAAGCCAGCCATCACCGTGGCGGAGGCATTGAGAACTCCCAGAGCCCTTCGACCCTGCCGCCATGGCCGTGCAGCGGCGTCGGGAGCTCATCGCACCACCAATCTCCGATCACCGCCGCCACGACCACCACTCCGCCGCTCGGGCGGGGTGTCACGAGGACCACCGCCACCAACCGGAGTTGCCCGCCACCACGTTAACATCACCGCACCCTCCATGGTGAGGCCAAGCTTTTGCCCACCTTAATTGCACACACATGCGGCCGGAGGGGCTCACGGGTGAGCTCACCGCCGGTGGGGCGCGTCGGGGCGATGGGGATTTCTCCTGCCGGTTCACGCGCGCGTGCACCCGGTCTGGTGAACCAAACGGAGGAGAAGGAGAGGTGGACCCGGACTACGTAGACCGTGCTGCGGTCCATGAACCAACACCGCTCAGTCCACCATGCCCCGGATCGGTGGACGAGCCTAGTAGAGGCCCAAGGTCGTGGCGTGGCGCACACCGACGACGACGACGCGTGTCGGGCCGAGCCCGCCCAAATCCACCTGTCCCTGGCCCGGTCGAGACCCAAACAGGTTGACCATTGACCTGTCGGCGTTGGCGCTGACCGAGCCCACATGTCGGCGACACGAGACTCTGGACCCACTCGTCGATGGATGACGTCATGCGAGTCCCACCTGCCGATAAAAAACGGTAGAGGTGACGTCATGATGATGTCACGGTGACATCACCGCTTGACGTCGCCAGCTCGCCCCACCTGTGCGTGGATCGTGATCCGATGACCGTTGACTCGCCCGTTGACTTGATGATTGACTTTGACCAGACCCACATGACAGTGACCCAAGAGCCCCCGGTCCCACCTGTCGGAACTGATGACGTTGATGACGTCATGCTAACGTCATGATGACGTCAGCGGGACCCCTACCTATCAGTACCAGAACCGAGACAATGATGTCATGCTGACGTCAGCATGCCACGTGGACCAACAGGAGCGTGACACGTGTCAGCACGATATTAATTCAGCCTTTTCCCATTTTCAGAAATGATTTAAACTTTGGAAATTCATAACTAATTCATACGATCTCAGAAAAATATGAAACCAGTACCAAAATTCATCTAAAATCGAGCTCTACGCAATGAACCCATGTTTGAGTGCATTTGGCTCTTTTGAATTTTCGTTTGCAGACTCGGAGGAGAACCAGACGAACGAGGACCGAGAGTACCGTGAGGAGTACGGAGACGACTACACTGAAGGTGCCACATCCCACCCAACCTCGTAGCACCTATTACGCATGGCTAATATAGAACTGCTATTGCTTTACTTTATTGTTATATTCACACTATGATAGGACTTACATGGTAGAATGCTTACTTGATGGCCTTTACCTTGATGCAACCTTACCCCTGCTTACCGTGCTATTAGGCTAGACACACGCTTGCTGCTATATTTCATTGCTTATTACTTCTACTACGCTTGTACTACATTGATGCGTGGTGGAAACTGGTGTTATCTGGACTATGGGGAGAATACTACGTGTGTGACTTGGGTGCGTGGAGGGTGAGGGTTGTGTCGACCAAGTTGGAATATACGACGAGCCTGGGGCAAGTCTTGCCGCGGGATGCTACCTGGGCACCCCTGGAAATGGATACCTGTGGTGGGTAAATGGTATATGAGGTGGCCCTGGGTGTGAACCTATGATGGGAGGAGCTCGGGGTGGAGGTGCTGTGGTGGCACGGTAAATGGAAACCCTGATGAAGACATTCTGGCTTGGTCATCACTAAGGACTTACTACTACTCAGATTCACCAGGAAGCCTTACGTACCACTCGCCCTATATGGTGCGGGATGGCCGGACTACTTGGTAGGATATTACCACTACTGCTAGGTTGATATAGGAACAGTGCGAGGGAGGTACGGGGCACGGAGGATTCCCCCCACACCCTTCTGAGACTTCATGGAGACCTTGTAGACCCGGCTCATGACTCACAGTTTCAGCCACCCCAGACTATACTTGAGGTGTACCAGGGCTGAATGGTAGAGTGGCATTATCTTAGGCTAGCAAGCGGCTGGAATCAGCCCAGTTGACGACGGTCAGCGAGGAAGGCGGATCTTGTGGTTATGTAAAACCTCTGCAGAGTGTATGGTTGATCGATCGATACATATGCCGACTTGCCGGCTATGGACCTTTCTTGGGTTTCGCTTAAACTAGATAGCGAGATGAGTCTGTCTCTCCTTCCCCCGTGAGAGTGTCGGACGTAGCCAGGGGCTACGGGCCATGAGATAGTGCCAAGAGGGAGTTGGCCTGTCGACTGAGCGATGGTATGGTGGTGATGTGGTGATGATGTGGAGATGGTGGTATATCGATCCCAGGATCGAAACCTGGCTCTGGACGGAAATGGGGTGGAATAGGTGTGGGTGGTGTTAAAACTTGACCAACTATTATTATATACTTGATATGCTAATACATAGGAAACCCTAGCCTTATAGGTTCCTTTTGATTATATCTAACTTTCATCCAATTTCCACAAAGCAATGCTCATAGGGTGGGAGTGGCCAGTACAATCGTACTGATAAATTTTAGCACACAGGTTCTGCTGAGGAGTATAGCTCTGAGGAGTTTGACGGTTGAGGGGTTCGTTCCTACGCTCGAGTTTGGCGATCTTGTCTTCAAGCTGTTTTGAATGAATGCTACTTTTGATTTTGCCAATGCGACGATGTAATAATTTATGTAATTCCGTACTATTTGTACTCTGATATTATCGTTGTATGGATGTGGTGTTCGACTGGAATTTGGGTAATATGATCTACAACGTTCATAATACACTTCGACTCTATGGATTTCCCTTAGATTCGTAGCAAGACGAAGCCTAGGATAGAGGAGTTTGAGTTAGCCCCGACTTGCCTCAACCTAGATGCCTGCCCTACCCTACCTAGAGCCAAGTCTCTTGGAGGAGCTCGCCGAGGCCTTGAAGTACGTGTCTCGACTTCACAAGTCTGATGAGGAGATCGAGATCGAGAACAGTCGTATCCCAGCTGCGGTGTATGAGTTAGAGTAGATGACCCTACATGGTCATGAGTCATGTTAGTGGCTTCCATAAGTTGTACCCCATGATGTACCCCTTATGAGATGTAATATGAGACACTATGCGTAGTACGATTCTCGTGAGTCTTCAAGTGTAGCTACTGGAGATGATGCTATGTAATAAAACCCATGTAATGAATGTTTTGCATCTTATTGCATCTTATGGATCTTATTGCTTCTTTTGTAATGAGTGTTGGATAGTATAAATGTTTTTCTTTAAATTGTCAAAATCATGTAATTATACTGAATTATAAGCACTTATGGCACAAACACTAAAATTCCTATGATCCTTATTACAGATGCCGAACCGCTGATCTACTCGCCTAATGAACCATGGACGTGCGCCCACCACGAACCAAATCAGACCAAATGAGGGCGGTGGCAACAACCGTGGTCGTGGGCGTGGCGTGGGCGTGGAGGGATACCTTCAACCTAGAGAATACCCCGCCGCTTGTTGAGGAGAACATTCCGCCGCTACCACCACCGAACCTGGCAGAGGTGATGGTGCAACAAACCCAGCTTCTTGTAGCTCTTGTAGATAGAGCAAATTGTCGCCAGGGGGGTCAGCAGAATGACTTCCAAAGGAAGCTGGAGGGATTTCTGAAGCTGAGGCCACCTACCTATGATGGCACCGACCACGACCGCTTGTAGCCGATGACCTGGCTCAAGGAGGTGAAAAAAAGCTCGACCTCACCACCTTCACCGACGATGAGTGTGTTGGAGCTGCCACACACCACTCACAGTGCAAACACGGGCATGGTGGGACATTTTAGTGATTCCCATGAGGACCACTGCCAACATCTCGTGGGATGAGTTCGTCGAAGCATTCACTGAGTATCACATTCCTAAGGGTATCATGGAGGCCAAAGCCGAGGAGTTCCGCAACATCAAGATGGGAAAGGACAGGGTGATTGAGTACACTACTCGTTTCACCAACCTTCTACGCTATGCACCTTCCTATGTTGTGAACTCTAAGAAGGAGAAGCTATACTATTACCGCAAGGGACTTAACCTGCACATCAAGCTGAAGTTTGGCGGTATTGAGAGTAGCACGCTGCGTGCTTTGGTGGATCGCTGCATCTAGATCGAGAAGGACCGTGCTGAAGCTGGAGAGGAGTACAGGGAGAGGAAGCGTAAGCCTGAGGAGTCTTTCCGTGGCCGTGATCGCAAGAGGTTCCGCAGAGATGCACCATCCAGGGAACGCTCTCGCCACAACAGGGATGACAACCCTGGATCGAGTAGGGGTGGTGGAGGCTACACCACCAAATACTCCCGCCCTGCTCAGGATCGTTACACCCAGGACCGTTATGCTCAGGACCACAACACTCAGGACCGTTTTAACCATTCCCGCTCTGTGAATGAACGCCCAGCACAGAACCGCTCTGCACCAAGCACTGGAAACTAGAAGGCACCTGCACCAACCCCTACAGGCGGTGCGCCTTTCACCTGCTTCGCTTGTGGCCAACCGGGTCACAAAGCCGCTGAGTGCCCTTAGAACTCAGCCACTCAGAAGTCTCAGTTCAAGGGATCTGCTACTCGTGGATGTCTCAACCATCTGGACGCTGAGGAAGCACAGGCTGCCCCTGACGTTGTGTACGGTATGTTTTTAGTTATTGGCAATACTACATCAGTTCTATTTGACTCTGGAGCAACTTGTTCTTACATATCATCCAAGTTTGCATGAGAGCATGACCTGCATGTAACCCCACGTGGAAAGCCTATCATCACCAGCTCACCTTTAGGAGACCTAAAGAGCACCCACATCTGTAAGGGAGTGAGTCTTACCATTGAGGGTCTTATCTTTAAAGCCGACCTAACCCTGTTACCTTCCACGAGTCTAGATGTCATCTTAGGTATGGATTGGCTAACCATTCACCGAGGTATCATATCATGTTCACCTAGATACGTCCAAGTGATCCACCCATCGTGCCAAGTTATTAGGTGTGAACCTCGGTCCGGAAAGTCCACTTCTATCCTATGTGCCCTTAAAGCCGCCTCGAGAATCACAAAAGAGGAGAAGACAGGTTCATGATGTGCCGGTGGTCAAAGACTATCCCGATGTATTCCACAAGAATTACTGGGTATGCCACTAGACCGTGATGTAGAGTTCATCATTGATCTTTTGTCGAGAATGAACCTATTGCCAAGAGACCCTATCGCATGTTAGTTGACAAACCGGCGAGCTCAAGAAACGACTTGATGAGCTCATCTCGAAGGATATATCGGACCCAATGCTTCACCACAGGGATCCCTCGCTACATTTGTTAAGAAGAAAGATGGCTCAATGAGAATGTGCATTGATTACCGGAACTTGAACGCAGTCACCATCAAGAACAAGTACCCTCTGCCAAGAATTGATGATCTGCTTGACCATTTCGGAGGTGCCAAGTATTTCTCAAGATTGATCTCGGATCGCTATCATCGATGAAGATTCGAGAGAGTGACATCCCAAAGATAGCTTTCGTGACTAGGTATGGGCAGTTTGAGTTCACTGTGGTGTCCTTTGGACTCACGAATGCTCCCGCATACTTCATGAACATGATGAATAAGGTTTTCATGGATGAACTGGATAAGTTCGTGGTAGTATTCATTGATGACATCCTTGTCTATTCACCCACCGCTGAAGAACATGAACATCATCTCGAGAACTGCGTGGCGAGAAACTAGCCCAACATCAGCTCTACGCAAAGTTCAGCAAATGCGAATTTTGGCTACAGAAAGTTGCCTTCCTAGGCCATGTACTATCAGCTGAAGGTGTTGTAGTTGACCCAGCCATGATTGAAGCTGTGAAAGAGTGGGATCAACCCCATAATGTGACAGAAGTAAGAAGTTTCTTGGGATTGGCTGGATATTATCGCCGATTCATCGAAAACTTCTCCAAGATAGCCCGTCCGATGACCAACCTTCTAAAGAAGACCAAGGAGTTTGAATGGACGCTCGAGTGCGAGCAAAGCTTCTAGGAATTGAAACAGAAGCTTACCACAACTCCTGTGCTAGCATTGCCTGATATCAGCAAATATTTCGTGGTCTACTATGATGCATCGCGTCAAGGACTTAGCTGTGTATTGATGCAAGGTGGGAAAGTGATAGCTTATGCTTCTTGACAATTGAAAGAACACGAGAACCGTTACCCCACTCATGATCTTGAGTTAGCAGCAGTTGTACATGCATTGAAGATCTGGAGGCACTACTTGATAGGCAACAAGTGTGATATCTATACCGATCACAAAAGCTTGAAGTACTTTTTCACTCAGGAAGATCTGAATATGATACAACGTCGATGGCTAGAGTTGATCAAGGCCTATGACCTAGAAATTCACTATCATCCGGGAAAAGCTAATGTAGTCGCAGATGCTCTCAGTCGCAAGAGTTACTGTCACACTTTGATCACTGAATCCGTGCCACCTGAACTCAAGGAAGAGATTGATGATTTCCAACTTGAGATGCTACCGCATGGCTTGTTGAATGAGCTCCGCATACAGTATGATCTCATAGATCGCATCCGTCAAGCTCAAAAAAATTGTGAAGAAATTGGGTATCTCCGTGGTCTGATGAAACTAGGCTACAAGACCAACCACCGTGAAGATGAACAAGGAACCATCTGGTTCAAGGACAAAATCTGTGTACCTTCTGATCCAGCACTACGAGAGGAAATTCTGTCAGAAGCTCATGATTCTAAGTACTGTATTCATCCTAGAGGTTCAAAGATGTATCAAGACTTGAAGAAACACTTTTGGTGGAAAGGCATGAAGACAGATATTGTGGGACATGTGGCACGATGTGACACCTATAATAGAGTCAAGGCTGAACATCAAAGGCCTGTAGGATTGTTGAAGCCTCTTAACGTTCCTGAGTGGGAATGGGAGAGCATATCCATGGATTTCATAGTCGGGTTGCCCCGTTCACAGAAAGGCAATGATTCCATTTGGGTGATTGTAGATCGTTTGACTAAGGTTGCTCACTTTGTACCCGTTAAGACCAATACCGATGCCGAAAAGTTAGCAGATCTATATGTTGAGCATATCCTCATACTGCATGGAGCTCCCTCTAATATTGTATCTGATCGTGGTCCTCAATTTATGTCTCGATTCTGGGAAGCTCTACACAAGTCCATTGGAACCAAACTTGATTTCAGTTCCGCTTATCACCCACAGATAGATGGACAGACTGAACGAGTAAATTAGATCTTAGAAGACATGCTTCACGCTAGTGTATTGAAATATGGCTCTGATTGGGAGAAATGCCTACCCTATGCAGAATTCTCTTACAACAACAGCTACCAAGCCAGCATCAAGATGTTGCTGTTCGAAGCTTTGTATGGCAGACCTTGTAAGACACCTTTGATGTGGTCCCAACCGAGAGAAAGATCGTTCTTTGACTCCGCTAAGATTCAAGATGTCAAAGAAGGAGTTGCTCAAGTAAAGGAGAATTTGAGAATTGCTCAAAGTCGATACAAGAACTATGCTGACAAAAGAAGAAGAGAACTTGAGTACAATGTGGGAGATTTTGTCTATCTCAAGGTATCCCCGCTACGTGGAACTGTCAGATTCAACGTGAAAGGAAAGCTTGCCCCTAGATTTGTTGGCCCATACAAGATTTGCAAGAGGATTGGAAAGCTCGCCTACAAACTTGAGCTACCTGAGGAATTGGCGGGTGTACATCTCGTGTTTCATGTATCCTAGCTACGCAAGTGTTTGACAGTGCCCGATGAAGTGATCCCGACTGATACACTTGACATTCAGAACACTCTCGAGTATAAAGAGCATCCTATCAGAATTCTGGGTAGAGATACCAAAGAGACCCGAAGCAAAACTATTCCTATGTGCAAGGTCCAATGGAGCAATCACATAGAGAGAGAAGCAACATGGGAGAAAGAGTCTGACCTCCGGCTACAATATCCTTATCTCTTTGCAGGGTACGTTCTGCTTTAATCTCGAGGACGAGATTCTGTTAAGGGGGTAGGACTGTAACAACCCAAAAATCCACACACCAAAAATCCCAACTAAATTTTTTTTGTTTAAACCCCATGCAATGTTGAGTGCCATGTGTAGGAGCCAACCCTAAGTATTGCATGTAAGTATAACCTAAGTAGTCATTTTCATAACCATATCATGACACATGTCATATATGAGTGTTTAAATCCCCAAAACGTAAAACCTTGCATGCATAATTATTATTGTAACATGTGATTTGGATTTTCATTGCTTTATGTGATACTTGACTAACTCCTTTAATAATTAATAAACCTTCAAACAATTAATACTCAACTCAAAGGATAAAATACATAAAATAGAAAACTATAACTAATTTCGGTATAGCAAAAATAGCCAATAAATCCCAAATATATGGGATGAGTCTAGGCCACCATTCAAACCCTTGGACAAGTTACATATACCATGTATAAGTGTGTGAAGCTATATGGTTCAAACTCCAAATCAATTTGAAGCAAATAAAGAGAAAGGAAAACAAAATAGAAAAAGAATAAAAGAAAGAGAAAGGAAAGAATAGGGGCAAGAAAGCAGCCAGGCTGCTTGGCCTTGCAAACCAGCCCTTTGCCCTCCCTCTCACCACTGCCACCATGCCCACCACGGTTGACCCACTTTGCCTCGCCTCCACACCGTGCGTGTCAGGGCAGACGCCGACCACGTCCCACCTGCCAGCAGTACCACTTCACAGCGTCGCGATGCACTGAGCCGCACCTGCGCCAAACGGACCCCACATGTCACCACCCCCCAAAGAATGGTCTTCTTCCTCCCCACGCCACCTCTCCTCCCGACCGAGCCCGACCAACGTGGCGGAGCCAGGGGGCCGGGTCACGCAAGAAGCATGACCTGTTCCCCCCCTGCGCCAGCGCCCACGCTATCAAGACACGGGCCGTCGGATCGCCGCCAAGACGCATCACCACCGCCGATCGCGCCGTCCGCCATTGAGCCCTTAGAGCTCGGCTATAAAAGCCAACGTCCGTGAGACCTAACCCTCAGCCCGTTCGTCGCCGCCGCTGGTGGCATAGCACCACACCGCGTCAAGCCAAGAGAGAGGGAGGAGGGAGAAGCAAGGAGGAGAAGGAAGCCGCTACGGGGAGGAGCTCGCCGGAGCCGGAGCGAGCGACGCCACACTGCACTGCTTCCGGAGCTGCACGACCACCACTACACGGCACCGCCACCGCCTTCAAACTCCCCACGGTGAGCACACTTCGCTGAGACCACTCCTAGCCTCTCGGACGCCATGAACGGACCACGCCGGAGCATGAGCTTACAAACGCCATGTCGACATCGGGCCGTCCACACTGCACGCCGCCACTCTCTTCGCGCATACAAGCACCCACGCTCACACACACTGGTCGACGCGCACGCACGCGCTGCTCGAAGACACGGCCACTGGACACACGCACGCGGGGCACGCACACAGACACGCTCGGGCGCGCTCACCATGGCCTAGAGCACGGCCATGGCGAGGCCTCCTTGGCCACCCCACCGCGGACACGCCGCCGTTAACATTATGCCAAGCTCCACCGTTCCGCGGGACATGCCGCGCGCATGCTTAGTGAGCAAGAAGATCACCGTAGCCCTGCTTTCGACCACACGACACTATCACCGGAGCGCCGCCATGACCAAGCCCGCTATCACCGTGGCCGGAGGCATTGAGAGCTCCCAGAGCCCCTTCGACCTGCTCGCCATGGTCGTAGCAGCGTCGGGGAGCTCATGCGCACCACCAATCTCCGATACCGCCGCCACAGCCACCACTCCGCCGCTCGCTGGTGTACGAGGACCACCGCCAGCCAACTGGAGTTGCCCGGCCACCACGTTAACATCACCGAAGCACCCTCCATGGTGAGGCCAAGCTTTTGCCCACCTTAATTGCACACCAATGCGGCCGGAGGGGCTCTGCCGGTGAGCTCACCACCCGGTGGGGCGCGTGGGACGATGGGGAAATTCTCCTGCTGCCGGGTTCACGCCGCGTGCACCCGGTCTGATGTGAACCAAACGGAGGAGAAGGAGAGGTGGACCCGGACTCACGAGACCATCTGCGGTCCATGAACCAACACCGCTCACTCCACCATGCCCCGGATCGGTGGACCAGAGCCTAGTAGAGGCCCAAGGTCGTGACGTGGCCGCACCGACGCACGACACGTGTGCGTGTCGCCGAGCCCGCCCAAAATCCAGCCTGCCCGTGCCCAGTCGAGACCCAAACAGTTTGACCATTGACCGGTCAGCGTTGGATCGTTGACCGAGCCCACATGTCGGCGACACGAGACTCGACCCCACTCGTCGATTGGATGACGCCATGCGAGTCCCACAGCCAAGAATAAACACGGTACCGAGGTGACGTCATGATGATGTCACGGTGACATCACCGCTTGACGCCGCCAGCCTCGCCCCACCCGCTCGCGGATCGTGATCCGATGACCGTTGACTCGCCCGTTGACTTGATGATTGACTTTGACCAGACCCACATGACAGTGACCCAAGAGCCCCCGGTCCCACCTGTCGGAACTGATGACGTTGATGACGTCATGCTAACGTCATGATGACGTCAGCGGGACCCCTACCTATCAGTACGTAACCGAGACAATGATGTCATGCTGACGTCAGCATGCCACGTGGACCAACAGGAGCGTGACACGTGTCAGCACGATATTAATTCAGCCTTTTCCCATTTTCAGAAATGATTTAAACTTCGGAAATTCATAACTAATTCATACGATCTCAGAAAAATATGAAACCAGTACCAAAATTCATCTAAAATCGAGCTCTACGCAATGAACCCATGTTTGAGTGCATTTGGCTCTTTTGAATTTTCGTTTGCAGACTCGGAGGAGAACCAGACGAACGAGGACCGAGAGTACCGTGAGGAGTACGGAGATGACTACACTGAAGGTGTCACATCCCACCCAACCTCGTAGCACCTATTACGCATGGCTAATATAGAACTGCTATTGCTTTACTTTATTGTTATATTCACACTATGATAGGACTTGCATGGTAGAATGCTTACTTGATGGCCTTTACCTTGATGCAACCTTACCCCTGCTTACCGTGCTATTAGGCTAGACACACGCTTGCTGCTATATTTCATTGCTTATTACTTCTACTACGCTTGTACTACATTGATGCGTGGTGGAAACTGGTGTTATCTGGACTATGGGGAGAATACTACGTGTGTGACTTGGGTGCGTGGAGGGTGAGGGTTGTGTCGACCAAGTTGGAATATACGACGAGCCTGGGGCAAGTCTTGCCGCGGGATGCTACCTGGGCACCCCTGGAAATGGATACCTGTGGTGGGTAAATGGTATATGAGGTGGCCCTGGGTGTGAACCTATGATGGGAGGAGCTCGGGGTGGAGGTGCTGTGGTGGCACGGTAAATGGAAACCCTGATGAAGACATTCTGGCTTGGTCATCACTAAGGACTTACTACTACTCAGATTCACTAGGAAGCCTTACGTACCACTCGCCCTATATGGTGCGGGATGGCCGGACTACTTGGTAGGATATTACCACTACTGCTAGGTTGATAGCGGACAGTGCGAGGGAGGTACGGGGCACGGAGGATTCCCCCCACACCCTTCTGAGACTTCATGGAGACCTTGTAGACCCGGCTCATGACTCACAGTTTTA
This sequence comes from Miscanthus lutarioriparius, assembly GCA_904845875.1. Lineage (NCBI taxonomy): Eukaryota > Viridiplantae > Streptophyta > Magnoliopsida > Poales > Poaceae > Miscanthus > Miscanthus lutarioriparius. The sequence goes on from CAJGYO010000012.1 coordinate 13,881,450, forward strand.
GCCACCCCAGACTATACTTGAGGTGTACCAGGGCTGAATGGTAGAGTGGCATTATCTTAGGCTAGCAAGCGGCTGGAATCAGCCCAGTTGACGACGGTCAGCGAGGAAGGCGGATCTTGTGGTTATGTAAAACCTCTGCAGAGTGTATGGTTGATCGATCGATACATATGCCGACTTGCCGGCTATGGACCTTTCCTGGGTTTCGCTTAAACTAGATAGCGAGATGAGTCTGTCTCTCCTTCCCCCGTGAGAGTGTCGGACGTAGCCAGGGGCTACGGGCCATGAGATAGTGCCAAGAGGGAGTTGGCCTGTCGACTGAGCGATGGTATGGTGGTGATGTGGTGATGATGTGGAGATGGTGGTATATCGATCCCAGGATCGAAACCTGGCTCTGGACGGAAATGGGGTGGAATAGGTGTGGGTGGTGTTAAAACTTGACCAACTATTATTATATACTTGATATGCTAATACATAGGAAACCCTAGCCTTATAGGTTCCTTTTGATTATATCTAACTTGCATCCAATTTCCATAAAGCAATGCTCATAGGGTGGGAGTGGCCAGTACAATCGTACTGATAAATTTTAGCACACAGGTTCTGCTGAGGAGTATAGCTCTGAGGAGTTTGACGGTTGAGGGGTTCGTTCCTACGCTCGAGTTTGGCGATCTTGTCTTCAAGCTGTTTTGAATGAATGCTACTTTTGATTCTGCCAATGCGACGATGTAATAATTTATGTAATTCCGTACTATTTATACTCTGATATTATCGTTGTATGGATGTGGTGTTCGACTGGAATTTGGGTAATATGATCTACAACGTTCATAATACACTTCGACTCTATGGATTTCCCTTAGATTCGTAGCAAGACGAAGCCTAGGATAGAGGAGTTTGAGTTAGCCCCGACTTGCCTCAACCTAGATGCCTGCCCTACCCTACCTAGAGCCAAGTCTACTGAGGAGCTCGCCGAGGCCTTGAAGTACGTGTCTCAACTTCACAAGTCTGATGAGGAGATCGAGATCGAGAACAGTCGTATCCCAGCTGCGGTGTATGAGTTAGAGTAGATGACCCTACATGGTCATGAGTCATGTTAGTGGCTTCCATAAGTTGTACCCCATGATGTACCCCTTATGAGATGTAATATGAGACACTATGCGTAGTACGATTCTCGTGAGTCTTCAAGTGTAGCTACTGGAGATGATGCTATGTAATAAAACCCATGTAATGAATGTTTTGCATCTTATTGCATCTTATGGATCTTATTGCTTCTTTTGTAATGAGTGTTGGATAGTATAAATGTTTTTCTTTAAATTGTCAAAATCATGTAATTATACTGAATTATAAGCACTTATGGCACAAACACTAAAATTCCTATGATCCTTATTACAGATGCCGAACCGCTGATCTACTCGCCTAATGAACCATGGACGTGCGCCCACCCTGAACCAGTCGAACCAAATGGGGGCGTGGTGGCAACAACCGTGGTCGTGGCTGTGGCCGTGGACGTGGAGGGATACCCTTCAACCTAGAGAATACCCCGCCGCTTGTTGAGGAGAACATTCCGCCGCTACCACCACCGAACCTGGCAGAGGTGATGGTGCAACAAACCCAGCTTCTTGTAGCTCTTGTAGATAGAGCAAATTGTCGCCAGGGGGGTCAGCAGAATGACTTCCAAAGGAAGCTGGAGGGATTTCTGAAGCTGAGGCCACCTACCTATGATGGCACCGACCCTGACCCGCTTGTAGCCGATGACTGGCTCAAGGAGGTGAAAAAGAAGCTCGACCTCACCACCTTCACCGACGATGAGTGTGTTGGAGCTGCCACACACCAGCTCACAGGTGCAGCACGGGCATGGTGGGACATTTTTAGTGATTCCCATGAGGACCCTACCAACATCTCGTGGGATGAGTTCGTCGAAGCATTCACTGAGTATCACATTCCTAAGGGTATCATGGAGGCCAAAGCCGAGGAGTTCCGCAACATCAAGATGGGAAAGGACAGGGTGATTGAGTACACTACTCGTTTCACCAACCTTCTACGCTATGCACCTTCCTATGTTGTGAACTCTAAGAAGGAGAAGCTATACTATTACCGCAAGGGACTTAACCTGCACATCAAGCTGAAGTTTGGCGGTATTGAGAGTAGCACGCTGCGTGCTTTGGTGGATCGCTGCATCTAGATCGAGAAGGACCGTGCTGAAGCTAGAGAGGAGTACAGGGAGAGGAAGCGTAAGCCTGAGGAGTCTTTCCGTGGCCGTGATCGCAAGAGGTTCCGCAGAGATGCACCATCCAGGGAACGCTCTCGCCACAACAGGGATGACAACCCTGGATCGAGTAGGGGTGGTGGAGGCTACACCACCAAATACTCCCGCCCTGCTCAGGATCGTTACACCCAGGACCGTTATGCTCAGGACCACAACACTCAGGACCGTTTTAACCATTCCCGCTCTGTGAATGAACGCCCGACCTGTAACCGCTCTGCACACAAGCACTAGAAACTAGAAGGCACTGCACCAACCCCTACAGGCAAAGGTGCGCCTTTTCACTACTTTCTTGTGGCCAACCGGGTCACAAAGCCGCTGAGTGCCCTTAGAACTCAGCCACTCAGAAGTCTCAGTTCAAGGGATCTGCTACTCGTGGATGTCTCAACCATCTGGACGCTGAGGAAGCACAGGCTGCCCCTGACGTTGTGTACGGTATGTTTTTAGTTATTGGCAATACTACATCAGTTCTATTTGACTCTGGAGCAACTTGTTCTTACATATCATCCAAGTTTGCATGAGAGCATGACCTGCATGTAACCCCACGTGGAAAGCCTATCATCACCAGCTCACCTTTAGGAGACCTAAAGAGCACCCACATCTGTAAGGGAGTGAGTCTTACCATTGAGGGTCTTATCTTTAAAGCCGACCTAACCCTATTACCTTCCACGAGTCTAGATGTCATCTTAGGTATGGATTGGCTAACCATTCACCGAGGTATCATATCATGTTCACCTAGATACGTCCAAGTGATCCACCCATCGTGCCAAGTTATTAGGTGTGAACCTCAATCCGGAAAGTCCACTTCTATCCTATGTGCCCTTAAAGCCGCCTCGTAATCACAAAAGAGGAGAAGACAGTTCATGATGTGCCGGTGGTCAAAGACTATCCCGATGTATTCCCTGAAGAATTACTGGGTATGCCACTAGACCGTGATGTAGAGTTCATCATTGATCTTTTGTCGAGAACAGAACCTATTGCCAAGAGACCCTATCGCATGTTAGTTGACGAACTGGCCGAGCTCAAGAAACAGCTTGATGAGCTCATCTCGAAGGGATATATCAGACCCAGTGCTTCACCCTGGGGATCCCCTGTTCTGTTTGTTAAGAAGAAAGATGGCTCAATGAGAATGTGCATTGATTACCGGAACTTGAACGCAGTCACCATCAAGAACAAGTACCCTCTGCCAAGAATTGATGATCTGCTTGACCAGCTCAGAGGTGCCAAGTATTTCTCCAAGATTGATCTCAGATCTGGCTATCATCAGATGAAGATTCGAGAGAGTGACATCCCAAAGATAGCTTTCGTGACTAGGTATGGGCAGTTTGAGTTCACTGTGGTGTCCTTTGGACTCACGAATGCTCCCGCATACTTCATGAACATGATGAATAAGGTTTTCATGGATGAACTGGATAAGTTCGTGGTAGTATTCATTGATGACATCCTTGTCTATTCACCCACCGCTGAAGAACATGAACATCATCTGAGAACTGTGCTTGAGAAACTAGCCCAACATCAGCTCTACGCAAAGTTCAGCAAATGCGAATTTTGGCTACAGAAAGTTGCCTTCCTAGGCCATGTACTATCAGCTGAAGGTGTTGTAGTTGACCCAGCCATGATTGAAGCTGTGAAAGAGTGGGATCAACCCCGTAATGTGACAGAAGTAAGAAGTTTCTTGGGATTGGCTGGATATTATCGCCGATTCATCGAAAACTTCTCCAAGATAGCCCGTCCGATGACCAACCTTCTAAAGAAGACCAAGGAGTTTGAATGGACGCTCGAGTGCGAGCAAAGCTTCTAGGAATTGAAACAGAAGCTTACCACAACTCCTGTGCTAGCATTGCCTGATATCAGCAAATATTTCGTGGTCTACTATGATGCATCGCGTCAAGGACTTGGCTGTGTATTGATGCAAGGTGGGAAAGTGATAGCTTATGCTTCTCGACAATTGAAAGAACACGAGAACCGTTACCCCACTCATGATCTTGAGTTAGCAGCAGTTGTACATGCATTGAAGATCTGGAGGCACTACTTGATAGGCAACAAGTGTGATATCTATACCGATCACAAAAGCTTGAAGTACTTTTTCACTCAGGAAGATCTGAATATGATACAACGTCGATGGCTAGAGTTGATCAAGGCCTATGACCTAGAAATTCACTATCATCCGGGAAAAGCTAATGTAGTCGCAGATGCTCTCAGTCGCAAGAGTTACTGTCACACTTTGATCACTGAATCCGTGCCACCTGAACTCAAGGAAGAGATTGATGATTTCCAACTTGAGATGCTACCGCATGGCTTGTTGAATGAGCTCCGCATACAGTATGATCTCATAGATCGCATCCGTCAAGCTCAAAAAAATTGTGAAGAAATTGGGTATCTCCGTGGTCTGATGAAACTAGGCTACAAGACCAACCACCATGAAGATGAACAAGGAACCATCTGGTTCAAGGACAAAATCTGTGTACCTTCTGATCCAGCACTACGAGAGGAAATTCTGTCAGAAGCTCATGATTCTAAGTACTGTATTCATCCTAGAGGTTCAAAGATGTATCAAGACTTGAAGAAACACTTTTGGTGGAAAGGCATGAAGACAGATATTGTGGGACATGTGGCACGATGTGACACCTATAATAGAGTCAAGGCTGAACATCAAAGGCCTGTAGGATTGTTGAAGCCTCTTAACGTTCCTGAGTGGGAATGGGAGAGCATATCCATGGATTTCATAGTCGGGTTGCCCCGTTCACAGAAAGGCAATGATTCCATTTGGGTGATTGTAGATCGTTTGACCAAGGTTGCTCACTTTGTACCCGTTAAGACCAATACCGATGCCGAAAAGTTAGCAGATCTATATGTTGAGCATATCCTCATACTGCATGGAGCTCCCTCTAATATTGTATCTGATCGTGGTCCTCAATTTATGTCTCGATTCTGGGAAGCTCTACACAAGTCCATTGGAACCAAACTTGATTTCAGTTCCGCTTATCACCCACAGATAGATGGACAGACTGAACGAGTAAATTAGATCTTAGAAGACATGCTTCACGCTAGTGTATTGAAATATGGCTCTGATTGGGAGAAATGCCTACCCTATGCAGAATTCTCTTACAACAACAGCTACCAAGCCAGCATCAAGATGTTGCTGTTCGAAGCTTTGTATGGCAGACCTTGTAAGACACCTTTGATGTGGTCCCAACCGAGAGAAAGATCGTTCTTTGACTCCGCTAAGATTCAAGATGTCAAAGAAGGAGTTGCTCAAGTAAAGGAGAATTTGAGAATTGCTCAAAGTCGATACAAGAACTATGCTGACAAAAGAAGAAGAGAACTTGAGTACAATGTGGGAGATTTTGTCTATCTCAAGGTATCCCCGCTACGTGGGACTGTCAGATTCAACGTGAAAGGAAAGCTTGCCCCTAGATTTGTTGGCCCATACAAGATTTGCAAGAGGATTGGAAAGCTCGCCTACAAACTTGAGCTACCTGAGGAATTGGCGGGTGTACATCTCGTGTTTCATGTATCCTAGCTACGCAAGTGTTTGATGAAGGCCCGATGAAGTGATCCCGATCGATACACTTGACATTGAACACTCTCGAGTATAAAGAGCATCCTATCGAGTTTCAGGTAGAGATACCAAAGAGACCAAGCAAAACTATTCCTATGTGCAAGGTCCAATGGAGCAATCACATAGAGAGAGAAGCAACATGGGAGAAAGAGTCCGACCTCCGCTACAATATCCTTATCTCTTTGTAGGGTATGTTTCGCTTTAATCTCGAGGATGAGATTCTGTTAAGGGGGTAGGACTGTAACAACCCAAAAATCCACACACCAAAAATCCCAACTAAATTTTTTTTGTTTAAACCCCATGAAATGTTGAGTGCCATGTGTAGGAGCCAACCCTAAGTATTGCATGTAAGTATAACCTAAGTAGTCATTTTCATAACCATATCATGACACATGTCATATATGAGTGTTTAAATCCCCAAAACGTAAAACCTTGCATGCATAATTATTATTGTAACATGTGATTTGGATTTTCATTGCTTTATGTGATACTTGACTAACTCCTTTAATAATTAATAAACCTTCAAACAATTAATACTCAACTCAAAGGATAAAATACATAAAATAGAAAACTATAACTAATTTCGGTATAGCAAAAATAGCCAATAAATCCCAAATATATGGGATGAGTCTAGGCCACCATTCAAACCCTTGGACAAGTTACATATACCATGTATAAGTGTGTGAAGCTATATGGTTCAAACTCCAAATCAATTTGAAGCAAATAAAGAGAAAGGAAAACAAAATAGAAAAAGAATAAAAGAAAGAGAAAGGAAAGAATAGGGAGCAGCAGCAGCCCAGGCCTGCTTGGCCTTGCAAACCAGCCCGCCTGCCCTCCCACTCGCGCATGTGGCCCACGAAGACAGCCCAGCTTCGCCTCGCCACCCGCGCGTGCGCAGACGCCGACCGCCGGGTCCCACCTGCCAGCCGTACCGCTTCACCGCGTCGCGATGCACCTGAGCCGCACCCGCTGCCAAACGGACCCCACATGTCACCACCCGAAAGAATGTCTTCTTCTTCCTCCCCACGCCACCTCTCTCTCCCCGACCGAGCCCCGACCAACGTGGCGAGCATATGGGCCGGGGTCACGCAAGAAGCATGACCTGTTCCCCCCTTGCGCCACGCCCTACGCTATATCAAGACACGGGCCGTCGGATGCGCCAGACGATCACCACCGCCCGATCGCCGTCCGCCATTGGAGCCCTTGGAACTTTGGGCTATAAAAGCCAACGTCTGTGAGACCTAACCCTCACCCGTTTGTCCGCACGCCACCGGTGGCACAAAGACCACACCGCGTCAAGCCAAGAGATAGGGAGGAGGGAGAAGCAAGGAGGAGAAGGAAGCCGCTATGGGGAGGAGCTCGCCGAAGCCGGAGCGAAGCGACGCCAAGCCTTCGACCGCTTCCAAGCTGCACGGCCACCACTACTACACAGCACCGCCACCGCCTTCAAACTCCCCACGGTGAGCACACTTCGCTGAGACCACTCCTAGCCTCTCGGACGCCATGAACGGACCACGCCGGAGCACGAGCTTACAAATGCCATGTCGACATCGGGCCGTCCACACTGCAGACGCCGCCACTCTCTTCGCACACACACAAGCACCCACGCCACACACATGGTCGACGCCAACGCGCGCGCTACCGGTCGAAGACACACGGCCATCGGACACACGCACGCTGGGCACGCACACGACACGCTCGCCTAGCGCTCACCATGGCCTAGAGCATGGCCATGGTGAGGCCTCCTTGGCCACCCCACCGCAGACACGCCGCTGTTAACATCACGCCAAGCTTCGCCGTTCCGCGGGACATGCCGCGCACATGCTTAGTGAGCAAGAAGATCGCCGTAGCCCTGCTTTCGACCATGCGGCACTATCACCGGAGCGCCACCATGACCAAGCCCGCAGTCACCGTGGCCGGAGGCATTGAGAGCTCCCGGAGCCCCTTCCGACCGCTTCGCCATGGCGTAGCGAAGTCGGGGAGCTCGTCGTCGCACCACCAATCTCCGATATCGCCGCCCACACCACCACTCACTCCGCTCACCGGTGTGTCGAGGACACGCCAGCACACTGCGGCCAGCCAACTAGAGTTGCCCGGCCACCACGTTAACATCACCGGAGCACTCGCCATGGTGAGGCCAAGCTTTTGCCCACCTTAATTGCACACCCGCGCTGCTGGAGGGGCTCGCCGGTGAGCTCACCGCCAGCGGGAGCGTCGGGGATGATGGGGAATTCTCCCTGCCTGGTTCACGCACGCGTGCACCCGGTCCTGGTGAACCAAACGAAGGAGAAGGAGAGGTGGACCCGGACTACGTAGATCGTGCTGCGGTCCATGAACCAACACCGCTCAGTCCACCATGCCCCGGATCGGTGGACCAGAGCCCAGTAGAGGCCCAAGGTCGTGAAATGGCCGCACCGACGCACGACACATGGCGGGCTTAGCCCGGCCCAAATCCAGCCCTGTCCAGGCCCGCTAAGGCCCAGTCGAGACCCAAACCGGTTGACCGTTGACCGGTCAACGTTGACTGTTGACCGGGCCCACATGTCAGCGACACAGAGACTCTGGTCCCACTCGTCAGTGGATGACGTCATGCTGACGTCATGCGGGTCCCACCTGTTAGTAACAAACACAGTCGAGGTGATGTCATGATGATGTCACGGTGACATCACCGCTTGCGTCGGCAGCTCCGCCCCACCCGCTGTGGATCGTGATTCGATGACCGCTTGACTTCGCCTGCTTGACTTGATGATTGACTTTGACCGGACCCACATGACAGTGACCCAAGAGCCCCGGTCCCACTGCCGGGCCGATGACGTTGATGACGTCATGCTAACGTCATGATGACGTCAGCGGGACCCCTACCTATCAGTACCAGAACCGAGACGATGAATGTCATCTTTGCTGAATTACTGAGGAAGGGGGTTCTTGTATTCATGGATGATATTCTCATATACTGCAAGTAGGGATGAAAACGGATCGGATACGAACGGATATCACTCATATTATATTTGTTTTCATATTTCTGTTCGGATTCGGATTCGGACACGGATAGCGTTCGGATACATATACGAATCTGATTGACTTCGATTCTGGATACGAATAATGAGTATCGAATACGGTATGAATCGGATTTGGAGAAGGTCGGATACAAATATCTATTCGGATATTGAGTAAAAGCAAATATATATATATATCATACGCATGAAACCATTACACCACTCTATGAGTCCATAATCCATCTAGATTAAGCCGAAAGACTAGAGAGTAAAGCAACAAATAAGATAAAGATACAGATACATCATATATCAAACATCATACAAGCACCAATCTTCGCGGCATGAGTAGAAATAGCCAAGCTCATGGCTTCATGGGTCTCATGGAGTCATGGTAATGGATTCAAGATCTACAATCCTTATATAGGCCATTTTTTCATTTGAGAAAGTTTGAACAAAATATAGTTCAAATTTCACAAGTGTGTGACATAGTTTTAGAAAGTCTATATGAGATTCAAAAATTTGTGACTAGTGTTTGATAAAACTTTCTCAAATGGGAAAATGAGCTATGTAACAATTGTAGATCTTGCTGAGATGATCAAACTTGGTATTCAGAGTTTTTTCATCTGAGGTCATTTAGTGTCTCATTTGAGCAAGTTTGACCAAGTCAAATTTGGTCAAATGAAAAAACAACACTTTGACTCTAGTATTATGAACTCTAAATGACTTCAAATTGAAAAGTTTTGAATACCAAGTTTGTTCAACTCATCAAGATTTACAATTCTTGTTTTGGTCAACTTTCCATTTGAGATAGTTTGGATGGTTTAAATTTGTGATTTTTAAATTTCAATACTTACAAACTAGTTTTCTGAACCCTAGATTGTCTCAAATTGAAAAGTTTTGAATACCAAGTTTGTTCAGCTCATCAAGATCTACAATCCTTATATAGGCTATTTTTTCATTTGAGAAAGTTTGAACAAAATGTAGTTCAAATTTCACAAGTGTGTGACATAGTTTTAGAAAGTCTATATGAGATTCAAGAATTTGTGACTAGTGTTTGATAAAACTTTCTCAAATGGGAAAATGAGCTATGTAAAAATTGTATATCTTGCTGAGATGGTCAAACTTAGTATTCAGAGTTTTTTCATCTGAGGTCATTTAGTGTCTCATTTGAGCAAGTTTGACCAAGTCAAATTTGGTCAAATGAAAAAACAACACTTTGACTCTAGTATTATGAACTCTAAATGACTTCAAATTGAAAAGTTTTGAATACCAAGTTTGTTCAACTCATCAAGATCTACAATTGTTGTTTTGGTCAACTTTCCATTTAAGATAGTTTGGACGGTTCAAATTTGTGATTTTTAAATTTCGATGTTTACAAACTAGTTTTCGGAACCCTAGATTGTCTCAAATTGAAAAGTTTTGAATACCAAGTTTGTTCATCTCATTAAGATCTACAATCCTTATATAGGCCATTTTTTCATTTAAAAATGTTTGAACAAAATATAGTTCAAATTTCACAAGTGTGACATAGTTTGAGAAAGTCTATATGAGATTCAAGAATTTGTGACTAGTGTTTGATAAAACTTTCTCAAATGGAAAAATGAGCTATGTAACAATTGTAGATCTTGCTGAGATGATCAAACTTGGTATTCAGAGTTTTTTCATCTGAGGTCATTTAGTGTCTCATTTGAGCAAGTTTGACCAAGTTAAATTTGGTCAAATGAAAAAACAACACTTTGACTCTAGTATTATGAACTCTAAATGACTTTAAATTGAAAAGTTTTGAATACCAAGTTTGTTCAACTCATCAAGATCTACAATTGTTGTTCTGGTCAACTTTCCATTTGAGATAGTTTGAATGGTTCAAATTTATGATTTTTAAATTTTGACGCCTATAAACTAGTTTTCCATTTAAGAAAGTTTGGACGGTTTAAATTTTGAAGCACTAAATGATTTCAAACGAAAAAGTTATAAACAACAAAGTTTCATAACTTTTTGAGATCTACAATTTTTATTTTGATCATTTCTCCATCCAAGGTCGTTTGAATAATATCCGGATAATATCTGTTTGAAAATATCCGGATATATCCGATATTTAACTGGATTATCCGATATCCGCCGGATATCGATGATATTACATCCGTATTTGATATCCGCCTAAGATATCCGTTTTATTATCCGTATCCGAAAAAAATTATGGATATCCGAGTAACTATCCAGATAAGTGTTCATATTTGTTCGGTCGAACGGACGGTCGAATAAATATCCGTACCGTTTTCATCCATAACTGCAAGTCTCTAGATGAGCATGTAGCCTTGCTAAAGAAGGTGTTTGAAATACTAAAGCAACACCAATTTTTGATTAAGTAATCTAAATGCTCATTTGCCATTGTCGAGTATCGATATTAGGGATACCCAAAGCAAGGAAGTTAATGCCCACGCTGACTTCCCCAGATGGGGCAAGACGAATTAAAAAGTCTCGTCCGACCCCAAAGCCGCGGGCTCCACCTCGCCTGACCCTAAGGCCACGGGCTCCGTCTCGCCCACCCTCGAGGCCGCGGGTGTCTCGCCTAAGGCCGCTGGCTCCGTCTCGCCCAACCTCGAGTCTGCGGGCTCTGTCTCGCCCGACCTCGAGGCCACGGGGGTCTCGCCCAAGGCCGCGGGCTCTGTCTCGCCCGACCTCGAGGCCGTGGGCTCCGTCTCGCCCGTCATCGAGGCCTCGGGATCCGTCTCGCCCGACCTCAAGGCCGCGGTCTCTGTCTCGCCCGACCCCTAGGCCACGGGCTTTGTCTCGCTCGACCTCGAGGCCACGGTCTCCGTCTCGCCAAACCTCTAGGCCGCGGGCTCCGTCTCGCCCGACCCCTTGGGTTCATGCCCCGTCTTGCCCGACCCCTCGGGTGCGGGCTCTATCTTGCCCGACCCCTCAGGTGCGAGTTCCGTCTCGTCCGACGGGGACCCATACCACCGCCAACCACTCCAGGTCCAAGCGTATGGGCCTGGGTCAAAACCCTGACACCAGGGAAGAGACTGGCATGCCTCAATGTAACCCACAGTCATAACGGGCCATACCCGAGAATTCACATCAAGAACAGCATCAGACGTGCTGGTGCTGTTCTACCTAACCCTCGTACGAACGCTGACAGGCGTGTTAGTTCACCACGACGTCCGTTGGGACAGAATGGAACGCCATGACCGGCAGATGACGCCTGCGCATGGCGCCAGTGACGAACATGGTCGCGACATGGAGCCGTCCCTGTTGACATCTACAGGATCGGCAGGACCCGCATGAAGGAGTAGAAGGACCCAGCGATCCTGGAAGCCTTCTGCTCCCTCTCGTTCTTCTCCTTTTCCTCCGCTGTAACCCGCGCTTTCCCTTCGCCTATAAAAGGGGAAGCAGGGCGCCCCATGAAAGGGGAATCCAGATCCGCACGGGACTGAACCACGAGATAAAAACACAAGAGCACGACACGAACACAGGGCTGAGTAGCGATCGAGCTCTCAGCATCCGTTCACTCCTTCCACCAGAGACTTGAGATCCTTTCCCTCTCTCACCTGTTGTGACCCCTACTGCAAACCAAGTGCCAGTAACACGAGCAGCAGCAAACTGGACGTAGGGATGTTCCGCCTGAACTAGTATAAACCCTCGTGTCCTCCGAGCACACCATCCGAGCCAGACGCGTAAATACAAATTTACTCGTCGGTGGTCCGAAAACACCGACAGCCACCAACACTGTGAAATACTTGGGACATGTAATATCTGTAGAGGGTGTGGCAACTGATCAGTCTAAGATTCAAGCAATGAGCATTTGGCTAACTCCAAAAACAGTTAAGTAGTTGAGGGGGGTTTTGGGTCTCACTGGTTATTACAGAAAATTCATCAAGAACTATGGGCTAATAAGCAGGCCACTCACTGACCTTCGGAAGAAAAATGTACAGTTCACTTGGACAACAACAGCTGATGAGGCTTTCAGGACACTCAAGCACCAATTGATTATAGCTCCTGTGTTGGCAGTCCCAGACTTCTCCAAACAATTTGTTGTTGAAACAGATGCTAGTGACCTTGGCATTGGAGCAGTACTCATGCAGGAGCAACATCCTATAGCCTATTTCAGCAAAGCCTTGGGTCCAAGAAATCAGGCATTATCAGTGTATGAGAAAGAATGTATGGCTATACTGCTCGCAATTGATAAATGGAGACCCTATCTTCAACATCAGCCCTTCATCATCAGGACAGATCATAAGAGTCTGCAGCACCTTACTGAACAAAGATTGGCAACTAAACTGCAACAGAAAGCAATGATTAAGTTGATGGACCTGCAATACACTATTCAATATAAGAAGGGTACCAACAATGTTGCTGCTGATGCTCTGTCCAGAGTAAACCACGAGGATGAGATCCAAGCTGTCTCTGAATGCATTCCAATATGGGTGCAAAAGCTCAGGGAAGGCTATGAAGATGATGAGCAAGCCAAACAGTTAGTGTGGAGTTAGCTATTGTTCCTGATAGTCACCTAGATTATACATTGCAAAATGGGGTACTGAGATATAAAGACACGATTTGGGTTAGAAACAATAGCACAGCTCAAAATCACATATTAATTGCTCTCCATGACAGTGGTGTGGGAGGCCACTCAGGGATCAGTGCTACTTATGCTAGAGTGAGACAATTATTTTCTTGGCCAAATTTGAAGCAAACAGTTCAAGATTTTGTCAGACAATGTCAAATATGCCAGCTAGTGAAAACTGAAAGAATCAAAACCCCTGGACTGTTACAGCCATTGCCAATACCTCAACAGGCATGGGAAATTGTCAGCCTTGACTTTGTGGAGGGATTGCCCCAGTCTGATCAGTACAATGCCTTATTAGCGGTCATTGACAAATTTACAAAATATGGCCACTTCATCCCCATCAAGCACCCCTACACTGCCTTGCACATTGCTCAGATCTTTATGAACAATGTGTACAAGCTTCATGGTCTGCCCAAAACAATTATATCGGATAGAGACCCTGTGTTCACTAGTGCAGTTTGGCAACAACTGTTCAAACTGTCAGATACCAAGTTAATGATGAGCTCTTCCTACCATCCATAGACAGATGGTCAAACTGAACGTCTGAATCAATGTGTTGAAGGGTTCCTTCGATGCACAGTTCACTCCTGTCCTCGGCAGTGGAGTAAGTGGATCTCTGTTGCGGAGTTCTGGTATAATACCTCTGTCTATTCAGCCCTTGGCAAGTCACCCTTTGAAGTATTATATGGATATACCCCTAGACAACTGGGTGTGGCAAATCTTCAGCTATGCAGTGTGCCGGATTTGGAACAGTGGCTCACTGATCGGGAACTCCTTTCTCAGCTGATCAAGCAGCAGTTGTTGAGAGCACAACAGCGAATGAAATTGCAGGCTGACAAGCACAGAACTGAGCGGGAGTTCAAAGTGGGTGATTCTGTGTTCCTAAAGCTTCAGCCGTTTGTTCAGTCATTGGTTGCCAGCAGATCCAATCACAAATTGTCATTCAGATTCTATGACCCGTTCAAGATATTACAGCGAGTGGGGCAAGTTGCATACAAGCTGGACTTACCTGTAGGCTCTAAAATCCATCCTGTCGTTCATGCGTCCCAGCTCAAGATGCAGGTACCTCCAGCTACTTCAGTAAGTGCCGATTTAGCCTCTGTATGCTCTGATCCTACACAGGCCGGGCTACCTCAGAAGGTCCTTGAGCGCCACTCCATTCTACGTGGTACCAAGATTGTTCCACGGCTGCTCATTCAGTGGGATGGATTTCCATCCGAGTTGGCAACCTGGGAGGATGTGTCACTTGTTCCCAGCTTCAGGAAGTGTGATATATTGATCAAAGCTTCAGGAAGTGTGATATATTGATCAAAGCTTGAGGACAAGCTTTCGTTTAAGCAGGGGGGATGTTAGGAGTACTGGGCCTTGGGCCATCTCTTGTGTTGGGCCTCGTGTATATGGGCTAGAGCGGTGTGTGTGTGTGTCGGTGCGATCGTGGAGTATAAACGGCGTCCGCCTCCTCTGTAACGAACCATCGAAGAACAGAATTCATAACCGAATCCCAAATCTCCTTACCCACGGAATCCTGCCGTGTTCCGTCTGTTCTTCCTCAAGTTCTTGCTACGTTTCCCCAAACTGTATTCGGTTATCTCGGTTCGTACTACAAGTAAAATTCCTTTTGAGAGTGATCCTTCAACTAATCGATCGAGAATGTGAGTCACTTACTCGCCGGCCCCTACCAGGTGTAAACGTCGAGGTTGGTGCAATGCCGGTCGGCGTTGAAATCCGAGTGTCATGTCCATCGCTGCCCTTCCGACTTTAGGACTCTCAGGACGCTGTTTTTTTTTTATCTTCACATATTTTTGGGGGTTTCTCTTTTTTTTTAATAAAAAAGCCGTCATTGTTATTGCTCATTGCATTCTCGACTACTCCTGTGACGATGATGAGGACTTGTTGACCGCCATGAGTAAGAATATGTGATGCATGGTATATTGTTATGCCACAGGACACAGGAGATTGGTTAGTAATAATATGCACTCGATCACCTGGCCATCCCAGCAGCATTTCCTAGCCCAGTAGCTATAGCCCCGTGCGTGAGTGAGCTACTGGGCTAGGAAACTGCTGCTGCCACGTTCCCCTCACAGCGTTGCCGTCCTCGCTTTCCTCTTTAGTTGTTGCTCCAATCATGGAGCTAGGGAGCCCAGAGTTTTGAATGAACCGTTTCAAATGCGAAATGGTTGTTATCAAAAAAAAAAAAAAGTTACGAAATGGCGAAAGATCTGGAAAAGAAGCTCATGCATGGTACCTGAAAGCCAAAGAGTTGGATGGGTGGACCCTCCAGTTCCAGTAGCATGAGCAAATCGACCACGAACGGGCGTAGTTTGGTCCTTTATTAGAGTAGCCGTCGCCAGTTTCTCTCATTGTGGTTTGTTTGGTGCCTTTGGTCGTCCAATGTTTGGTTTATGTCATCGTTTCTGTCAAGGCTGGAAGGAAACCTGAGAGACATCGCCCTGTTGCCTAGGCTACTATGATGACATATAATCACGCCCCCTAGCTTAGCTAGAAAGTTTAAAAGAACTTCAACCCCACAGCATGCAACGCACCTTTGCACTGGTGTTTTTCTCGTTTGTCCTTGTAATAGTGGACTGATGACTGATCGCCCACAATAATAATCCACAACTAATGTCCTTATTAGAATAATCTATAGTAGTACTGTCAGTATTGTGTCTTCAGTGTTCAGAGCAGAGCTTCACATCCCCCAATAGGTTCACATTTGGCACGGGTCTACAGCTACCCTTCCATTTTCTACTTGAGCCCAGTGAGACTTGCAAGGCGACGACCAGCATAACTGGGTAGCTACAAAATCTGAAGGTTTGGATACATGCGCTGCACTAGACACTAGTGTCAGTACATAAATATACTTGGCAAGAACTGAGGAGACCCTTTTCGAATGCATGCTTAGGCTAGGTATAGCCTGCATTATATTTGCACAAATAATGCAGGAGTATATGTATGCAGTCCAGGCGCGGCGGCGACTAACCTGTGTCTTATCTGTCTCCGTCCCTGCTGCAAATCTTTTTTCAACGGGTCGCATCTCCTGCATGTGCCGGAGTCCCCTGTTGTATCGTTTTGTAGGATGGCAGAGCCAATAAATTCAATATTGCACCTGGCATAGCATAGCATAGCATAGCTGTTCCCGCGGAGCTTTCCTCTCCTCTCCTCCCTACCTACCTTCCGACAGTTTTTGATGATTAATTTTATAATATCACCTCTTCTTTTCCTTCCTTTTCCTTTTCCCAATTAGTATCTCAAAAGAAAAGAAATGACCCCATCCCTAGTCACATCCTGAATTTTTTCACAGTCTGTTCTCAAAAGAAAAGAAATGGCGGCATCATCTACATTTTGCTCTTTTTTACATGAAAAATTACAAATGTCTCAAGAAACGGCCCAACCTCTACTCACATCCTAAAGCTAGAACTCAGCTATCAAGTTATAAAACAGAACACAATAAAGATCTCTACTCTCTACAAAAACATGTTAACTGTAGTCTGAACATGTGCCTGGAGATGTCTGCTGAAGCCTGAAGGCTAGCGACTGAGCATGCATCACCAGCCATGGTTAGTTGGCGCCCCTCTCATCTGTCCTTTTCCTGAGGTAGCCATCAAATAATTTGACGATGGGGCATCACCGCGCGTGCCCCCTCCCTGTTCTCGCGCTCCGTTTGTAGCCTCGAGATAGAATAGCTCCGCGACCGCGAGTGAAAATCTCATCAATCGGCACTGCACCTGCATCTGCGTGCGTGCATGTAGCCTTTTTACAGCGACGAGATGGCCCGTTTCCCAAGTTTCTCCTTGCCCCTTCTTGGAATCTTGGATCTGAATGAGCCTGTGAGTGAGTGAGTGAGTGAGTGATGTTAGATGATCTCCAACCGATCAATTGGATCCTGGGACCCGCGCTCTAATCGGGGCGCCCAACCTTACATGGTTGGTGGACTCCCGTCACACTGCGCAATAAAGAGAGGTGGGGGCCGGTGGCTCTCTTCACGAGGTTCATCGTGAGCAGCCACAGTCGCCCCACCGACAAACCCTAGCCTGATCTCGAGAGGGTGCGCAACTAGTGTGGCAGAATCGTCCAAAATAATACACCTTTGGCGGCGCTCGTCTTCCACTAGACACTAAGCACCCTAAGAGCGAGCTACATCAGGCGGATTCCGTCGGGCACACCCCAAGGGAGAGCCCGAATAATCCACGTTTTCCCGCAGGATCCAATAATGAGGACGAGTTTACATAACTTAGTCCATTTCATGCATCCAGAGTTCATAAGAATATATTATTACAGTACCAAATTTAGAGTGCGAAAATTTAACAGCGGAATGAAAAGAAACATCTATCGATAATATACAAGGATCCGTCTGTGCCCACTAAAAGAATCCTTCACACAACGGCCACTCCACAAGCAGTACCTACAACAGGGGTAAATAAACCCTGGGTACACAATGTACTCGCAAGACTTATCCGACTAGTGGCAATACTTTTCCGACTCCAAAGGATATGATAAGCTTTATGGTTTGTTGGGTTTCCTTTTTACAGAAAGCGATACTAACTGTGAATCCTTATTTATGATATTATTAGCAGTCATGATTAATTCATTATCTAGCCATTCTATGTAAGCATTTGTTCTAATTTCAAGCAAGGGTTGAGCAAACAGCTCCATTTCATCACCTTTCTTCTTTCAGTTCTTACTACGGTGCTAGACTGTAGACAAGCCGTACCGGATCGCCCGGTGATTCGCGAATCAATGTGCCTAGCTAGGTACCCCGAAAACACACGCCCCGCTTGTACCCCAGGCACAAGCAGGACCAGCCCAGCACTCTCCTATCACGGGTGTAGGTCTTCGTCCAAACTTGGACTCTAAGCCCCGCTCCCGAGTCCCGACTCGGTCATGGTGCTTAGACCTCCACCATCCCCGCCTTCAATCAGTCAGTCCGGAAAGAGCCGGAACCCACAACAAGAGAGCAACAAGCCTTCCCTGCGCCCATACCCAAGTATGTGCTCGGGATAATAAGTCTGTGATTTGCCTAGAACCCAATGCAACGGCCGGTCCTTAACCGACATAGACAGAGAAAAAGTGTAACCAAGCTATGCCCTATTGGCCGTAGGACACAACCTCTTACACCCACCAATACCCAAACCATATCCCTGTCTGGTCTTCATTTTTCCTTTCCACCATTTTATCATGAGTGATCTTAATAATCACCTATTACGGTGAAACGTGCGCGTGCTATGGCGCGATGATGACGGCGTGAGGCAGCATGGTGACGGGACGACGGCGGTCCATGACGCGGCGGTGACAACGCGAGGCGGGCGTCCAGGCGGCAGCGGACCGGCCAGAGCGACTGGCCCACGACGTTAACGACAAGGACACCGCAGGGCGGAGCGGCCAGGCCAGCGCGGTGGTGCGTGTTCGTACGTGTGCACATGCGTCGGGCGGCCGGCACGGCGACACCGAGTGCCGAGGCACGGTGACCGCGTCCACGCGCGGATCTCGGCCCAAAAAGTGACATGCACGCTTTTTAAAGCGTCCCACAAACCCAATTCGATGCTTCAATTTCTTAACCACCTATTCCATTCATAAGAGGGCATATTGAGCTATTTAAATCAGCCCTAAAACCACCCCACTACTTAACCCCATTCTCCTACAAAAATTATCAAACATGGCTTCGTCAAACCGTTTTCAAACTTACGAAATCAACTAAGTCTTGATTGGGTTCGCGTCAAATTCGATTTCCAAGCTATTAAGTATGCTAGCTAGTGAATTCCTTTCTCGACCGCAGTATTTCATCGTCACCTATCCAGGTTTGCACTTCTAACTTTACTAAAATTCGTGTATATGCGTTCTATAGCATTTTCGCTAATAAAATTGATTTAGAACCCTAAGTAATATAACTTGACTATGAAATGTAACTTTCGTTTCACGCTTCCGACGATCATTTCGAAATTACGTAAATTTATTTACACACTATTTTACATACACTATCACATAAACATGATGCTATGCAGTGTTTTAGCAAAAGATTGCACAGTGTAACACCGAGGGTGTTACAGCTAGTGACGGGAAGCTCCACTGGACCACTTCACCGCCGCCTCTATGCCACTATCTTCACTACACCGACCTCAACGTCGTCACCACTTCACCGCCCGGACACCATCGACCATGGATGTCTCCAGCTCCTCCGCCAAACCCTCCGACGGCCGGTGATGTCTCACCTCTCACCCTCTCATCTCAGTTACTCTATTTTTTCATGTACTAGGATGAACTACATCTTTTATCACGAATAGAAAGGTTGTACCCTCTAGATCTATGCCTAGTTGATCCTACAGTTCTATCAATGGTATCAATCGAGCCAAATCTAGGCGTAGATCTAGGCTTTGGGGTAGAAAAGAAGCAATTAGAAGGATATGACACGAATTTCAAACCCTAACCCTAGCCCTAATGGGGAACGGATGGACGGGGAGGAAACTACCTAGTTTACTTGCCGTAAAGCACAACCGCCGGCTAGCATCCATGCCGCGAGAAGCCAAATCCGCCGCCGCCGAGACGCCGACGCGTGTGGGTTTCAGGATCCGTATGTAGCCACAAGGTCGCTGATGGCGGCGCTTTCACCTAGGGCGGCGTGTGCGCGCGGATAGGGGACCAGCAATGCAACGCCACCTTCTTCCTCTCCTCCGGTACATTACGGGCATTGCGTCGTCGATCGACGTTTCTAGATACGGCTGCGCCGGAAGAAAGAAAAGGAAAGAGGAGAGAAGGAGAAGAATGGCTAGGGTTTCTGGGGGTGGCCACGGCGTCGGCCTTTTGTATCTCCGATCCACGTGGGCAGCCATCGGATGAGATTCGACGGTTACCGATCATTGGACCAAAAATGGCCTAGGCGGGAAGTCGAAATCCCGGCCCAGGCCCAGGTTGCGGCCTAGGCGCGGGGAGTGCGAGTGTGCGTGAGTTGGGCCTAGGCTACTGTTGGCCAGGTCTTTGGGCAGCAGCAACCTTCTTTGGGTTTCAATGCACAATACCATTTTTCTTTTTTGTTTTATGATTTTCAGAAGCATTTTTTGATGAATAATGTTAAGTTTTGATGATTAAATCTCTGTCAAAATTTGAACCAACGGAATATTTTTTTAGAGAGTAGATGAGTTTAGTAAAATGCTTCTGAAAAGTAAATAAAGTATTTTTCATGTTTCCACCGCGAATGATGATGTTTATGATCTTCTAATTAAATTCGAACCAACGAGAGGATTTAATTTTGAGTAGTTATAATTTCAGTAAATTTATGATTTTGCTATTTTCTGACCAAAGTTGTTGATAGCAATATTATAAATGTTTGATTTATGAGTTTATGCATTAATTCTATTTCTGTCCATTGGTGATGTAAAATTAATGTAGAAGAAGTTGTATGTTTTAATTTTGACCAACGTTAAATTAAGGCATGCAATTATTTTGTTATATTTTCTCACTTTCTCTGACACTATTTTTCAGAACTCAACCCAATGGCTTTTATCTTGCATATTCCGCCTCTTGAAGGGGGCAACTACAGAGTATGACGAGAGAAGTATGAGCTCGCACTTGCGCTGTCCGAGAATGACTTAGCACTTACCTCTCTGTGTCCTACTGAGCCAGAGGACCCGACGAGGGCAAAAACTGAGACTGATATTGATTTCAATGCTCGAAAGCGAGATCATGCAGAAATTAGAATGAAATACGATCTTGATCGGAAGAAATGGGACATCTTGAACCGCAAGTGTTTGATGGTGGCCAAGTCCACTATCTCAGATGCCATAAGAGGATCAATCTCAGATTATGATACCACCACCGAGTATCTTAAGAAAGTGGAGAGTTAATTTACTGGCTCTTCAAAGGCTTATGCAAGCACCTTGATAAAGAAATTATTCAATGAGAAATACTCTGGTGTAGGTATAAGAGAACACATATTGAAGATGAGCAACACGGCATCCAAGCTCAAGCCAATGGATTTGGGGCTCAAAGATGAGTTCCTGATTTATTTGGTTTTTGCTTCCTTGCCGAAAGAGTATGAAACTTTTATTGTTAACTACAACATGCAGCCCGATAAGTGGAACATTGAGAAGCTCATTGCAGTGTGTGTGTGCAAGAAGAGGAGAGGCTAAAATCCTTACAGGATGACTCTGCTAACCTTGTGAAGGACAACAACAAGAAGAACTTCAATAAGAATGCCAAACATCAAGGGAAAACCCCTCAGAATGACAACCATCCAAAGAACAACAATGCTCAAGTTAAGAAGGATCAGTGTAAATGGTGCAAGAAGCATGGACACTACAAGAGGGACTGTCCAGACTTTTTGAAGAGCCTTCTGAAGAGAGGTGAGGATTTCATTATATTCATAGATGAATCCTTGTATTTAAGTTACGCAAAATCTACTTGGTGGATTGATTCTGATGCAACTGTTCATGTTGCAAATTCATTATAGGGATTTCGTACGAGGAGAACCCTACAAAGAGGAGAAAGAAGAATTAAAGTTGCAAATAGAGTTGAAGCTAAAGTTGAAGCCATTGGAGATCTATCTATAGAATTAGATGATGGTTTTAGACTATAGCTTTCAGATATTCTTTATGTACCCTCTTTGCGTAGAAACTTGATAAGTGTCTCATGACTAGATGATGATGGATATGATTGTCATTTTGGTAATGGCAAATCTCGGATTGTGATTAATAATAAGTGGTTCGACTTGCCTTCTGACAAGACAAGCCTTATTTATTACCACTTTCTGAAATTGTGAATGATGTGAGCACTGAGAATGAGAATACTTCCTCGTCTATGAATGCAACAAATAAGGGAAGAGAGTGCATGATGTATCTTTGAAATTATGGCACTGTCGTTTAGGTCATATTTTGAGAGGGGGTAATAGAGCGATTGATTAAGAAATTAATTCTTCCGCCTTTAGAATTTTTAGATTTAGAATAATGCATAGATTGCATAAAAGGAAAGTACGTTAAGAAAATAAAGAAAGATGTCAAACGAAGTGCAGAAATTTTAGAAATAGTTCACACAGACATCTGTGGTCCTTTTCCTATGAAGAGTGTGGATGGTTATGATTTATTTATAACATTCAAAGATGATTATTCGCATTTTGGATATATTTATCTAATTAAGGAAAGATCGGAAGCATTGAATGAATTTAAGATATTTAAGGCTGAAGTAGAAAATCAACACAACTTAAAGATTAAGGTAGTAAGGTCTGACCGTGGGGGAGAGTACTACGGTCGACACATCTCATATGGCTAAGTTCCTGGACCCTTTGTAAAGTTCTTACAGAAAAATGGCATAGTAGCCTAGTATTTTACACCGGGTGAGCCTTAGCAGAATGGAGTAGCTGAAAGATGCAACCGTACCTTAATGGATATGGTGAGAAGCATGATAAGTTACTCTATCCTACCAATAAGTTTATGGATGGAGGCGTTAAAAATCGCTATTCATATTCTTAATCGAGTGCCAAGCAAGTCGGTGCCCAAAACACCCTATGAATTATGGACAGAAAAGGAACCTTCACTTAACTATTTATGTGTGTGGGGTTGTTTAGCTGAGGCAAAAAAATTTAACCCAAACATAGGGAAGCTATACTCCAAGACGGTCAGTTGCCATTTCATTGGCTATCCAAAAAAGTCAAAAGGTTATCACTTCTATTGTCCTGACAGACAAACGAAGTTTGTAGAAACAAGACATGATGTCTTCTTGGAGGATGATATGATCAGGGGGAGCATGGTAGCGCGAGAAATTAGTTTTGAAGAGAAGCGGGTATACATACCCACTCCTATGGTTCAGGAGCCATTCTTCACGCTACCTGTTGTTGCTGTACCAACAGTGCAAGACACTATAGTAACAGCACCTGTTGTTAGTTCTCCTATGACAACAATGAATGAACATGAGGAACCTGTCCTTCAGGATCCCCAAGAATCCGTTGTCACACATGAGGGAGAGCAACAACAGCCTCATATAGAACAAGCGTCATCTAACGAGGCCCCTAGAAGGTCTCAAAGAGTCAGGAGATCGGCCATTCCTGATGATTATGAAGTTTATGAATATGAGGAATTTCAAATGGAGGGTGGTCCCACCTCATTTGAAGAAGCCATAAGAAGCGCTCACTCATCCAAGTGACTTGAAGCCATGGAAGATGAAATGAAATCAATGAAAACCAACGGTGTTTGGACCTTAGAAACAATTCCTAAAGGAGCCAAGACAGTATGTTGTAAATGGGTCTACAAAACTAAACATGACTCCAAAGGGAATATAGAAAGGTTTAAAGCGCGACTTGTGGCGAAAAGTTTTATGCAAAGAGAAGGCATAGATTACAATAAGACATTTTCTCCAGTCTCATGTAAGGATTCTTTTAGAATCATAATAACGCTTGTAGCACATTACGGTTTAGAATTATATCAGATGGATGTAAAAACAGCGTTCCTATATAGGGATCTGAAGGAAAATATTTACATGGCACAACCGAAAGGTTTTGTTGTGGAAGGAAAAAAATGTATGGAATACCGCCTAATGAAATCCATTTACAAATTAAAACAAGCTTCACTGTATGTGAAGTTTGACAGTACAATAAAAAGTTTGGGTTTTAAGAAAATATAGAGGACAATTGCGCTTTATGCAAATTTTAAGAATGAGAAATACATTTTCTAGTCTTATATGTGGATGACATCTTGCTCGCTAGCAGTGATGTTAATCTACTACTAGAAATAAAAAAGTTCTTGTCCTTGAAGTTTGATATGAAGAATCTTGGTGAAGCTTCATTAGTCCTAGGAATAGAGATTCACCGAGATAGAGATAAGGGGGGTTTAGGATTATCACAAAAGACATACTTAGAAAAAGTTCTAAAGAAATACAAGATGTAAAATTGTAAGTCTTCACCGCTCCCCATAGTCAAGGGCGACAGATATATGGGGAATTTCAATGTCCCAGAACCAATATGAGATCGATCAAATGAAAGCGGTTCCATATAGTTCAACCTGTCGGAAGTTTACAAATGTTTAAGTGTGTACTGCTACTGACTTAACATTTGTTACCGGATTACTTGACAGATATCAGAGTAATCTAGGAATAGAACACAGGAAATTAGTAAAGAAAGTTTTGTGTTACCTGCAAGGTACGAAGGGTCTCATGTTAACGTACAAAAGATCTTATTCCCTCGCACATAGATGGGTATACAGATTTTGATTATGCGGAGATGACAGAAAGTCCACGCTATGATACATATTCACTCTCGCAGGAGGAGTTATATCGTGAAAAAGCTCAAAGCAAACTGTCACTACATCGTCCACAATATATGCCGAGTTTGTAGCATGTTATGAGGTCACATGGCGTGAATTGGTGAAGAAATTCATGTCCGATTTAAAGGTGGTAGACGACATACAAAACCACTTAAGTTATACTATGATAATAATCCAATAGTATGTCTCACAACAATAAGTCAAGTGGTGCTGTCAAACACATTGACATAAAATATTATATTGTGAAAGATAAAGTCCGGGATCATATAATTAGTCTTGAGCATATAAGAATAGAAAAGATGTACACGGATCCGCTTACAAAAGGCTTACCACCCAGCGTGTTCAGAGAACACTTAGCGGCATGGATTTAAGGGAAAACCTATGATTCTTAGACAATAAGGGCCTAGTTGAGAATTAGTTTTAAAATGTAGAGGTGCATTGTAATCATTTAATCTAATGGCAACCGATCGTGACGATAAGGCACACTCTATGCACTGATATATAATGAAATGGGAACAAGATAAAGTAAGTAAGTTGAGTTTAAGTCATAAGGTGAGATCAAGGGAGAGAATGGTAGATGATCTCCAACCAATTGGCCCTTGGATCCATGCTCTGATCGGGACGCCCAACCCTACATGGTTGGTGGGCCCCGTCACATTGCGCAATAATAAAAAGAGAGGTGGGGGCCGGTGGCTCTCTTCACGAGGTTCACCGTGAGCAGCCATAGTCGCCCCACCAACAAACCCTAGCCCGATCTCGAGAGGGTGCGCAACTAGTGATGGGAAGCTCCACTGGACCACTTCACCGCTGCCTCTACGCTACTGTCTTCACTACACCGGCCTCAACGCTGTCACCACTTCACCGCCTGGACACCATCGACCATGGACGGCTCCAGTTCCTCCGCCAAACCCTCCGATGGTCGGTGATGTCTCATCTCTCACCTTCTACTCTCTGTTACTCTATTTCTTCATGTACTAGGATGAACTACATCTTTTATTACGAATAGAAAGGTTGTACCCACTAGACCTATGCCTAGTTGATCCTACAGTTCTATCAAGTGACAGTACACTTGAGTTGCCTTTGGTGTCTACGGAGTACCTCCTTGACCTTTCTGCCTGTGTGTTTCTGGCAGTGGAACCGCACGATCTTGAGGGTTTTTTTTATTGCCTCAATGTTTGATTACAAGCCATAGTATCTGAACTCACGCACTAACTCACACCATACGCACACACCCCACATCTCTAGTACGCAAGCTAGACCTACAACCTATATCTAAAACTAAGAAAACACGGCTGAAAGATGTGACAGTGGTGGCACATCCGTACACGGCTGAAAGATGTGACAGTGGTGGCACATCCATACAAGACAACTGGAATTATTAAGGAAAACACTGTTATGGTGAGACACCCGGTGTTGATGCCAGGCATCGAACCCGAGCGGGTGGCATGCACACCCGCAGCGCACACCAACTGAGCTAGCACTCAGTTCTCGATCTTGAGGTTATTGAAGCAAATTCGTGGGTGAACGGCGACCTGATCTTTCCGAAGCTTTGCCATTTGCTGGTCCATTTCAGAGCGGAGACCCTTCTGAAGTTCTGATTCGTCAGCCAGTTTCACATGCTCTGTTTTTTTTTTTTTTTTTGGGGGCTGTTTTTTGTGGGGTGGGGGAGGGGTGTTACAGGGATGCACTTACGACATGTACAAATGAACAGATGAACGAGTAGTACGTATTTGTAAAGGACTGTCTAGCCCTGCCCTGCCGTCTGTCATAAACTGGTTGGTGGTTGCCTATCTTTTGGGGAAGAAAACCTACCATTAATTAAAATATTTATAAATGGTGTTTCGGTCGTAGCTAGGGTGATGATCAGCATCTGTAGATATTGTAATTAACTCGTCGTCGGTGCATGATTGAATATTGCTGGATTATGGAAAACGTGTGATTCCTCTGCACAACTGCCGGCCCACAAACACAAGTAGTACTAATAATATACGAATAGTTTTAACGTTAATAGTCATAGGTAATAATAATGAACAAGCTCATTCATCAACTCATGAAACTACAAGGTCATTGGTGCGCTCTTTCGTTATTTTTGGGTTTCCAATTTGACTTCAATCTCGCGTCAGCATTGGTTTATTGTGGCCTCGCTCTGTCCGTCCTGTCGGAAGAGGCCTTACATTAGTATAAAATATATACAACTAGCCAAAAAGACGTAGACACAATTGATCTTTTGATAGACGAATAATTTGATTTTTATTTTTATGAGTCAAAGCATAGACGTAGACACGTGTACCTATGAACACATTTTGAAAAAACAATGATCTAAGAGATTGGGATTGACAAAGTCACCATAAACAGTCGAGGACCCATTGTTTATATATACACTAAATTAATAACACTATTAAATCCTAAAACAAACCTAAAAAATTCGAGCATTCGAATCAAAGCATGCCCATCGCCAAAAGAATATCATCACTAAATTCTGAAATAAATCTAGTAAAATACGATCATCTTTATCAAGTCCAGAATTAGGATGAGCAAGTTCCACCACAAATAATCTAACCAACTAAGCTACGCTCAGTTCGCATATTGATTTTTTTTATTTATTCATATATATCCCGCACAACAAGTTCAAATTTCTCGTCGTTGATCAACTCGGAGATATAAATTGAAGGATGTACGCCGTTGCTAGTTGTACTCTGAATCGGAATAAATATTATACTCGTACGTTTCTTTTGGCGGAGAAGGTACAATGTTCACATCGTCCAATCAAATACTAATGCCGTGGAGTTGATCATATTAGCCGGTCCACTAATAGTTATAGTTGCATACTTTCTTTTCTAGAAAAGAAAAAGGTAACCAGCTCTCGACAAAAAACTCAAAGCAACATTCTCATATGCCTAATTGTAACGCAGACGTACACTTTTGTGTATTGATCAATCAACATGAATCCAGGCACCAGGTCCTCATGTCACCTGTTTATAGTTTATAGTACAAAATACCCTCTTTCCTAGCTAGTTTTTTTGTTGACTTAATAAGAAATTTCTTCCTTTTTTGCGAAAATAAGTAGCTTTCCTTTGAGTTGGAACTAGTGACCTAACCCTCTTCAATTTTCTAGCTAGTTTATGTATGTGTTTAGCTCAATCAAACCAGATGTAACAATGGATGGAGCTAGCCTCGGATTCAGCCTAATTAACCGGCCGGCTGCCGGCCGGTGCGTGTTCAGTACCAGCCTACTAGGACAGGACGACGTACACGGTACAACGGGTTGGGCAGTCAGGCAGGCAGGCGTGCGTGCGTGCTACAGCGCACGTACGCTATTGGGTGTACAAAAAGTACTCGGCCACGATACAACGGCCCATCCATCCATCTCCACGAACCGTGGTGCGTGGCACAGTATACGTGCTGTACGGACCTGCATGTGCCATGTCGTCGACCAACCATGACGCGCTACCCAAATCCCAGATAAGACAATACTGCCCATTCAAAACACCCAATTACTATTGGATTTTGAACTGACACAATCATACCGACAGTGACGAGGGTCAGCTATTATTGTCGGTTCCTACAAACCGGCAGTGTTCTTCAACTTCACTATCGGTCTTTTACACAACCCGATAGAGTTTAGTTCCACCAACACTGTCGGTTCATAAGACCATCCGACAGTGTAACCTCTAACATCAGTGTCGGTTTGTGTTTTAACCGGCTATGTTGTCGTAACCAGCACTGTCGGTTTATAACAAGACCCGACAGTGATGGCTAAGCCAACACTGTCGATTTGTGGTTCAACCCGGCAGTGCTATCTTGGTCATCACTGTCGGTTTGTTGCTAACCGACAGTGATGGTTACGACAATACTGTCGGTTTGTATAAGACCCGGTAGTGATGGCTAAGACAACGCTGCCGGTTTGTGGCTCAAGCCGGCAGTGCTATCTTGGCCATCGCTGCAGGTTTGTTGCTAATCGACAGTGATGACCTGTTCGTATTTTATTGTGTTATAATTTATTTTAATTTATATTTTTTTATGAAATTGGGTTTCGCTTTATATACGCTACGTAGACGACAGGTCCATCAATATTAAATATTACAAATGTTACGGTTACAGTTCAAATGTTCTTATCAAGATCTCGATCCCTCAAAATAAAAAAGAAATTATTCGATAAGATGAAGCATGCTTCTCGGACTTCTTATAATAATCTAGCGAGCCACTCTGGGCCATACTGGTCCTTGAACTTCACGGATTGTGCAATGAAAAATACCCCATCTTTTTCCAATACCTCGGCTAAGATGAATTTTGCCAGCTCCGATTGCAGTGCGACGATCTCCATGTCTAACAGTCTTTCATGGTTATATTTCTTGCGCTGTCGTTTAAAAAAGATGATATCCAAAGAGAAATCAGTAAATCATTTTGTTGAATTATTAACAGACATAAATAAAATGGAGATTATGCACACCAACTTATCTGCTTCTTTCGATTTCCCGCTGATGTAGCGAAGCATTGCCCACATTACATAAAACCCGAATTCATTGTTTCCCGCCGGCTGTTTTAGATACTTCCCCTCCATTTCGACAACCTTGAATGTGACCGGCGTTCCACCGATATGTCTTCTTCGGACACTGTGCAACATTAAAAGGAGAAATATTAGAAAGCGGTATGTATGATTAAAAAATAATATGTTATTAGGATCGCTTACTAATTCAGCATTGCCACCGGTGCATCTAGATGATAAAATGGTTTTTTCTTCGAGTCCCACACCTCGATCATATTTTTAGCAAGATTGACACAAATAAAGACGAAATGGTTGCTGCAATCACATAATCCTAATTATCGAATAATTTTAACGAAAAAAGAAGCATAAAATTAAAAGCCGAGAACACATACTCGCATTTATAGGCTAGAAGTATGTGGGTTTTATTTTTCATCTTGAATTCATCAAAAACAGCAATCAATCTCTCTTTCAGGTCTTCCACGTCATATCCATGGAGGCATAAACATGTCTTCTCATTGACTCGCAAGGGGTCCAAGAAGCCTTTGTTATCCCATTTGCTTTTTAGTATGCAAAATTTTGCTATGCACCTACATAAAATTATAGAAAGTGCTCAAAAGTTAATAATTTGTGTCTCGAGAGAGTAGTTAATTGTAATATCGTGCGTGTAGGGTACTTATATAGTCCACAGCGTCAACATTTGTGAATCGAGAGAGCGTTTCTGGTATAGCTAGAACAAGCACTCTCACTCGACATCGAACTTCTCTTCTTCAAGATAATAAAAAACATGTGGCGAACGGATAATAACCTCAAAACCAAAGTCCTCCGTCTCTGTTGCTTGAGCCATATAATATTCATGCAACTGGCGCATATATGTTGTCAAATTTTTATACTTGTCATCGGGAACCAAAAGATTGCCCCTTTCATACTTTATTGCCGGTGTTCCCGTCCCTTGTACATCATAATAGATGTTCGTGGCCTCTTCCGTGGTTAATTCAGGGTTGTCTTCGACGTACTTCTGTATCTTCCTTAAATCTTCATTGTGTATTTCTTCGGCCCTTATTGTAGCGTACTGATTATGTGTTTGCCTTTCGAATTCGGACTTCAACAAACACGGAGGTAGTGAGGCACAGAGATTGAAGAAACTAACACAATCTTCCTTCGAGATGTGTGCTGTAAATTTTTCTTTCATCAAGTTTGTAACGCTGCCACTGAATGGCCTTTTCCTTTTTTGTTGGTCCACTTTGGGAGCATTAGCGATCGAATCCAATGACCTTTTCTGTGACTACAAGGATGCCTTTGATCTTGTTTTGGGCTGAGGTGGAGGAGGAGGATGACGACGAGAATTCTGTTTTCTTGGGGCTGGTAAAGATGGAGGAGGAGGAGTCTTCTAGGGTGCTCCTTGGTTCTGAGTGCTTGGGTGAGCACGTCTTTCTCCCTACTAGAAGTGTGAGTCCCTTGCCTCACCTCCTCAGTTACCTGGGAGATCCTCTGGATGAGTTCGCTCATGGGTGGATTTGTGGAGCTAAAGCTCCCATCCTCGGTATGTCATACATTCTTTCCCATACAGTATATTACCGATCTTGGCTCCCAATGGGCGATCTCAACCTGAACACTTTCCTCAGCAAGGCGATCCATCTTTTCAAGTTCTGCTTCAAATTCTGGCATCTTCTTGGCATAGCCACGAGAGCCGAGATGATGAGGATTCATTGCTTTCTGCGAGTTCTCCTTATTCTTCCTTCTTAGTTCTAAGTACTCCTTAGATAACATGTATTCCTTGAAATCCTATCAGAAGTCCTTCTGCTTCCTAAACTGTCCATCATCAAAATCTGGCTCTTTATTTTGGAGGACAAAATATTTGTACAATGTCCCCTTGTAATTCTTGAAGCATGTCCCCATGATTTCTTTTGTTTTTTTCTTGACTACCTTCTTGTCATACTTCGTTGGGAAAGTGAAATAGTCTGGGATCTTGATATCCCAGATGTAATCCTTCTCACTTTCGGGAACCCTCCATGGGTCATTATCTTTCCCAATCCACATCCTGTACCTAATTAGGATGAAGTCCCTTACAAGTAACCCGAGGATAGTCTTGTATTTGGTCAAAGATATAGGCGGTGAGAGTAGATCCCTGAATTCATCGAACTCAGTGATGTGTCAGTGTGCATTCCTACCAACAGGAATCTTTGACACGCCTCGCTTGGATTAGGCCTTCCTGCTACCCGAACCCTCTCGCTCCTCGGCCGGCAGAGGCTCCTGCTGGAGACACCAAGTAAGCTATGACCCTCTCAATTGATTAGCATATGTGGCTACATAGTCACATGATACCAAAGTTACCTAGCCATCTTGGTCATTTTGACCCAGCTCGAGCAGGCCGAACGGGGTCCATGGCTGCTCATTGTGAGAGGAGGTACTTGCAGCATCTAACAAATTAAATTGTTCTTCATGATTTTAGCATGAAAAAGCTTGTCCAACACCAGTTGAGATGGTTTGGACATATCCAATGAAGACCTGCAGAGGCACCGGTGCGTAGTGGAATCCTATGCCAGGATAGTAACATGAAGAGAGGCAGAGGAAAACCAAAGTTGACTTAGGTAGAGGCAATAAAAGGAGATTTCAAAGGATGGAATATGCCCAAAGACTTAGCCTTAGATAGGAGTGCTTGGAAAACAGCTAGTCACGTGATTGGACCTTGATTGCTTCTGTTGGGTTTCAACTCTAGCCTACCCCAACTTGTTTGGGACTTTAAGGCTTTGTTATTGTTGTTGTTGTAACAAAGACTTTCTCATCTAAAAAGTTAAAATAGTTGTTTAAAATGCCAACATTCAACACAGAACACGATTCATGAACATAAGAGGCAACTGTCATAGCAAGTTAGCAACCACTGAAAAAAATCAGAGATCGTATATGACCAATAATGATTCACCCACCAATATGATTAAGTATGATTTCTAACAATGCAATCATGGCAGGCTACTAAATGCAAGCATAAATGCAGATACCAACATCTGGTTAAGCTCAATCTAATTGCAAGCCTTCATAGGTTGTATACTGATGCATAATACCAAAATTATATAGGAACCATGGAGTGGACCATGCTACCATAGTTATAGCAAATATCACACTAAAAGTGGAGTTACCAAATACCAAGCACATACCACTCAACATGGCCAATTTAAACAGTTGCTTCCTAAAGGCTAGATCATTCCATCAAGTTATGTTGCCAAGCAAAAACTGGCACTCTTAAGCATTACAATACCACAATAAGAACGGCGTTTATATGCAGAGTAATTGTGCCATCTTATTGAACCCTCATATCTAAATGATAAATTATACAACATGATTATAAGTATATGACAGTGAATGTACAGAGTTTAACCACATTAGGTACTTTTACTAGTACTCCTGCAATGGATTGGCCTAACATTTTTCCCCGCTAAGTAACTGCGGTTCTTCTCATAAGTTGGCCCTCAAAAAAATTAATACTAGCAATGCAGGCGTAAAGGTATTGATCAAACTTTCAGATAATTTTATACAAGATTGACATTCCCATACTTTAAAGGACTTTCTAAGCATTTTTGGCCCCTACCGTTCTAAACTCAAACTTTTCTAATGCATCCAAATTTACTTCAACTACAAACAGGTTACAATCGCTACACCACTAGCTACAGCTGCAGTGCTCGTTCAGTAGCTCATTACTAACAAACTGAACAGAGCTAACAAAAACCAAAGAATGAGAGTGACATTGCCAAAATTAGCATGATGTACACTTTGAGGTCAAGATGCAGATATAAACAAATCACACCGGCATGCTCAGTTCCACACTAGTAAACCATGATACTATCATTTTGCCTTGAAAACCTCCCAATGCCCACCCCTAAAGTCCCATTAGCCCTAACACGCAAAATGCCACACGGATTACAAGTCAATGCAGGAGAGGACCTACCAAATCATGGTCGCCGCCGGCATGCACTCACAGTGGGGCATTTCATCAACCACATAGCGGACAGTGAGCCACGCACTCACCGTGGGGGGTGGGGAAGCAGCTATTAGCGCGCTCACGAAGGCCTCGGCAGTGGGAGTGCAGGCATGGAGGAGGGGCATGGCCGGCGTCGTGGACGAGGAACGAGGGCACGAACAGCGTGGTGCTCCGGCGTGGGGCGGTGGACGGCATCGCGGACGCTGGCGTGGGACTAATGGGGATGCATCGAGGGGATGCACGGGCGTCGACGTCGAAGAAGAGGAGCGCGGGGCTAGGAACGATGGTGTGGGGGCAGTGGACAGGTGCGTGGGGGCGGTGGTGCCCGTCGGCATGGGGTGGTGCTCCGGCGGCGTGGGAGGAGGGGTTGGCGCGGGGTTGAAATGACTTTGAAAATTTTTACCACGCACCTTGCTTTTATCCCAATGGTTCATCACTACCGGTTGTAAGGTCTAAACCGACAGTGATGAGGCAACATCACTGTCGGGCCATTCCTGAAGCCGATAGTGATGGGGGTGTAGCGATTACGGGTTAAGTAGTATATTTTTTCCCTTTCTTTCGAAATCTACCGACTGGCTCAATGGTTAAGACCGCGCAATATAGCCTCCGAGACCCCTGTTCGAGTTCTAGGTGGCCCAATTTTTTTGGTTTAATTTTATAAATTATTAAGCGCTCTAAAAGGTCAAAAACAAAAAATAAAATTAGCCTTGACACACCTTCTATACTAGCGTAGCGGTTAAGACTCAGAACTCTACTCCCTGAGACTAGAGCTCGAACCCGAAGGCTGGCACAATTTTTTTATAAATCACTGTTGGTTTTCAAAATAAACCGACAGTGATAAACAGTATCACTGTTGGTTTCGTCTCATCACTGTCAGTTTTTTAAAACCAACAGTGATGTTTATATATATAAAAAATTCCTTTTATGTACTGAATAAATAGAAGCATGTGTTTTCCTACGTCGAAATGGCTTAAAAAAATTTTGGCAAGCATGTACACCCAAATTAAAACCTCACATAGGATCTTAGATTTTTCTGATCAAGTTTTTTATTTATTATATTGTTCTGTGTGCTGAATGAGACAAAAGAGGGTGAATTTTATCTTGACCCAATAGATTTTTTCATAGACCTCCACAAAATTCTTATCCCTAGGGCACATGAGAGTATGTATAAAAGTTTGGCACCATTCTGAATCTTTTCGTGGGTAGACTTCGTTCAACCTATAATTAATCGGTGACGTCGCGCGAAAATTCAATTAAACCTTAGAAAGTAACAAACCTTCTCCGAAAAATCCCAAACTTGGTGTTTCCTTCACCCATGGCATGTGCAAGCCTAAGAAAAAGTTTGAGATCAATATGACATCGGAATACATATGAACCACAGAAACCTTGATAACATATGTGTACAGTCATGGTTTGATGAAAGGGCTCATGTATCTCTATGAAGCAATCATACTCCGTCTATGTTGAAATGGCTTAAAAAAAATTGGCAAGCTTGTATACCCAAATTAAGGCCCCACACAAGAACTTAGTTTTTTTTATTTTTTTTATTATATTTTTCTATGTGCTGAATGAGACAAAAGAGGGTGAATTACATCTTGGACCCAATAGATTTTTTCATCGACCTCCACAAAATTTTTATTCCTAGGGCACATG
Source organism: Miscanthus lutarioriparius (assembly GCA_904845875.1). Taxonomy (NCBI): domain Eukaryota; kingdom Viridiplantae; phylum Streptophyta; class Magnoliopsida; order Poales; family Poaceae; genus Miscanthus; species Miscanthus lutarioriparius. The sequence goes on from CAJGYO010000012.1 coordinate 13,916,184, forward strand.
AGAGTCTGTGTAAAAATTTGGCACCATTCCGGATCTTTTCGTGGGTAGACTCCGTTCAACCTATAATTAATTAGTGACGTCACGCGAAAATTCAATTAAACCTCAGAAAGTAGCAAACCATGTCCGAAAAATCCCAAACTTGGTGTTTCCTTCACCCATGGCATGTGCAAGCCTAAGAAAAAGTTTGAGACCAACACGGCATCGGAATGCATATGAACCACAGAAACCTTGATAACCTATGTGTATAGTCATGGTTCGATGAAATGGCTCATGTACCTCTGTGAAGCATGTATACTCTATCCATGTCAAAATGGCTTGAATTTTTTTTGACAAGCATGTATACTCAAATTAAGGCCCCACACAAGATCTTAGGTTTTTCTGATCATTGTTTATTTATTATATTTTTCTGTGTGCTGAATGAGATAAAAGAGGGTGAATTTCATCTTGACCCAATAGATTTTTTCATCGACCTCCACAAAATTCTTATCCCTAGGGCACATGAGAGTATGTGTAAAAGTTTGGCACCATTCTGAATCTTTTCTTGGGTAGACTCCGTTCAACCTATAATTAATCGGTGACGTCGCGCAGAAATTCAATTAAACCTCAGAAAGTAGCAAACCATCTCCGCAAAATCCCAAACATGGTGTTTCCTTCACCCGTGGCATGTGTAAGCCTAAAAAAAGTTTGAGACCAATACAACATCGGAATGCATATGAACCACATAAACCTTGTTAACCTATGTGTATAGTCATAGTTCGATGAAATAGTCCATGTACCTCTGTAAAGCATGTATACTCCGCCTATGTTGAAATGGCTTGAATTTTTTTGGCAAACATGTATACCCAAACTAAGGCCCCACACAAGAATTTAGGTTTTTTTATCATTTTTTTATTTATTATATTTTTCTATGTGCTGAATGAGACAAAAAAGGGTGAATTACATCTTGGACCCAATAGATTTTTTCATCGACCTACATAAAATTCTTATCCCTAGGGCGCATGAGAGTCTGTGTAAAAATTTGGCACCATTCCAGATCTTTTCGTGGGTAGACTCCGTTCAACCTATAATTTATTAGTGACGTCGCGCGAAAATTCAATTAAACCTCAGAAAGTAGCAAACCATATCTGGAAAATTCCAAATTTGGTGTTTCCTTCACCCATGTCATGTGCAAGCCTAAGAAAAAGTTTGAGACCAACACGACATCGGAATGCATATGAACCACAGAAACCTTGATAACCTATGTGTATAGTAATGGTTCGATGAAATGGCTCATGTACCTCTGTGAAGCATGTATACTCTATCTATGTCAAAATGGCTTAATTTTTTTTGACAAGCATGTATACTCAAATTAAGGCCCCACACAAGATCTTTGGTTTTTCTAATCATTGTTTATTTATTATATTTTTGTGTGTGCTGAATGAGACAAAATAGGGTGAATTACATCTTGGACCCAATAGATTTTTTCATCGACCTCCACAAAATTCTTATCCCTAGGGCACATGAGAGTCTATGTAAAAGTTTGACACCATTCTGTATCTTTTCATGGGTAGACTCCGTTCAACTTATAATTAATCGGTGACGTCGCGCGGAAATTCAATTAAACCTCAGAAAGTAGCAAACCATCTCCGGAAAATCACAAACTTGGTGTTTCCTTTACCCGTGGCATGTGCAAGCCTAAAAAAAGTTTGAGACCAATACGACATCGGAATGCATATGAACCACAGAAACCTTGTTAACCTATGTGTATAGTCATGGTTCGATGAAAAGGCTCATGTACCTCTGTGAAGCATGTATACTCCGCCTATGTCGTAATGGCTTAATTTTTTTTTGGCAAACATGTATACCCAAACTAAGGTCCCACACAAGATCTTAGGTTTTTTTGATCATTTTTTTATTAATATATTTTTCTTTGTACTGAATGAGATAAAAGAGGGTGAATTACATCTTGGACCCAATAGATTTTTTCATCGACCTCCACAAAATTCTTATCCCTAGGGCACATTAGAGCCTGTGTAAAAGTTTAGCACCATTCTGGATCTTTTCATGGGTAGACTTAGTTCAACCTATAATTAATCGGTGTCGTTGCGCGGAAATTCAATTAAACCTCAGAAAGTAGCGAACCATCTCCGGAAATTCCAAACTTGGTGTTTCCTTCACCTATGTCATGTGCAAGGTTGAGAATAATTTTGAGACCAATGCGACACCGGAATATATATTTCTAGTTGCCCAACAAATGTTACACGAATTACATGCATGACAATAATTAAACACACAAGCCGTACAAATTTAAATTAGAACCCAATTAAACTACAACCATGCAAACCTAGCTAAATAAACATTAATTACTATCGGAATCACTACCGGGATCGATCGGGCCATGCACACTAATATGCCTCTATAGCCATATATGGTAATTGATGTCACGGATTATGTATCTGCTTGTATCGATGAAGGTCAATGCCCGTATGAGTGCACTCTCTCGTGCCTCACAATACCGAAAGAATGGTCGGACATAGATGTAACCGACTAAGTGACGACTGCCCCTGTTAGTAATCCTTATGCAGTACTAACGTCCTTCTATAGTGAGCTGGCCGAGGTTTCTATTGCAGAAGTCCCAATCGTACCTAAGTTGCTCCGTAGCTTGGTCTAGAACGACTCACAAGCCACATGCAGCATAGGTAAGGTCCTAGAACACAATATGCATGTGGAGAAAAAGAAAAAAAAATTAGAGAATGTTATTACAATAATAAACAACAAATAACCACGACTCAGGTATAAGCGACCATTTTACCACATCCGCACGGTTATAGCTCGCAAACCATTCGCTTGCTTGCGGGACGGGGATATCACCAGCATTCAAACCAAGCGCCTTGAAGTGCTAGAAATCAGGAACATCATAGTAAACACGTCGAAGTGCCTCTAAACAGAAGCGCACTGCATTGAATTGGGCGCTTATCATGTCCGGACTCTGTCTTCCCGTCTCGTGGATATGGTTCCGATGATTTGCACCCCTCAAAGGGATGGAAAAACTGAGTTCACACGTCCATAGCCAATCACTTGCATTAAATGCCATGTTCTCGACGATGTCCGAGATAAAGAATTAGCTAAGTGCTATTCGCAGTCAATCTATTGGGGATATAGTCTACGACATATATGTATGCAACAATGATATTAAACTAATTACACTTCTTTGTTAGCATCAAAAAAACAAAAGATGTTGGAAAATATTTCATACAATAGCTGGAACAAGGAATCGTGGAATGGCCACATTAGGAGTGAATGGCTCATCGCTAGGGTGGAAACCTGGTTCTTGTGGTGGGGGAGGTCCGTTGTTTATACCACCTGATCGATTAAATGCAAAAAATATGAACATAAAATATATGCACAAAAAATTCTTCCAAGTAAAATGTGGCAACATAATTAAATATAGATCGAATGCAAGGAATAAGAATATATATAAATATAGAATGCAAAGAAACATGAATATAAATATAGAGCAAATGAATATAGATAGAATATTGGAGAAGACAACATATCAATACCAATAAAAAATGCAGGAGCCATGACCAAATCACGTAGAGAGAGTGGATTTCTTGAGAAGTGAGAGTGAAACGTGAGAAATGAGACTGTCAAAGTTCGTGGGTGGGTGGGATCGATGTATGTGGCCGGCGGTTTGTTTTATATAGGGGGGCATAGACATCACTGTCGGTTTTCAGTTATAATCGACAGTGAAAGTGAATATCACTGTCGGTTTTTAAATAGAACTGACAGTGAAGGTGCATATATGTAAAGGACCGTGGGAAAGTTTTAACAACAACGATATATTTATTTAGATAGAGTACAGAAATACATCAAAAAATAAGAAAAATATTGGAAATAAATTACGTATACGATAACAAAGACCTTACACTAAAATTTCATATATGATAACAAAGACCTATTTGCATACAGGTCAATGTTACAATCAATGTGCATCATCACATTATAATTTAACCACCTCAGTCGCATTCTTCTAGCACCAATTAGGGTCAAACAGCAGCGCCGACGTGGTCTAAGAGTAATACCGATTGGAGATGACAAGGTGGCATCGATGAATCCATGCCTCTACTGTACATGGCCTTTTTCTCGGTATAGTCCAGAGCGCACCGTAGCGGATGGCTCTGTGAACCTCGCGGTGTCTCCAATCTTCGGTGTTGCTCTATCTTTAGTAGCATTCTTCTAGTACATCTTGTGTGCACCATTTTGGTAGACTATGACGCATAACGATATCTGTGCGTGGAGGGATTTCTCCCATAGAGAGGCCATGTATGTGGAAATAGCAAACAAACAGACAGCCTATTCGCTGGTTGGTTTCTGGGTTCATAAGTCTGACTAGTGCTGGTTTGTTGTGAGAGGAAAAACACTGTATCATGGCTGATAAACCCTAGCTGAAACCAACAAGTCGTGGAGAGGCTCCCTAGCAGGGCACCATTTTATAGGCTAGCTATCGTGGTAGGTGGGAGCAGTGCTCCTGCTGTGGTGATCAGCGGGAGCACTACTGGCCCGTGGAGGGAATATTCATATCACTGTCGGTCTTGATAAAAAACCGGCAGTGATAGGGGACATTAGTGCTAGTTTTTAGAATCGGCAGTGATTCCATATATGACTGTCGGTTTTCATGAAAAACCGACAGTGCTAGGCCTGGCAAATAGCTGCCGCTGTCGTAGGCGCTCAACTTTTATTTTTTTTGAAATCAGAGCCACTGTCGTGGGCTCTGGATAAAAAATAAAAAAAATTGTCCCGCCAGGGTTTCGAACCGAGGGAGCGAGAAATAGGGATTAGTGGCTTAACCGCTGCGTTAAAGGAGGATTTATGTTTGGAAACGTTTTGTTATCATATTTATAGTTTAAGTTGAGGTTCATTTAATTATGTAAAAATATTAAAAAAAAGTTTGCCGCACCTAGGATTCGAACCATGGGCGCGGGCTTCACAGTAGCTAGCTTTTACTGTTGTGCTATGATAGGGAGTACGTCAAGGTACGTTTTCTTTTTTGTTTTGTCTTCTGAACGGGAGTTAATTAATTCGAGGTACAAATTATAGGGCCTTAACCGCTGCGCTAGTATTAGGGATTACGTTAGTTTAGGTTATGTTTTTTCTTTTATCCGTTTAGTGCATGTAAATACATATAACTTATTGTAAAATAATACAAATATTTGTGTCTCGATTATTTAATTCTATGATAATTATTTAATTGTGTATAATTATCAAATAATAGTGTTTCTGAACATCATCTCAATATTTGATTACATAGTCAATTATTTAATTTTAGAGAAGTGCACAAAATATAAATTAGATTACATAGTTGGTGAACAACGTCCGAATAATGATTACATAGTTAACAATAATCTAACTATTTTTAGGTGCATCAACAATGAGGGCCTCATTGTGATCAAACCGTACGTAAGCAGATTCGTCACCCTCTTGAAGGATAGGTAGGGGTACGTTCGCCACGAATGGAGGCATTTCCTGATAGCCCCTATAGTCTTCTTCGTCCATCACTCTATCGACACCGACAATCTTTCTTTTCCCTTCTAGGACTACTTTTAGCATTTCTTTTGTCTTGTTGTCCCTTGCATAGAAGACTTGCATAACATCTCTTGCAAGGACAAATGGATCGTCTCTATATGCGATCTTAGTGAGATCAACGGTAGTGAACCCTTCACTGTCAGTGTTGATTTCCTCGAGCCAGACCCACTGACAGCGAAAAAGAGCTGCCTTCAATAGACCATAGGCTAGCTCCCATACCTCCTCTATGAAATCATAGTATGTCGCCTACACATTGCTGTTTTCGTCATGAGCATCAAAACGAATAACACAATTTTGGTATGTGCTATTTCCATCTTGTTTTTTGTGTAAAATATGAATCCATTGATCTCATACCCTTAGTACTTAAGATATGTACTCGAATGTCCCTTGGCTAAGGCATCCAGTTGATTACCCAACTTTATTCCTCCTTATGTTTTTTATCCAGCCAAGCCTGTGACCTGCTCGGATACAGAGTTTGCAGCGATTGCCTATGCTCGTCAATGTATGGCATCAAACCCTCGGCTTGCTGGAGAACAGCGAACTATGCCTGTCTGAAAGAAATAGGGTTGTCTACTCTAACAGATTTCTCCCTAATCATTCCTTTGCCACGTAGTCTTCCCTCGTGATGAGATTCTAGAACTCTGACCCTTTTGATGTCTAGATAATATGTGCAGAACTCAATGGCCTCCTCCGTTGACCATCCTTCAACCATGCCCCTTCTGGCCTGAATCTATTCCTAACATACCGCCTAAAAACTTTTATCAATCTTTCGAAATAGAACATCTGATGCATGTACATTGGGCCAAGGGCTCTAATTTGGTCAACAAGATGAATGAACAGATGCAATGAGAAATCAAAGTAAGTCGGTAAAAAATGCATCTCAAGCCTCACAAGGGTTTTGGCTATGTTCCACTGTAGCTACTCTAGCGTGGACACATCAATGACCTTTTTTGAGATCGCGTTGAAGAACGAGCACAACTTTATGATTGTGACGTGGACCTTTAGGGGGAGGATACCACGTAGGGAAACAGGGAGGAGCTAAGTCATAATGACATGACAGTCATGGGCCTTCATAGGGCCATAGTTGAACTTGAGTTCTCTCATGTTCACTAGCCTGTTCGGGTTTGCACAGTAGCCCATCAGGACTTTGAGTTCATTGAAGAAAGAAATAATCACACGCTTTTCTTCCTTCTTCAATGTCCATGACATAACCGGAAGTTTCAACTGGCCATTCTCTAGCTCCACGGGATGCGGCTCCTTCCTGATTTCTAAGTGTTGCATGTCTAGGCGTGTGGCTAGTGAATCCTTCGATGTCCTCCCGGTGTCCATCAAGGTGTTAAGCGTGTTAGCGCACACGTTTTTAGTTATGTGCATGGGGGCAAGACAGTGGCGTACACTCCGAAATGGCCAGTAAGGTAGTTTCTGGAAAACCAATTTTTTCTTCCAAACGCTCCCATCAGGCGCTGCTACTGCATTGTCCCTCTTCCCAAGGACAACCTCTAGTTTGTTGAGTTCTCGAAGTATCGCATGCCCGTCTCAATATTTTAGAGCTAAGCGTTTCTCAATAGTACCATTGAAATCTTTTCTGTTCCTGTGGTAAGGGTGATCCTTAGGTAGTAACCTACGGTGTCCCATATAAACTATATTTGAGTTATTTGGCAGATTTACCGCATCGATGTCGCCCAAGCACTCGACACATCCAGTATAGCCTTTTATCTTCTCTCCGGACAACGAACCTCGACTTGGCAGGTCGGTGATTGTAGCAATAAGTACTCCCTTGATCATGACATGTTTCTTTTTGTACTCGTCCCAAACATCCGGCAAACCCCTTTTCAAATATCTCCACTAGTTCATCGATCACTAGTTCTAGAAACACATCGATGTTATTCCTAGGTTGTCTTGGCCCTTGGATCAGTAGTGGCATCTGGATGTATGACTGCTTCATACAGACCCAAGGTGGAAGGTTGTATATACAGAGCGTCACTAGCCAGGTGCTATGATTGCTTCTAACCTGATCGAAAGGATTCATTCCATCTATGCTCAAAGCAAACCAAAGGTGCCTTACCTCTCCACCGATGTCCTTATAGAACATAGTATTGACAGCCCTCCAGTCATGCCCATCGGTGGGGTGTCTCATCATTGTATCTTTCTTACGCTCTTCACCATGCCAGCGCAACAACTTGGCTGACTTTGCATAAGCAAACAGCCTATGCACCAGGAGAGCTATAGGTAAATACCAAACGACCTTTATAGGACCTCCTCTGGTCTTGGTACCCTCATCTGACGGCCCTTCCTTGAACCGTAGAGCTTCACACTTAGGGCACTTGTCCAAGTCTTTGTATTTTTCTTCATGGTATAATATGCAATCATTGGAACACGCGTGGATTTTTTTAACCTCGAGACCGATGGGACAGATCATTCGCTTGGCCAAGTATGTCTTTTCTGGCAACTCGTTTTTTTCTAGGAGCATTTTCCTTATTATACCTAACAACTGATCGAAGCCTTTATCGCTCAATCCGTTTATCGATTTGAACTCTAATAGCATGATGTCGGCTTCCAGTTTGCTCATTGGACAATTCTTATACAATGGTGTTTTGCCATCTTGTCTCATTTTCTTTACCTTTCTCAGCTGTCTTTCACTAAGACACCCGGTCTCTACATTACGTAGCAGCTGAGAAATGCCATCGTTATCTTCGGTGTCGTCAGCTAGCGTGTTACTAAACACATTATTAACTGTGGTCATAGGTTCCGTGTTGACACCGGGTTCCTCGTCAGCATCGTGGATGGCTACGTCAGGCATATCCATATCATCATCATTTTCCTGCGGAACATTCACACCAACCTCGTCATGCATAGTCTATATCGTATAGTTTGGCATGAACCCCCTAGTAATCAAGTGCGATCGTATAGACTCAATTTGATAAAAGTTCCGTTGATTCTTGCAATCTTTGCATGGGCAGAAGATAGGGTTCCCATTCTCAACATGGGCTTTGGCATCGATGATAAACTGGCTGACGTCATGCATGTACCGCTTGTCCATTCGGGACAGATGCATCCACTTTCGATCCGTCTCTGCACAAAAAATATTGAGACAGTAATTATAAAGAATTAATAAGAAATCGAGCTTCATAAACAACAATTGTAGCTCCAAAGTACCAAACATTATTGTAAACTAATTATTAGAAAATTAAAATTGGTAGCCCCGGCCCTGTAAATTAAAAATTATAGTAAAAAATAATTATTGCACAATAATAAAGAATAACTATTCTACTCTACTTCTAAGAACTAATTATAGCATCACATACTAACAATGATGATCTTGATCACCATAGAATAATTAGCTAGAAATTTAAATGTGTTTATAGACACCAACTTTTTGGATGATGGATTCACCATAATTTGAGCCTTGCACAAATGTCCAATTGAAAAAGTGCTCTCTAGAATGAAGAAAGAACTAGAATAAGAATCCAGCAATATAGCCATCAAAACAAAGCTAATTAAGCAATAAAATCAAAGGAGTTGATGTTTGTTACTAACCTTAAAGCAAAAAGATCAAGCCATTCTTCAAAATTCAAGCGCTAGCTTCATGGTGAAGAGCAGCCGCAACAATGGAGGGAAGGGCCCAAACACGTGCCTCTGTTCTCGGGATGAAAGAGAGCAGGAAAGAGAAGACGGCTGCAGCATTTTTGTGTTGTAGGCTTATCACCGTCGGTTCTTGGCTAGAACCGACAGTGATAGAGCCCAATCACTGTCGGCTCTTCGCTTAAATCGACAGTGATAAGTGGTCATCAAAACACTGTCGGTTTTAGCCCAGCCCTAATCATTTTCTCATTTTCAAGCTCATAACCGGTAGTGAAGGTACATCACTGCCGGTTCTCACAAATCCGGCAGTGATGATGCCGACAGTGATGTCTAAATCCGATAGTAATGATCTAAGGGTTGGGATTGACAAAGTCACCATAAACAGTCGAGGACCCATTGTTTATATATACACTAAAATAATAACACTATTAAATCCTAAAACAAACCTAAAAAATTCGAGCATTCGAATCAAAGCATGCCCAACGCCAAAAGAATATCATCACTAAATTCTAAAATAAATCTAGTAAAATACGATCATCTTCATCAAGTCCAGAATTAGGATGAGCAAGTTCCACCACAAATAATCTAACCAACTAAGCTACGCTCAGTTCGCATATTGTTTTTTTTTATTTATTCATATATATATCCCGCACAACAAGTTCAAATTTCTCGTCGTTGATCAACTCGTAGATATAAATTGAAGGATGTACGCCGTTGCTAGTTGTACTCTGAATCGGAATAAATATTATACTCGTACGTTTCTTTTGGCGGAGAAGGTACAATGTTCACATCGTCCAATCAAATTCTAATGCCGTGGAGCTGATCATATTAGCCGGTCCACTAATAGTTATAGTTGCATACTTTCTTTTCTAGAAAAGAAAAAGGTAACCAGCTCTCGACAAAAAACTCAAAGCAACATTCTCATATGCCTAATTGTAACGCAGACGTACACTTTTGTGTATTGATCAATCAACATGAATCCAGGCACCAGGTCCTCATGTCACCTGTTTATAGTTTATAGTACAAAATACCCTCTTTCCTAGCTAGTTTTTTTGTTGCCTTAATAAGAAACTTCTTCCTTTTTTGCGAAAATAAGTAGCTTTCCTTTGAGTTGGAACTAGTGACCTAACCCTCTTCAATTTTCTAGCTAGTTTATGTACTCCCTCTGTCCCGGTTTAATTGTCGTTTCCGGTTTTCGTGCCACAAGTTTGACTCGATTTGTAGAAAATACTAACAACATTTGTATCTCTAAATAAATTTATTAAAAAACTAGATTCAAAGATCTTTCCGATGATATTAATTATATACCATAAATAATAATATTTTTTAATATATATTTTTATTAAAGTTGTTTCACGGGAAGCGAGAACGACAGATATTCTGAGACGGAGGGAGTATGTGTTTAGCTCAATCAAACCAGATGTAACAATGGATGGAGCTAGCCTCGGATTCAGCCTAATTAACCGGCCGGCTGCCGGCCGGTGCGTGTTCAGTACCAGCCTACTAGGACAGGACGACGTACACGGTACAACGGGTTGGGCAGGCAGGCAGGCAGGCGTGCGTGCGTGCTACAGCGCACGTACGCTATTGGGTGTACAAAAAGTACTCGGCCACGGTACAACGGCCCATCCATCCATCTCCACGAACCGTGGTGCGTGGCACAGTATACGTGCTGTACGGACCTGCATGTGCCATGTCGTCGACCAAACATGACGCGCTACCCAAATCCCAGATCAAGACAATACTGCACATTCAAAACACGCAATTACTATCGGATTTTGAACTGACACAATCGTACCGACAGTGACGAGGGTCAGTTATTATTGTCGGTTCCTAAAAACCGGCAGTGTTATTCAACTTCACTGTCGGTCTTTTACACAACCCGACAGAGTTCAGTTCCACCAACACTGTCGGTTCATAAGACCACCCGACAGTGTAACCTCTAACATCAGTGTCGGTTTGTGTTTTAACCGGCCATATTGTCGTAACCAGTACTGTCGGTTTATAACAAGACCGGACAGTGATGGCTAAGCCAACGCTACCGATCTGTGGTTATAGTTGCATACTTTCTTTTCTAGAAAAGAAAAAGGTAACCAGCTCTCGACAAAAAAACTCAAAGCAACATTCTCATATGCCTAATTGTAACGCAGACGTACACTTTTGTGTATTGATCAATCAACATGAATCCAGGCACCAGGTCCTCATGTCACCTGTTTATAGTTTATAGTACAAAATACCCTCTTTCCTAGCTAGTTTTTTTGTTGCCTTAATAAGAAACTTCTTCCTTTTTTGCGAAAATAAGCAGCTTTCCTTTGAGTTGGAACTAGTGACCTAACCCTCTTCAATTTTCTAGCTAGTTTATGTATGTGTTTAGCTCAATCAAACCAGATGTAATATATTTTATTTTGCTTTATTAATTGACCACTCCAACAATGGATGGAGCTAGCCTCGGATTCAGCCTAATTAACCGGCCGGCTGCCGGCCGGTGCGTGTTCAGTACCAGCCTACTAGGACAGGACGACGTACATGGTACAACGGGTTGGGCAGGCAGGTAGGCAGGCGTGCGTGCGTGCTACAGCGCACGTACACTATTGGGTGTACAAAAAGTACTCGGCCACGATACAACGGCCCATTCATCCATCTCCACGAACCGTGGTGCGTGGCACAGTATACGTGCTGTACGGACCTGCATGTGCCATGTCGTCGACCAACCACGACGGGCTTACGTGCGTATACTGTATACGAGGTGGTCTCGCCCTCTGCTGCTGCTCTCTCCATTATCTTCTTCTTCTATGGGCCAGGCGTGCAGCACCTTCACATGTGCTGATCGATCTCGCTCATCTGCACGAAACAAAAGACGAACACGTACTGTCGTGATATAAACTACAAATTGATTGCATGGAGGTCTACCACAGTCATACATCATAATGTTTTTTTTTTGTGTGTGCGCGCTTCAAATGACGTTTGCATTTGGTAGACCATGGTTGACAGCAGTGCATGCAATTTCATGCAAGGAGACATACTACTCCCTCTTTTTCAAACACACATGGTACCATTGATTTTCTTTTCCTCAAAGTTTGACCAACACTATATATTTATTCGGTTACTTAGCTAAATAAAATGAAAAGAGTACCACCAGTACATAAGGTGGGCTTCAATCCCGATTGGGCGGGACCTTTAGCCCCGGGTCACGCAACCGGAACTTAAGCCCATCTTTGAAACTTAAAAAATAGTTTAAATCCTGAGAGACCGCTCTTGTATCCCGATTGGGCGGGACCTTTAGTCCCGGGTCACGCAACCGGGACTAAAGCCCATCTTTGAAACTAAAAAAATAGTTTAAATCCTAGGAAGATCGCTCTTGCAGTGTGTGAGATTCGAACCCAAGACCCCTTGCCTCGCGTGTAGCTTCCTTACCAACTGAATTGCACACCATATCTAACAAAATCATGGACGCTCTCCTTTTGAATTCACTCGTGGGGGACCTTTAGTCTCGATTTTTTTACTTACCTTTAGTCTTGGGTGGGAGACCTTTAATTCGGGTTTATGACACCAACCAAGACTAAAAGGTCACCCTTTAGTCCAAATTGGTGTTACCAACCGGGACTAAAGGTTCGGTTGGTAACACCAACCGGGACTGAAGGGTGGCTTTTAGTCCCAGTTGATGTTACCAACCGGGATAAAAGAGCCTTTGGTGCCTGTAAAATTTAGATCCGGGACTAAATCTCATTAGTCCCGGATCCTAACACAACCAAAACTAAAAGTATAAACCAAAAGTCATTTCTCTACTAGTGTATCCATAGCCACTAGATCTGTCATAAAATGTAATTTAAGTGCGTGTGGGCTTGTATGTTCTATTAGAGCAGCTCCAGTGTTGTATCCGAACCGTGGAAGCAGAGTTCGATTTACTCTTGCACTGCTCGACCATCATCGCCCTGTTCGCTTGGCTTAGAAGCTGTTGAAAGCATCTAGGCCTCTAGTTGGGTTTCGGTGATTAATGGTAATATAAGATTACTATGACTAACGTGTGTTTTGCAGATGCAATTAAGTTAGGTCATGGTAATGGAAATCGATTGGACAATCATAGATGTCATGCCCCTACGATGGAAATCATTTTGGTTTTCAAAGGATGGACGACAAGGTTAAGGATGACTAGTTCTAAGTGTCGATTGGAGTTGGAGAGAACTTAGAGTAGTTTAGGACTTTGTTTTTCCTTTGGCCGTACTATTAAGGGGGGTATGGACGGGTAGCTTCACCTAGGTGAGTCTAGTGAGTTAGGTGTGGTGCACACTTGCTAAGTCTAGCACTAGGTAGCTCCTACAAAGCCCTTAGATCCATTGGAGCAAACTTCAATCACGCATGATCGAAAATTGGAAGTGAATGGAGGGTCAAATACTGATCGGACGCTGGCTCCAGTGTGACCGGACGCTGGCCGCAGGGTCCGGTCAGTTCATTTGACCGAGGAGATTACATCTGGTGTGACCGGACGCTGAGAGGTTAAGTGACCGGACGTTGAAAGCCTAGGTTCGGTCGACTCTAGTAAGGTTCCAGAAGAGTGAATCTGCGACCGGACGCGTCCGGTCAATACTGACCGGACCCTGAGGATCCAGCGTCTGGTCGAGTATAGTAAGCATCCAGTGAGGGAAAAATAGGACCGGACGCGTCCGGTCAACACTTAAACACTGGTGTGCGGGTTGAACTGACCGGAGCGTCCGGTCAACATGACTGGAGCGTTCGGTCACCACGCAGAGGCACATAACGGTTCGTTTTTCAGCCCTTGTTATAAATAGAAGCTCTACTCGTGTGTGGAGTCACTTTTGCTCATTCCAACAGCTGAGAAACACGTTTGTGAGTGCAAAGAAGTGCAAGGTCCTAGTGAGGTGATTGAGATTTAAGAATCCAAAAGAGTAGCCTCATTAGTGAATCAAGAGTAGCAAAGTGTGCATCCACCGTTCTCATTAGGCTTCGCGTGGTCAAGTGAGAGTTCGTGCTTGTTACTCTTGGTGATCGCCATCACTTAGATGGCTTGGTGGTGATTGGGAGCTTGGTGATCACCCGGCGGAGCTTGTGGGTGACCCAACTCAAGTTGCGAGTGGTTGTGGGTGATTCACCACAACAGAGTGTCGTAGAATCAACCCGTAGAGAGAACTTGATCCTTGCGCGGATCAAGGGGGAGCTACACCCTTGCGCGGGTGCTCCAACGAGGACTAGTGGGGAGTGGTGACTCTTCGATACCTTGGCAAAACATCGCCGTGTTTCCTCTCCTCTCTTTACCTTGAGCATTTACTTTGAGCATTACTTTGAGCAATTCAATTCTTGTCATTTACATTCCTAGAATTGCTATGCTAGAGTAGGATTGGAACTTAGGTTGCAAGTCTATTTGTGCGATAGAACATTAGAAACATTTTCTAGGCACAAGGGGTTAATTGGGCTATCAATAGGATTTAATTATTACAAGAAAATTTAGAATTAGCCCAATTCACTCCCTCTCTTGGGCATCTTAATCCTTTCAATTGGTATCAGAGCCTCGTGCTCACATTTTTAAGCTTAACCGCTTAGAGCAAGATGTCTCACGGGGATGGACCTCCTCCTATCTTAGAGGGGGATGATTTTCCATATTGGAAAATTCGCATGGAGGCATACCTAGAAGCTCTACACGTTGGAATACTTAGAGCCGCCTCACATGGCTTCCCAAGACCTAGGAATCCCGTACAACTTCAAGGCGATGAAGTGAACTATGAAAAATGAAATACAAAGGCTCGCAACACCATCTTTAGAGGCATTTGCAAAGATATGTTCAACCGTGTAAGGAACCAGAAAGACGCCCATGCACTATGGTCAGACGTTTATGCGCTCCATGAGGGAATAAAGAGTGAGCATGAGGAACGCTATCATCTTGTCATGAAAAAGCTCAACTCTTTTGAAATGCTTCATAAAGAATGTGCTAATGAAATGTATTCATGTTTGAATGTTCTTGTAGAGGAAGTCAATGGGCTTGGACTTACTCAAATGTCACCATCCGACGTTGTGAGAAAGATCTTGAGTGTCCTTCCCATTGACAAATATGGGCATATTGTGACCGTACTACATCAAGGTGATCTTTCCACCGCTACACCGACACAAATCTTGGGGAAGATCAATGCTCATGAGATGTACATGCGCATCACACCTCAAGATGGCTCATCCTGTACAAAGAAGAAAGAAAAAGACTTAGCATTCAAAGGTAGCCAATAGAAGGGCAAAGCAAGGCTTGAATATGAGAGCTCAAGTGATGATAAAGTTGATGATGAAAGCCTTGCTCTCATGATAAAGAAAACTGTCAAGATGCTAAAGAAGCTAAACAAGAGTGGCATCAAGTTCGATGGCAAGAAGAAGTTCTTCACAAGCTCTATGAGAAAGCCAATCTCCGAAATGGATTGCTTCAATTGTGGTGAACTTAGTCATCTAGCACACCAATGCACCAAGCCCAAGAAAGACAAGTTCAAGAACAAGTTCAAGGGCAAGAAAGATGACTCAAACAATGAAGAAGAAGATGAAAAGAAGAAGAACAAGCAATACAAGAAGAGAGATGGCAAGAAGAGAGACTTCCACAAGAAGAAGAGTGGAAAGGCCTACATTGTCGGTGATTGGCTCACGGACATTGATTCATCTAGTGGATCATCCGATGATGATAGTGACAATGAGAAGGTGGCCGCCATAGCTATTGATCTCTCATCTTCACCGCCACCACAGCCATCATTCTCTACACACCTATACCTTATGGCCAAGGGTGAACGCAAGGTAACTAATAATGATGATAGTAGTGATGATGAGCAAGTTAGTGATGATGATAGCGATAGCGATGATGATGATGATTCACCTTCATATGATGATCTTGTTAAAATACTAAGACAATACACTAAGATCATTAGAAAGAGTAGAGTTAAAAATGAAAAACTAGATGCTAAGAATGATTCACTTTTAACAAAATGTGATACAATAGAAAAGGCTAATGTTGAGCTTAGAGAAGCAAATGATGCTATGTCATCCAAACTCAAGGAGCTCAAATCTTCTAAGAAAGAGCTTAAAGATAAACATGATAAACTTGAGTGGGTGCACAATGAGCTCATCACTAGCCACAACAAGCTAAAAGATGAATATACTACTATTAAGATTAATTATGATAATCTTGTTATTGCTCAAGAATTTCTATCTAATGAGCCACATGATGCTACTAACCATGTTGTTAAGATTGATATAGCAACATCATGTGACGACTTGATCATTGAGAGCATTGAGCAAGGTTCTAATAGCAAGGGCAAGCAAGTGGTTGAGGTCGATGATTATGATGAGTTTGTCAAGCTAAAGAATGACAATGCAAAGCTCAAGAAAGATCTTGAAGAAATCAAAAGCCACAACATCTTTGTGCTTGAAACCCTTGATCATGATGGTGACTTGTTCCTTAAGAATGAGAAGCTCAAAGAGAAAAACAAGAAGCTCAAGGAAGAGAAGAACAATGATGCTCTTAAGGAAGAGAACAAGAAGCTCAAGTTGGATATAGAGCATCTCAAGGTTGGTTTGAGCAAGTTCACAAGAGGCAAATATCTTCAAAGTGAGCTACTTATGAACACCGTCATGAAGATGGATAGAAGTGGCATTGGATATGTGGCAAATGTAGAGAAGAAGGCTCAAGTCCAACAACAATAATCAAAGCCAAAGCCAAAGCCAAAGAGATGTTTTGAGTATGGACAAGAAGGCCATTTTGCTCATGAGTGCTAAACTCCACCACCACAACCCTTGCCCAAGTATGCTAGACCCTTTGCCTTCAATGCTCACTACATGCTTAGAAAAAATTCTAGTGGAAAGATGAAAGTCATGTTCTTAGGACCTCCTAACAAGAATAGACCTAAGAAGATTTGGGTTGCTAAGTCACTTGTTGAGAAGGTGAAGGGCCCTCAACAAGTTTGGGTTCCTAAAGCTTGAATCTCTTATGTGTAGGTGAACTACAAGACCGGTGGAAGTCACTGGGTTATTGATAGTGGTTGCACACAACATATGACCGGTGATCCTTGTATGTTCACCTCACTTGATGAAGAAGTAGATGGACAAGAGAGAATTACATTTGGAGATAACTCAAAGGGCAAGGTTAAAGGATTGGGCAAAGTGGCAATATCAAATGATCATTCCATCTCCAATGTGCTATATGTTGCTTCATTGAGCTTCTACTTGCTATCCATTGGATAATTGTGTGATCTTGGCTTCCAATACTTGTTTACCGAGAAGGAAGTTGTTGTATCCAAGAAGGATGATGATCAAGTGATATTCCAAAGATTTAGATACAACAACTTATATCTAGTGGACTTCATCTCTGAAGATGCTAACTTGAAGACTTGCCTTTTCACCAAAATAACACTTGGGTGGCTATGGCATAGAAGACTTGCTCATGTTGGGATGAGCTCACTCAAGAAGCTTATGAAGAATGATTTGGTGAGAGGGTTGAAGGATGTGAAGTTTAAGAAGGACAAGCTTTGTAGTGCATGTCAAGCCGGCAAGCAAGTTGCTAATACCCACCCAACCAAAGCTTTCATGTCAACCACAAGAGTGCTAGAACTCCTTCATATGGATTTATTTGGACCAACAACATATAAGAGTTTGGGAGAAAATCTTTATTGTCTTGTGATAGTTGATGATTATTCAAGGTATACATGGGTATTCTTTCTTCATGACAAATCCGAAGTTGCATCTTGCTTCAAGAAGTTTGCCAAGAGAGCACAAAATGAATTTGAAGTGAAGCTCAAGAAGATAAGAAGTGACAATGGGAAAGAATTTGACAACACAAACATAGAAGCATATTGTGATAAAGTTGGAATCAAACATGAAGTCTCCGCAACATATACTCCTCAACAAAATGGTGTAGTTGAGAGGAAGAACCGGACATTGATCACTCTTGCAAGAACTATGCTTGATGAGTACAACACCCCCAAAGCTCTATGGGCAGAAGCAATCAACACCGCATGCTATGCATCAAACCGCCTATTCCTTCAGAAGTTCCTTAGCAAGACACCTCATGAGTTGCTCAATGGGAAGAAGCCGAACGTCTCATTCTTTAGGGTGTTTGGTTGCAAATGCTACATCTACAAGAAGCGGCAACACCTAGGGAAGTTTCAAAAATGTTGTGATATTGGTTTTCTTGTTGGTTACTCATCAAAGTCCAAAGCATATAGAGTATTTAATCATGCCACTGACTTGGTTGAAGAAACATATGATGTGGAATTTGATGAATCTAACGGCTCCCAAGAAGCATATGAGAATCTTGATGATGTTGGTGATGAACCATTGAGGGAGGCTATGAAAAACATTCTGGTTGGAGACATCAAGCCTAAAGATGATGTACAAGTGATTGATCCACTCTCTTCATCAAGTGTGCCACAAGATGGTGATAAAGATGGGATAGTTGAAAATGAAGATACTCATGTCTCCCATGAGCAAATGGTGGTACAAGCACAAGATGTTGATGCTCCACAACCTCCCCCTCAAGTGGTCAATAGAAGAAATACACCTCTACTACAAGATCTCATCATAGGGAGTCCATCAAAGGGTGTAATGACTCGCTCATAAAAACTTGCTTCATTTATTGCTCATCACTCTTTTGTCTCTTGCTTTGAGCCTACTAAGGTAGAAGAAGCTCTTCAAGATCCGAATTGGATAAATGCCATGCATGAAGAGTTGAACAACTTCACCCGCAATGAAGTGTGGACTCTTAAAGAACGACCAAAAGGTGCAAGAGTCATTGAAACAAAGTGGGTGTTATGAAACAAACAAGATGATCAAGGCGTTGTTGTGAGGAACAATGCACGACTAGTAGCAAAGGGGTTCTCTCAAGTTGGAGGTTTGAATTTTGGAGAGACCTTTGCACCGGTTGCAAGACTAGAAGCCATTCGTATCCTCCTTGCATATGCATCATATCATAAAATGAAATTATATCAAATGGATGTGAAAAGTGCATTTCTATATGGCTTTATTAATGAACTAGTCTATGTTGATCAACCTCTCGGGTTTGAAGACCCTAGATATCCTAATCATGTTTATAAGTTGTCCAAGACATTATATGGGCTTAAGCAAGCCCCAAGAGCTTGGTATGAGCGCCTTCGGGACTTCCTCATTGAGAAAGGCTTCACCATTGGAAAGGTCGACACCACACTATTCACCAAGAAGCTTGATGGACATATCTTCATTTGTCAAGTATATGTTGATGATATCATCTTTGGATCAACAAATGAAGACTCTTGCAAAGAATTTGGTGAATTGATGTCGAAGGAGTTCGAGATGTCCATGATTGGTGAGCTTACATTTTTTCTTGGTTTTCAAATCAAGCAAATGAAAGAAGGGATCTTCATCTCTCAAGAGAAATATATAAAAGATCTTCTCAAGGGATTCAAGATGGATGAATGTAAGCCAATCAAGACACCAATGCCTACTGATGGACATCTCGACCTAGATGAGGGAGGTAACCCGGTTGATCAAACTCTCTACCGTTCTATAATTGGTAGCTTGTTGTATTTAACCGCATCTAGGCTCGACATCATGTTTAGTGTGTGTATGTGTGCTAGATTTCAAGCTAATCCTAAGGAAACACATTTAATTGCTGTAAAAAGAATCCTTAGGTATCTTAAGCACACACCAAGCATTGGCCTTTGGTATCCTAAAGGAGCTATATTTGAATTAGTTGGCTATTCTGATTCGGATTATGCCGATTGTAAAGTTGATAGAAAAAGCACATCCAGAGGGTGCCATTTGCTTGGTAGATCACTTGTGTCTTGGTCCTCCAAGAAATAAAATAGTGTGGCTTTGTCCACCGCTGAAGCGGAATACATTGCCATGGGTGCTTGTTGTGCACAAATATTATATATGAAACAAACTTTGTTAGACTATGGAGTAGTTCTAGAAAAAGTACCTCTTTTGTGCTACAATGAAAGTGCCGTAAAACTTGCAAACGATCCGGTTCAACACTCTCGCACCAAGCACATAGATATCCGCCATCACTTTCTAAGAGATCATGTTGCTAAAAATGATATATCACTAGAAGGTGTAAGGACCGAAGATCAATTAGCGGATATCTTCACTAAACCGCTAGATGAGGCTACATTTTGTAGATTGTGGAATAAGCTCAATGTACTTGATTTTAATAACTTCACTAAAAGATAAGCTTGTGTTGTTCCTTGCATTCAGTGTAATATACAACATGTTTAATTTTTTGTAATGCATATAGGGTTTGTCTAACATGGTTAAGATAACCACCGAAAAGCGTGTGAAGAAGCTTAACCTTGGATCAAACTTGACAAGCAACCTGATTTACTTACAAGTATTGCATATGCATGAATGTTGTTTTGTCGTTTTGTTCCATTTGCCCTTTTATTGCCTATTTTCATAAAAAGAATTATAGCCTAAGGCAAAATATTTTGAAAAACTTGAGGGTTTGAGAGAGGTCACTCACATTAGTCCCAATTGGTGTTTATTTGGATCTTATACAAGTTGGGACTTGATTGGGAACAGGCATCGTGAAGGATCATTGAAGATTTGCTAGAAAAGAGTGACCGGACGCTGTAGCGGACTCTGATGTCCAACGTCCGGTCAGTTCATAGGAGGTGAACTTGCTACGAAGGAGTGACCGGACTCTGCCTTTGTGTCCGGTCAGAAGACGTCTCAGCGTCCGATCGTTTGGAGAAGAGTCAGGATGAGTTGACTGGACTCTGGCTGCGTCCGGTCGGTGTCCACCGGACATGTCCGGTCACGATTCCAGAGGATTTGGACCTCTCTGGAATCGACCGGACACTAGGTGGTAGCGTCCGGTCGCTACCACCAGAGCGTCCGGTCAGTAGAAATCGTGCGCGACTCAGATTTCTTTCCCCGTTTCCTTTTCTGACTCGTGGGGCCACCCTATTTAATCTAAATCACTGGCGGTCTAACCTAATTCATTTTTGCTCACGCCGACATCAACGCCCGAGCCCTTTGCCGTGCTGCCGTGTTCGCCTCTGCCCTAGCCGCCGCAACTGCGACAGCCCATGCTGAGTTCCTTGCACTGCCGCGCCCGAGCATCACCGCCGCACTCGCCCCGTGCCAGCACGCCCTCGTGCCTCCACTCCTCACTTTGCCACGTTGTGCTCTCACACAGCGCCCTGTCCAGAGTCGCCATCGTGCCCGCTGGTGAAACCTCTCCAGCGCCGCCAAGCACCCTAGTCCTAGCTCCAGCCATGCAGCCAAGCTCCACCACAGCAGCATTGCCATTGCACTTGCCCTAATCGCCGAGCTCGTGTCTTTCATCCTCTCGGATGTCGATTCACCGCATTGTCTCACCGATCTTTGTCGAGTCAGAACCCTAACCCTAGCTGAGTCGGTGGTTCCCCGTGGGTCGCTTCTCTTCTTCTTGGATCGTCGGTTCATCAGGTAGCAAGCCAGTCGCTTCTATTTCTCATTTAAATTGCTTGCTCTATTAGATATACTGTATTTATTTGTATATCCTTCTATTCCATCGTGCAGCGAGTCGGTGCCGTTGAGGTGTCAGTGGCAGTTGTCAATCAACTCGGGGCCAAGCTCGTGGGTACGGATCGGGGCCAAGCCTCAAAAGTGTCAGTGGACAGTTGATCTTGTCAGCGGTAGTTTCTCTTGTCAGATCAGATGGCTTGCACCAAGAATGTTGGAGGTGGTCCTAGAGATGATGATCGGAGGCCCCCGCCTCGCCTGCCTGCAGATCCAAAAGGCAAGGCGATAAAGAAGATTACATCTAAGAAGAGGAAGTACCCAGATGCAGAGACAGCTCAAGCAGCAGCTGTTGTAGAGGCCGCAGAGCGTGCCGAGAGAGGAGGTGCTCACAGTGGGGTTGTGATTACAGATCCGCCGTTTTCATCGGAAGCAAGGGCTGGGATAGAGCGAGTTGAGCGCCTTCTTGGTAGTCCACCAGGGACTGTCACTGTTGTAGGACAGCATTATACTATTGATGAGGGTCAGCCTCAGGGGGCTTCATAGCAGCAACCCTAGCCAGCAGAGCAGACTCAGGAGGGTGAGCAGGCCGAGGAGGTCGAGGAGACAGAGCAGGCACCACAGCCCTAGCTACGCAGCTCTGGTCGTACCCGTGTTCCAGTCTCACCGAGGCCACCGACACAGTGGAGGGGATCTCGTCCACCGCCTAGACCACAGGGTTCACCTCCAGTGACCCACCTTGACTTGAGGGCCGCCACGGCCAAGTAGGTTCGGCAACTGAGGTTTGTAGAGTTTGAGGTGTGGTTTCCTCCGAGGAGGGATGAGAGAGCATCTGAGGGATTCTACACACCGCTCCAGGAAGATTTCTACAATGCATATCTAAACAGTGGAGCAGTCTTCAGATCTCAGAGAGTCTGCAGCATTAAGGCTATAGTAGCAGCAGCTGGAGATCATATTTGCCCCTACCTTGCATATCTGCCGGGGCTAACATATTTGATTGGACGGACAGGACTATATGTTCCATCGTGGGTTCGTTAGTTCTATGCTTCCCTCTTTGTTGACCCGCACCATAACTTTATTCACTTTGCATTCCGAGGCAGAGACTACAGGATGATGAGTCAGAGGGCCAGGGAGATACTGAGGCTATAGGAGCAGTCTGTCAAGTTACATGAGGTATGTTATGGACAGCAAGAGCCTCCTAGGCGTCCTCATGGTGGTTTGGTGCCCTCTACAGATCTTATGCGCCATTGCTTCAAGGAGCCCTTTGGTGAGGGGTTGAGGAGGAACCCCAGTGACCTTACTCCTACAGCTAGAGTGCTAGAGGCTATCATAAGGAGGACACTACTTCCTAGGATGGGATACAGAGAGGGCTTGACTCGCCTCTAGCTTTGGCTCCTCAATGCCCTGATGCAGCAGATAGTGTTTGATATTTAGAACCTCCTTCTATCAGAGATGGAGGATACTATAGCTGAGGGCTTCAAGGGTCACAGGTAGCTTCCATATGCACATTGGATCACATTCCTTATTCTCAAGGCTGTGCAAGTTAGGACACCAGAGATGGTTGTAGAGTACAGAGGTGCCACCATAGAGTTTCTAGCTTATAACATGGCACAGAGGATCAGGCATAGCACATCACAGGCACCCACTCAGCCTTGCCATCGTCTAGATGTACCAGAGTCCGCAGCTCAGTAGGATGAGATTATCAGAGGCATAGCCGCTACTGAGGAGGAGTAGCTTGAGGCACAATAGGAGGTGAGCGAGCCTAGTGACAGCTCAGACGATGACTACCAGCCTATTCCTTGGATGCCTCCACGCAAACATGATGTAGAGGACAACAGTTCCAGCTCCGCTCCACCTGCACCGTAGATGGACCCCGCTTTGATTGCTATCCTTGAGCGGATGCAGTAGGATCAG
This sequence comes from Miscanthus lutarioriparius, assembly GCA_904845875.1. Classification (NCBI taxonomy): domain Eukaryota; kingdom Viridiplantae; phylum Streptophyta; class Magnoliopsida; order Poales; family Poaceae; genus Miscanthus; species Miscanthus lutarioriparius. The sequence goes on from CAJGYO010000012.1 coordinate 13,939,698, forward strand.
GCTAGACAGGCTCAGGAGACCGCTGCCAACTTTGCACAGTTTCAGGCTCGTCAGGATGAGTTCCAGCGATAGCAGTAGGTCCTCCAGCAGCAGCAGCAGATGCATCAGTAGCAGTTACTCATGCAGCAGCAGCTTTTGGGATTCATGCAGCATGTAGTGACAGCCATTGGGGCCCCATAGCCACAGCCTTCGCCCCAGATTGGTCAGCCTGCTACCACTATGACGACTCCAGCAGTATAGCCCAGTGGGCTTCAGAGTCAGGGACAGCCTCTAGCTCAGTTTGCTTCTCCCATAGTATAGGTGTCCCAGTGGTTATCCTCGCCAGTGTTAGCCCCGCAGTTCACACCATTTCAGATGGGCTTCACATCGGATCAGTCATCCTCGCTATTTGTGCCTGACACGTCAGTCTCTAGGAGTCTTGGAGCATCTTTTAGTGAGTTAACAAGGATGCCTACACCGCCACATATGCATGCCCCAGGTCCTTCTACAGTAGCTCCCATCGCCGTGACTATTCAGAGACTCCCTTCTTCTGTTGCATCTTCAGATCCTACGACAGACATACCAGCAACATCACAGGCAGCACCTGCCCCAGCTCAGACCCAGACCACTTCAGCGACGCTCCCAACCACAGAGGGTTAGTCAGCACAGAGCTCAGGGTCAAATGATGATGGCGCCTAGTTCTAGCTTGCTCCTCGTACTTCAGCGCCCGACTCGTCCGCTGCAGCCCCACCGACCGGCCCTTAGGTTTTGATATTTGACACCAAAGGGGGAGAGGGTTTGAGTATGTAGACTCAGGGGGAGCGACTTTTTGGGGGAGCCTAGTTAGCTATTAGTCTATTATATACATTTGGAGTTTTTATTTGTGTGATACACTATTACCATTATGCATTTGTGTGTTTACCTTCATGCATTAAACTATATCTATGTGATAGTGATATCTACGTGATTGTGATATATGATATGAGTGCTCTCTACTTCATAACTATTTATATGTTATATCACTTGTGTTATGCTCATTTGCCTTGCTTCCGCGTTTATACTCCGATGCAAATGAGCTTTATTACTTGTACTCATGCTTATTTCATATCTTTTGAGTACATTATCTTGGCTTGGGTCATATAAGCTTGCCTAACTCTCTTGTTCCTATTGACAAAAGCTTATATGATCCAAGCATGATAAAAACCTCAACTCTTTTTCATACTTGAGGTGGTATTGCATCAATCACCAAAAAGGGGGAGATTGAAAGCATCTAGGCCCCTAGTTGGGTTTTGGTGATTAATGGCAATACAAGATTACTATGACTAACATGTGTTTTGCAGAGGCAATTAAGTTAGGTCATGGTAATGGAGATCGATTGGGCAATCATGGATGTCATGCCCCTATGATGGAAATCGTTTTGGTTTTCAAAGGATGGACGACAAGGTTAAGGATGACTAATTCTAAGTGTCGATTAGAGTTGGAGAGACACTTAGAGTGGTTTAGGACTTTGTTTTTCCTTTGGCCGTACTATTAAGGGGGGTATGAACGGGTAGCTTGACCTAGGTGAGTCTAGTGAGTTAGGTGTGGTGCACACTTGCTAAGTCTAGCACTAGGTAGCTTCTACAAAGCCCTTAGATCCATTGGAGCAAACTTCATTCACGTATGATCGAAAGTTGGAAGTGAATGGAGGGTCAAATACTGACCGGACACTGGCTCCGGTGTGACCGGACACTGGCTGCAGGGTCCGGTCAGTTCATTTGACCGAGGAGATTGCATCTGGTGTGACCGGATGCTGAGGGGTTAAGTGACCGGACACTGAAAGCCTGTGTCTGGTCGACTCCAGTAAGGTTCCAGAAGAGTGAATCTACGACCAAACGCGTCCGGTCAATACTGACCGGACCCTGAGGATCCAGCGTCCGGTCGAGTACAGTAAGCATCCAGTGAGGGAAAAATGGGACCAGACGTGTTTGGTCAGTGGTGACCAGACCCTGCCAGCGTCCGGTCAACACTTAAACACTGGTGTGCGGGTTGAACTGACCGAAGCGTCCGGTCAACATGACTAGAGCATCCGGTCACCCCGCAGAGGCACATAACGGTTCGTTTTTCAGCCCTTGTTATAAATAGAAGCTCCACTCGTGTGTGGAGTCACTTTTGCTCATTCCAACAGCTGAGAAACACGTTTGTGAGTGCAAAGAAGAGCAAGGTCCTAGTGAGGTGATTGAGATTTGAGAATCCAAGAGAGTAGTCTCATTAGTGAATCAAGAGTAGCAAAGTGTGCATCCACCGTTCTCATTAGGCTTCGCGTGGTCAAGTGAGAGTCCGTGCTTGTTACTCTTGGTGATCGCCATCACCTAGATGGCTTGGTGGTGATTGGGAGCTTAGTGATCACCCGGCGGAGCTTGTGGGTGACCCAACTCAAGTTGTGAGCGGTTGTGGGTGATTCAGCGCGACGGAGTGTCGAAGAATCAACCCGTAGAGAGCACTTGATCCTTGCGTGGATCAAGGGGGAGCTACACCCTTGCACGGGTGCTCCAACGAGGACTAATGGGGAGTGGCGACTCTCTGATACCTCGGCAAAACATCACCACGTTTCCTCTCCTCTCTTTACTTTGAGCATTTACTTTGAGCATTACTTTGAGCAATTCAATTCTTGTCATTTACATTCCTAGAATTGTCATGCTAGAGTAGGATTGGAACTTAGGTTGCAAGTCTATTTGTGTGATAGAACATTTGAAACACTTTCTAGGCACAAGGGGTTAATTAGGCTATCAATAGGATTTAATTATTGCAAGAAAATTTAGAATTAGCCCAATTCACCCCACTCTTGGGCATCTTGATCCTTTCAGCTGTATTTTTTTAGCCAACGAATAGTATTTTTCTCTCACAACAAATCAGCCAGCAGTACTTTCAGCCATTACTTATCAGCTAAACGAATTGGACGCATAGTGTAGACATCGAATTTTGGACCCCACATTGAATAAAGAATCGCTTTAAGCTTGTAGGTCTGGGAATTTGCATGTCCACGACACACCTCATCCAATATCTTTAATTCCCCAGCAACTGAACCATCGTTGAAGTTCGATATTAGATTCTGACACCACGGTTCACTTGTTGTAGTGTGCATTGTTCCCTTTCACCTGCCCACCGTTCGTTTTCACTCTACATTGGAGCTGCTCTTAAGTTGTACAAGGATGATTTTTTTATATGGAAATAGATTCCATTACTTAACTTGAGCCAGGCAAAATGCTAGCAATGAACAAAGATACAACCTAAACTTTCAAAGACCCCTATAAAATAAAAATTACAACAAAGCCCTTTGGGGTTTCCATGCTTTCCAGTAACACCAACACCACCGCTGTCAAGACCCAACACCATTGCCAGCACTCCCAAACCAAGGAAGGCACCATTGAAAGCTCCGAAGAGCCATAGTAAAGCCCTGCCAGGCAAGAAAATGAAAACTTAAAATCCATCAAGTGGGGATGCACCCTAGGCCTCCTTAGCCAAGGATCTAAGCTTGCCTCAAGGAGGCGACAGAAGACCTAAGATCCACATACCTCATTGTTCCTAGACCCACACAACCGCTCTTCCAGATGTGCATAACCAGGCCGCTGCCATTATGAGAAGTCGAAGCACCTGACAGCATCAAACTCTTGTAGAAGAGCAACGAGAAATCGGTACTATCGGTGCGAAAAGTGACCAATAAGTAAATATTTGTAGTTTTGTCATACGTTGTGATCGGATGTGGCCTAGCACTCAATGACACAAGGTTTATACTGGTTCAGGCAACATGTCCTACGTCCAGTTTCAGTCGGTCGGTGACTTTATTCCTGAGCCCAGGTGCTTGAAGTTTGTTGTGGGGTTACAAACGAGTGGGAATGAGAAGGGGGGTGTCGAAGGTCCGGTCGGTCTCTGAACCAAAGGGCCAAGAGTGACGGGAGCTCCAACGTGCGCTAAGTATTGGAATGTATGCTCTATGTAGCTTTAGAGTTCTAGAGCTATGGAGCTGTTCAAGTGCTTAGAATGTCTAAAGCTTAGCCGAGAGAGAGTCAGAATCAATGTCCTCCTTTTAGGAGAGAGCGCATCCCCTTTTATAGGTGAAGGGGATGGCCTTACAAGTTAGGAGAGAGAGAATGTGTGTGTTTCCTAGCCTTATTGCCCACATCATCGGGTACATGACAGTTTGTCGGTGCCCACAATACTGTTGATACCCAAATGCATGTGGCAGGCTCCATCGTGTTCTTCTGATATGGCAAATGTTGGTGCCTACCATACTATAGGACCCTTCTAGCATGGCCTAACGGTACCATCCTACAGGTGTGCAGGGTACGGTCCTCGGTATTGCAGTTGACTTTGAGCGCCTTGCCTTATCTGCTCCGCCTGCGCCCTATCGGCTCTGACTGCGCTGGTTGGAGAAGGGCTGTAAGCAGAGGCTCGGTGTATTCCCGGTCGAAAAAGCAGGACAGAGTCAGAAGCGAGCGTTGTCCCCTCCTTAGCCAGGCCTTCCGGTCGAAGACTGGATCGCTCTTTTAGCCTATCGTCAGGTATCTGGGCTGGCCTAAAAGTTGTGCGTCGTTGTAATGTCGTCTGCTGGGCTGAGTTTTTGCTGGGAAGTGGGCCCATCGGGGACCCTGGGTTTATGAATCCGATACGAGCCCCCGAGCCCTTTTGGGACTTCTATGAAGTCGTGAATGGGTTGTTTATACTCGTTGTACTAGAGTACCGGATCGGTGTAAGATCGTGAGTCACCGTTGGGCGCGACGGAGCATGGACCCATGCATCGGGCACGGCCGAGGGGTAGAGATCGGAGCATGGACCCAGGCATCGGACCAACGAACCAGCATGCTGATCAGCAGTCGTACATGCTGTAGGCAGCATAGTGACCATGTGTCCGTCACTGTGGGTCGATGCGAGTCCCCTAGAACATGATGTCACAGAGACAGGTCGTGCTGAGATGCAACTGCTCCCTGTACGATGTCAGAAGTTTGACCTAGGGTTGTACTTTCTGGCCCGTAGTGGTTGGCGGCGGCGCGAGCTTCCGTTAGGGACCGTGTCCGAGGGATTGGGCGAAGCGGGGCTAGCCCTCAGATGTCGGGCGAGGTGGAGCCAGCCCCCAAACATCAACCGAGGTGGAGCCTACCCTCAGGGGTCAGTCGAAGCGGAGCCAGCCCTCGAGGGTTGGACAAAGCAGAGCTAGACCTCGGGGGTCGGACGAGGTAGAGCCCAACAAGGGGTGTGGCCTTGGTGGTCCTAAAAATCACATGGGGGATTTTTTTACTTGCCAGCGGGTGCGTGCGAGCGCACTCGGAGGGTGTAGCCCTTAAGCCCCCGGGCGATTCGGGTAGAATCGCCCGGGGAATCTTTCGATTTGCCAGCGGGTACACGCGAGTGCACCCGGTGGGTGTAGCCCTCAGGCGATTCGGGTAGAATCGCTTGGGAGATTCTTTGACTTGCCATCATTCTGAGCCATCGATTCCAGGGGCGCGGACCCAGGCATCGGGCCCCAACCCAAACAACGGGCATGGTCGGGGGGTCGGGCGTGACGGAGCGCAGACCCAAGTGCCAGGCGTGGCCGAGGGGTTGGTCTAGTTTCATGCGTTACGCCATCCATGGTTTCCGCAACCGAAGGGGATCAGCTAACGTCGCTTGTCTTGATGGCTCAAGTGACGCGCTCGATGAGCTCTCTAATGGGTATGCTCGAGTGGAATCTGGGTCCATCGTTTCTGATAGGGTCGGCATAGCCCTCATGTGGCATTCCACTGCTCCTTAACCCGCCTCTCGATAGATGCCTGAGCCATTCTGAGACCGACTCAGGTGGCCCGCTGGTCTCCCATCGATGGAGATTCTGTGGGCATGGCTTGAGGTTAGAATCGAACGAGAAGGTCAAGATGGCCCTGTCTGCTTCTGAGCAGATCGGGCGAGGGCCACAAGGGCTCATCTGCGTTTTCTCCCCTGGCTCTATTTCATGCGAGGCGGCATTGAGCCCTTCGCGGGCCGGCCTTCGAACCCCGGTCGGTCATCGCTCATGTCGAATGAGGCGACTACCGCTTCGTGACGCAACACAAAGCGTTCTGATGCATCAATTGCATATGCAATGCTTTGGATGTATGGGATGAATGAATGATTGCATGGATGAATGTGTGAATGCATGTATGAGGAATGATGAATGAATGATTATGCATTAGAAAATAAAATAAAGTATGAAGGTTTGGTAAAGATACCTTGATGACTCGAGTGGTGGGTTTGAGGAGCTCTTATCGGATATGTCCGAATGGGATCCGTGTTTGTCATTCATGATAGAGTTGGCGTACCCTGCATGGGGTTTCCCACTGCTCCTTACCTGTCTCTCGATAGTCGCCTGAGCTGTCCGATAGACTCAGGTAGCCCATTGGTCTTTCCTCGACAAAGATCCTATTGGTGGGCCCTTCCAAACCCTGCCTGGGAAGGCAGAGGGTCGTTTGCATGCGGTTGTGCCTTGTTTCCTACGCCTGGGTTGTGGTAGTGGTGGGCCCAACCTAGGCCACATCCCATTTTAACCGAGCGACATTTCATTGGGCAGGGCATGTCCCATCGCATGCTTATCCGCATTAAATAGGGAAAGGGAGAGGGTTTTCATCCCATTCCTTTGCCTTTCTCCTCCTACCACCTCTCCTCCTTCTTCCTCCTCACCAAGCTTGTTCATGCGCCGTGGCAGTTTCTAGGAGAGAGGGTAAAGCAAGGGAGAGGAGAACTCACCGATTCATTCGTGAATCCGGAGCATGATGTCGAACTGAAGGTCATCCAACGTAGATGAGGCAGTGCTGGCCACCTTCACTGAGAAGGGGCTGCTCCCACCGAAGGAGGTGGTACATTGGAGGGCTCCTGCGCTAGGAGAAGGTGTTCCGCGGCCATGGGCCGATGAGGTTGTCTCCTTCCTTGCCTTCCACGAGTGTGGGCTTGGATATCCCGCGCACTGGTTCTTGCGTGGGCTCCACAATGAGTGGGGCCAAGAGCTGCAGCACCTCAATTCGACTGGGGTGCTGCACGTTGCCGGCTTCATCACCATCTGCGAGGCCTTTCTCGGGATGGAGCCGCATGTGGACCTCTTCCGGCGGATCTTCACCGAACGAGCCTTGTCAGAGGGGAAGCCACCCAGAACAACGTCGGTTGGGGGCTTTGCCTTGTAGAAGAAGCCGAGGCCATCGGGCTCCTACCCCGCGTACTCCCCCTACGACTCCAATTGGGGGTGGCATGGCGAATGGTTCTACATCAGGAACCCAGCAGAGGCGCCATTCCCGCTGTTCACCGAAAGAAGGCCAGAGAGGCGGGAGAGCTGGTCGTGGGGTCCCTCCAATCGGCAGAACAAGCTGGAGGTCATCGAGGCGAAGCTTCAGAAGCTAGTGCAGCACAACCTCGATGGGCTGCGGGTGTTCCACACCTTCTTCCGCCATCGAGTCGCCCTACTGGCGGAGAGGAGGCGGCCGATGTCGGTGTACTCCGGCCCAATGGATCCCGACTGTGCATCGCTGGAGGAGTTGCCGAAGCACAAAGTCTAGAGATGACTCGACCGGGTGCTGCAACTGAGGGATAAAGAGTCCCTTGAAGGAAAGCTCGGACCTCTTCACACCGTGAAGCTGTCCAATCTGGGATGCTCCCCTCTTTTTATTCCGTGACCTATTTCCCTCCTGCTTTCCCTTGTTTTGACTTCGAGTCGTCCGTTTTGTAGGGACTCGCGGGTTACAGATCCTAGCCACATCTTCTGAGGGGGTCAGAGGGCGCAGCTCGGCAAGCTGCTCTGAAGGAGGCAACAGTTGCCAAAAAGAAGAAGAGAGCTAAGAAGGCCCGGAGAAGGTTCGAGAAGGAGAAGGAGATCGGCCGGCGGGTCTAGGCGGGAGAAAATAGGAGCGACATGGAGGCAGAGCTCAAGTCGGAGGAGCACATGGAGATGGGCGGCGATGCGAGCACCTCCGAGGATGAAGGAGACAGGGGTGTCATCGTGACCTCGGTGGAGCGTCATGAGCCTATGACCGTGTCCATCGGTGGTGGGAGGGATACGGAGAGGCGTCACGATGCTCCCACGTCAAGGAAGCATGCAGCAAGCTCGGACACCGCCGTCGAGCGAGAGGCAAAGCGGGCGTGGTCGCCGCACCTTTTGGAGGCATCGTTGGCTTCGCACCCCCTGCTCCGAGCATGGCGGGGCACGCCAGCCGATCGGAGGAGCATGCTCGTACCCCCGCATCTTTAGGGTTGGCACATGTGCGCAAGCCACAATAGGGAGATGCCCCATCAGTTGTTCCAATGGGTGCGCCATGAGCCAGCTGTTGCGGCCATTCACGGGCCGATAGGGAATCGGCCGGGTTGGCTCCTCCCTTGGTCGACATGAGGGGGCACGGGTCGTGACCCATGAGCGGTCCTCGTCTGGCGGGTTCATTGCCATTGGGTTGGGGCTTTAGGGCCCTACCACTTTCATCTAGGTATGTATCTATGTTCCTTTTTGATCTCACAGTTGAGTTCTTTGAGTGCGACTGACCTATACTTATTTGATAGCGGCCAGGGACTGATGGGATTGGGCATCGCCCCACCTCCCATGTGGAAGGAGTGGAGACCCAGCCTACAGCGAGTCGTGATGAGTGGTGGGGAAAGCAGACTGGTAGTGGTGCGACCTTCCCTTCTGGGGGTTGCGTCCTCCCGGTCGGTCACGAGTATGGTGGCAGTGGCAACGACGGTGATGGCGGCGATCCCCATGGTGACGGTGGAGGTTGGATCAGAGGTGACCCTTGCAATCCCTCCCCAACGGCCACGATATAAGAGAGGAGGGAAACCGGGCTCCCTGCCTCGCCCGGCGGAGGAACACACGGCTCGCCCTCCTGGTCGGAGCTGGAGGGGTTAGGAGGAGACGTGGCTAGGCCAGAGGCAGAACATCCGCTGGTAGGCCATGGAGTCCAGATAGTGGAGATCCCCTGCTCCGGTGAGGCACGCACTAGGGTGGAGCCACCAGCCATCCCATCGTCATAGGAGTTGGTGATGGTCCGGTCATCGCATGATATTGCGATGGCTAGATCTTCCAGTGGGTTGGGGTGACCCCCGAGCTGGTGTGGCCCTGCCTCGATGGCCCGAGGAAGGCTCGGTTCGTCCTTCACGATAAGGAGGAGGTGGGGCTCTGGCACTTGCTAGAGGAGAGAGGACTGTCGATGGAGTCCGATCTCGCCTAAACTAAGGCGAGGCTCAAGGAGGCCTTGGAGCGGGTTGAGTTCATCCATCAGGCGGTCTCAGTCGACCTGCCATGCATTGCAAAGGTAAGCTTTCATTCATTTTTAGCATTCATCCTCGACTCCTTGGTTTTCCACTAGTTGTCTCAGCATGCTTGCTTCTCGCTTTATAGAATTTAGAGGCGATGCCAATCCGCAAGTCCTGTTTCCTTCAGGAGGAACATGGTCGGATGGAGCGGGAAGCCACGATGTCGTGGCTGGTTGATGAGCTTGAGCGCCAACTGGAATCCGCCCGCTGCGAGTCCTAAGACCGGGTGGCCGAGGCGATGGGAGCGCGGGCGGTGGAACTGCTCATGCCGGAACGAGCGACTGTTGTTGAGCGGGGACTCGACACAGTGAAGGTCCACCTGGCGAAGACCAAGGTGGCACTCTAGAAGTCCTTGGAGGATCTAGAGATGGAGCAGATGGCCCGATCGAAGGCTGATTAAGAAGTGCTCATGCTCTGGGGGTAGGTGCTTGGGGCAGAGGAGTTAAACGCTCAACTGCTCGAGAAGGTGACCCAGCAAGTGGAGGGACTCTCCATCCTCAAAAGCACCCACCTTGGTATGTATCTATTCCACCTTTGGTTGATGCCTTGGTTTTTCCTTTCCTTTGCTTCTGAACTTGTCGTCCTTTTCTAGAACTGGGTGGAAAAAATGATTCTCTAGAGCGAGAGCTGGAGACAGCCAAGACGGCGATCGATCGGAGTGTGGAGGCGCTAGCCAAGTCCCTTGAAGAGTGACATGCTCTCGAGGGGGAGCTCGACTAGATCCGCAACGTTGCCCAGGTGGTTGTTTCCAAGGTGCTCGGGTTAGCGCCGAGCACCAGCACACCCACCTTCCTGCTGGCGGAGGTTCTAAATGAAGTTCAGACACTCATCTCCGATGGTATGTTCTACGGGACATCGGGGGTGCTAACCTTAGTGGCAATGCACCACCCGGACCTAGACTTCACCGCCATCTGTAGAGGGTACTCCGATGGCTGGAGTGTGGATGCGATCCATGCGCTCAGGGAGAGCTTGGCGCCATATGCACAGATGGTGGCTGAGAAAGTCTCCACGCAGTGGGTGATGGAGGCTCGCCGTTCGAGCTTGGTTGAAGGTGTGTGCCAAGAAGATGTCATCCAGCCTACGGACGGAGTGGAGACTGGGTTGGAAGCGAGCGCTGTCCTGCCTCCGACCAAGCCGAACGTCGTCCCGTCAAAAAGCGAGCAGCCCTTATCTTCATCGACCGAGCCATTAGTCGATGCCGCCAGGCGGCCATAATAGAATTTAGGGTAGAAACAGTCAGTATATGTAAAGGATAAGTTCATGGGAGAGCCCCCATGTGAACAAATTTTTTTGTATTCATGAATACTTTAGTTTCGTTTTGTGATGGAATCACTCATAAGGGGAAGCTTGTCCCATCCGTCTTTGTTTTCACCCTAGCATAGCTTTGTTTTTTATCCTTTCTTTTTTCGCACCTGCCCGTTTGACCTGTAGGCTGCATCCTTAAGAACCCGGGCGTGGCCCGCGAGGCTCAACTACTCATAACCATAGGTCGTGGTGGGGTGTGATCGGTCGAGAGTTTAAAACATAAGTTACGTAGGGTAAATAAAGGAAAGGACTACCCTTTCGTTTGGGTGAAAAGTATTACTATATGATAGTAAAAAAGAGAGAGGTGGTATCGCACCCTCGTGGAGCCCCCAAGTGACCCAGGCTGAGAGTGCTCAGGCTAGGGTGGTTGTAGGAGCAAACATTGAATGAAGAAAAAATGGTAAGACTGAGTTTTAGGGGAAGAAACGACATAAGTGTTCGATGTTCCATGTGTTGGTAAGAACGTTGCCATTATGATCCTTTAGTCGGTAGGTGCCCGGTCAGATCACCTCGGTCACCGTATAGGGTCCTTCCCATGGTGGAGAGAGTTTATGTTTCTCCTTGGTTGATTGGGTTCTTCGGAGCATGAGATCACCGACCTCGGGGATCCTTCCTCTGATTTTTCTTTCATGGTACCTGCGGAGAGTTTGTTGGTAGCGAGCAGAGCGGATGACGGTCGTCTTGCGAGCCTCCTCGAGTGGGTCAACCGCGTCCTGCTGAGCCTCCATGGCTTGGTCTAGGTCGAAGGCCTTCACTCTTTGGGCGTCGTGGTCGAGGTCGAAGGGCAGCACCGCTTCAGCTCCGTAGGCCAGGAAGAAAGGTGTGAATCATGTGGATCGGTTCGAGGTCGTTCTTAAGCTCCAGAGGATCGTTGGGACCTCTATAACCCATCGCCCAGCATACTTATTGAGTCAGTTGAAGATGTGTGGCTTAAGTCCTTTCTGGTGGGAGAATCTCCTTGAGGAGGTAGGCGAGTAGTGGTGCTCTCTAGTCAGTTTGATCGAGTGCTACTACGGCGACGTCGACGGGCGACGTCATCATGGAGGCATCGAGGTCAGAGCCCCTGAGTGCCAGGTTGGTGTCGAAGCGTGTCTGGATCGAACCTTCTAGGATGCGGGCAGACAACTCATGAAGGTTGTTAATGAAGACCCCATCTGGAGACGGATGCACAGTTCGTTGATGAGGGCCTCGTATTCCGCGGTGTTATTTGAGGCCAAAAAAGTGGAGACGGATTGCATAGCGGAGCCTGCTCCCATCTGGGGAGATCAGAACCACTCTAGCCACTGAGTTGGGCACCATCATCGACCCATTGAAGTACATCGTCCAGAACTCGTGGGTGACGTCTAGGGTCGAGAGCTGGACCTCCGTCCATTAGGCGACAAAGTCCGCGAGAGCTTGAGACTTTATAGCGGTGCGGGGGATATACTTGATGTCGTGGCCTATTAGTTCGAGTGCCCACTTGGAGATCTGTCCTGCGGCATAACGGTTGCGGACGATGTCTCCTAGTGGGAATGAAGTGATGACCATGACTTTATGGTCGGTGAAGTAGTGCAGGAGCTTCTGGGTCGCCATTAGCACAGCGTATAGAAGTTTCTACACCTGGAGGTACCGAACCTAGGTGTTGGTGAGTACCTTCCCGATGAAGTATACGGGTCATTGGACCTTTAGATGGTGTCCCGGCTCCTCCCTTTCGATGACTAGGGCGGCGCTTACGACGTGGTTGCTTGCCGCTATATAGAGGAGGAGCGGTTCTCCCTGTTTGGGAGCGACGAGGATTGGGGCCGACGTCAGTGATGTTTTGAGGCTTTCAAGAGCCTGTTGTGCCTCCTCAGTCCAGACGAACGTGTCTATCTTTTTAAGAAGTTTGTAGAGAGGCATCCCCCGCTCGCCTAGCCAAGAGATGAACCGACTCAGGGCGGCCAAACAGCCGGTGAGCCTTTGTACGTCCTTGACATTGTGTATAGGGCCTATGTTGGAGATGGCTATGATTTTTTCAGGGTTGGCCTCGATACCGCGTTCGGACACGATGTATCCAAGCAACTTCCCCTTCGGAACCCCGAAAACACATTTTTCAGGATTCAATTTGATGCTGAACCTTCGGAGTTTCGCGAACGTTGCAGCCAAGTTCACGATCAGGTGGTAAGCTTGAGCTATTTTGACCACTATGTCATCTACATAGACGACAATCGTTGGTTTTGGCCGCTCAACTTGGTCAGGTTGGTCGTGCAGGTCGATTTGGTCGACGAAGCATTGCTGCATGCATCGTTGATAGGTGGCACTAGCATTCTTCAGACCGAAAGGCATGGTTACGTAGCAGTACGAACCATACGGAGTGATGAATAAAGTTGCGAGCTGGTCAGACTCTTTCATGGTGATCTGGTGGTAGCTTGAGTAGGCATCCAGAAAGGAGAGGATTTTGCATCCTGAGGTGGAGTCGACTATCTGGTCTATGTGTGGCAAAGAAAAATGGTCCTTCGGACACACCTTGTTGAGGCCAGTATAATCAACGCATATTTCCATTTCCTGGTCTTCTTTTTAACAAGAACAGGATTGACAAGCCAGTCGGAGTGGTATACCTCCTTAATGAATCTAGCCTCCAGGAGTTTGACGATCTCCTCGCCTATGGCCCTACGCCTCTCATCGTCAAAGAGACGCAGTCGTTGCTAGGCGGGCTTTGAGTCTGGGATGAGGCGTAATGCATGCTCGGTGACCTCCCGTGGTATGCCCGGCATGTTAGAAGGTTTCCATGCGAAGACATCGCGATTGGCGCATAGAAAGTCGGTGAGCTTGCATTCCTATTTGGTCAGGAGCTTCGCCTCGATCCGCACCATCTTGGTTGGGTCGGTGGGGTCGATCCCCACCACCTTAGTTTCCTCGATTGGGCAGAAGGCAGTCGAGAAGGTTGACTTGTTGCAGTCTGGGACTGCTGGAGTCGGTGAATTTCCAAGCTGAGGGAGCTTGGCTGAGTTGATAATAGCAGTGGCGAGCTCGTAATGCCCACGGTCGCACGTGTAGGCGTGCAAAAAAGGTGCTACCCATAGTGATGACGCCGTTCGGTCCCAGCATCTTCAATTTGAGGTAGGTGTAGCCGTGTAGTTAGGGATCGCCATGAACTTGGCGTAGCATGGCCGCCCAAAGATGGCGTGGTAGGACCCTAGGAAGTCCACCACCTCGAAAGTGAGGACCTCTGAGCATAAGTTGGCTCGATCGCCAAACGTGACAGGTAGGTCGATCTGCCCGAGCGAGTATGCCTGCATCCCCGAGATCACGCCATGGAAGGGAGAGCTCACTGGGCAGAGCTCCGACCTAGGGATGCGCATGGCGTCGAGGGTGTCGACGTAGAGAATGTTGAGGCCGCTGCCTCCATCCATCAGCACCTTGGTGAGGCGCTTCTTGCGGACAATGGGGTCGATGACGAGCAGGTAGCGACCCGGTCTGACGACATAGGAAGGATTGTCCCTCTGATCAAAAGTGATCGGAGATTCTGACTAGCTAAGGAAAGAGGGGACGGCCGTTTCGGCGATGCATGCCTCTCTATAGCGCACTTTGTGCTGGCGCTTGAAGTAGATGGCATCGGATCCCCCAAAGATCATGAGGCATTCCTTGGGATCGGGAAAGCCGTACCCATCCATGCCCGCCACGCCTCCTTTCTTGGCCGCTGTCTCCTTGCCCTTTCCTTCTTTTGGTCCGCCAGCCTATCACATAAAGCTCTTGAGGAGTTCACATTCCTTGTAGAGGTGCTTGACGGGGTTGGCGTGGTTGGTGCATGGGCTCTCCATGAGCTTTATCAAAGTGGTCGGGCTGGCCCTGCTGGGGCTGCTTGCCCGCACGATCGGTCATGGCGACCAAAGCGAGTTGGCCGGTCGGCACAGATCCTTCTTGTATTTTTTGTCCCTTTGCGTGGAGGGGCCCTCATCTTGGTCCTTGCGCTTGGCCTTGCCCTTGTCCCGACCTCCACTAAAGACCGCCTCCTCACCGGAGGCGTGGTTCGTGGCGACGTCGAGCAGGTCACGGGTGGTACGGGGCTTCAGATAGCTGAGCTTGTGGATCAAGGACTCACAAGTTGTCCTAGAGAGGAACACGTTGAGAACCTATGGATGTAATCCCGTAGGGACTCGTTGGGCTCCTGCTGGCAGCTCTTGAGGTCCCAGAAATTCCCAGGACGGACATACGTCCCCAGGAAATTCCCGATGAAGATCTTTTTGAGATCCGCCCAGTCGCAGATGCTGTTAGGCGGGAGGAATTCGAGCCATGCTTGAACATGCTCCCCCACGCAGATGGGGAGATATTGAATGATGAAATGGTCATCATCCACTCCTCCGACTCGGTAGGCGAGCCGGAAGTCTTCGAGCCATATATCGGGATTCATTTCCTTGGTGTATTTGGCGATGTTGGTAGGCGGTCGGAAGCACTGTGGGAACGGTGCTTTCTGGATGCGATGGCCAAAGGCCCGTGGTCCCGGGCCGTTCGGGCTAGGACTTCGGTCGTCTGGTCGGCGACCATGCCTGGGGTGCGTTTCCCTGCTCCCCTCGACAGTCCGGCCGGGACCTATGCCGCCTGCTCTCACCGCCCCATGATGGACGTCATCATCACGTCGGGCTTGACGTCGATTGTTGATGACGCTGCGAGCGTCTCAGTTTGGCTCGAGCCGTTCGCGCACAGGTGGTTGGTGTGGAGCGGGCGCCGGGTCAGGCCGTGGTGCAGCTGTTGCCTCCTGTTCCACGCGCCAGTGACTTAAGTGGTGAGCGGATGGAGCAATTCGACTGGTGCGCCCCCATTCCCCCGGTAGGGAAAGAGGCCGCGAGTCAGTGTCGCGACGCAGAGCTCTCTGCCTGTTGAATGGCGGCGGTTTCCACCAACGCCCGGAGGTTCCGGTGGATCATCTGCTCCTGGGGGTCGACAGGCTCTAGAAGGCCGCGCAGAAGCATCGCCGCAGCGATGATGTTTTGGCCAACTCGAGCAAACTGTAGGGGATCATTTCCTCCGTCCAGGATGTTGTGCTGGACCTGACGGGCGTGACCCCGGGCACCGCTCGTCGGGTTACACGTGCGTGGCGCAGCGTGCTGCGCCGAGCGCACCGGCGTAGGTGGCGGCTAACTCTGTCGTCTTTGTCGTAACTCCTCGCCGTGCTCCTGCGCACGCGCGAGGGCCTCCACACTAGGGTCCGGAGGGCCGTGAGTTTGTAGGGACTCCGCTACCACGGGCGGCTGTCTCGGAGCGTCCGCCATAGCGTACTCCCGGGACAGAGGGTGGCTAGGTGCCACGACGTCGCCGATGCTGGAGCCGTCCCTTTCAACCTTGTCATCCACGAGGTCATGGAAAAAAGGCGGGAATAGAGAGATGATGAAAGTTTTATGGAAATAGAGAGAGTTTCATAGCATGAAATTTTTCTGTACTGTTTCTAAAATATGAATGTATTGAAAACTGAGCCATAAAATCTCCACTGAACTGATCTTAGGGCATTCGCAATAGTCCTAGTTGATTGCTAGCTAGGAGACATCCACGTCATTCAAATAGTACGTGGTAAAAGTTAGCGCTCCAAAGAACTATCTATTAAGATCAGCTATTTGGATTTTTAATAGTTTCATACGTACAGAGAAAATGAGGATGTACTGTGCATCATCTTTGTGTATCTCTGTGTGGAGATTATACAAGATATGTAACAGTAAACATCTCATCTCAATAAAACCAAATAAACAAAAGATGGAAAGTACTTTTGTGTCTCTTTTTGTGCTCCTGGGCTCAGCGAATTAGGGCGCATTTAGTTCTAAAAAAAATTGGTTTTTTTTGTCTATCACATCGAATTTTTGGACGCATGTATGGAGCATTAAATATAGACGAAAAAAAACTAATTGCATAGTTGGGTAAGAAATCGTGAGATAAAACTTTCAAACATAATTAGTCCATAATTAAATACTAATTGCCGAATATAAATAAAAGTGCTACAGTAGAAAAACCCAACAATTTCCGCGAACTAAACGTGCCTTGATTGGAGGAGGACGGCGGGAGCAGCTGGAAAAGAGGATTTTTCACGTGCATGGCTGTAGCGGGACTGCAGAGAGAGAGGTTCAGGCGCAGTGGATCCGAGCGCGGTACAAAACGCCTGAAGAAAAGCCGGTAGAAGGCCAGGAGGCCGGCGTTTTGTTGCCTCGTGGTGTGTGCGAGATAAGCGACGAAACAGTCGCTGGCTCAGTTATTTTTGCATCTCCTCTTTACTCCGGCCTTGTCTAGATCACTTCTAAATTCAAGTTTTTTAACTCTCTCTCCATCACATCAATTTTTAGACGTATGCATAGAGCATTAAATGTAGGTAAAAAAAATAACTAATACACAGTTTGGTTGTAAATCACGAGACGAATCTTTTGAGCGCCTGAAGAATCCATGATCGAGGCCGGTTTATCAAATCGTGGTGTGAAACATAAGCTACGAAACAGTCGCTGATTGCAAAAATTTGCAATCTAAACAAGGCCTCCATGTAGGATATTTGCTGACCTGTATTTCAAATAGTAGCTGAGTCAGCTTTGTTGGGACGCCCTTAGAGTATGAAGTAAGAAGCGGGGGCGAAGCTACTACATTCTAAACATAATTCCCTCACAATCAATTTCTGGGAAGACAGTCCCTTAAAACTTGTTTTAGTGGGTAGGCACTGTAGGCAGACAGGGGACGAGCAATGCATACGTATAACCGTAATAGGCGTACAGCGCGTACCTGCCTGCAGGTATGGATGGCAACCGGTACAAATTACCCACGTGCCCACAGGTAAAAACCCGTTAGGGTGAGAATACGGGTATCATTTTGTACCCACGGGCATGTGTGCAAGTTTGATTTTGTGTCTACGGGTAAAAAATTTGCGGGTATGAAAATACCTTACCTGTGCCCACAAACCCGTGAACCCGTCTGACATGCGGGCCTGCTGCACAAGTATATAAAGGACTTTCTAGGGTTCCTCTTATCCTCCCCGCACAGCCGCAATCCCGGCCTCCCACACGCCAGGCCGCAGCGGCGCAGCCTCCCTCGGCTTCCGCTCGACCGCTCCCAGCCTCCCACGCCTTGTGCCCAGGCGGCCGCCGCCAGTTCCCCTAACGGGTGTGCCCGCGGGTGACGGATGCGGGTTCAATTTCGTGCCCGTGAAGGGTCACGGGCACATGGTTTACCTCGCGGGTACGGGTTTGTAAACCCTCTACCCACGGGTAATGTGCCTGTTGTTGCCATCCATACCTGCATCCACTGACTCCTGTGTGCATGGAGTGAGTGACTGGGCCACCGGCCACACCTGTCACCTGTGCTAGCTATATTTCCATATGGATGCCAGATGCATGCATGACAGCGTGAAATCGAAGCAGGTTAGGAACTCTCTCGCAATCACGTTAGCATATTCCGAGGTTTTAGCCCAGATTTGTTCCAACTGCGGGAGTAGCATATCTCATCGTTCGTATCGACATGTTTTGCTCATCTCCTCATCCGATCCAGGCGTACGTGCTGTCAGACAGAGTAGTAAAGTAAGCCTCGCTACACGCAAGATCAGGGTGAGGTTCT